>JABFEA020000036.1:23858228-23876741 GCA_019775915.2 Cyphomyrus plagiostoma
TTGAGGAAGCACTTCTTTACACAGTGTGTAGTTAGAGTATGGAATAGTCTTCCTGCTAGTGTAGCGGAAGCTAAAACACTGGGTTCCTTTAAAACAGAGCTAGATAGGATTTTAACAACTCGGAGTTAAGTTCTCCCCAAACGAGTTTGATGGGCCGAATGGCCCCTCTCATTTGTAAATTTCTTACGTTCTTAATATAAATTAACAAATAGCAACCTGGTAACAAGACAAAAGAAGTGAAAAAAAATCTTTAAAATAAATACTCATTTGCAATTAATAATATTTGAAAAGTTTAATTAACTGCCTTTCTTCATTTCTGTTGCATCGTAACATTTTCATTACTTAAGATGCTTCTGTTAAATTAAGATAGATTATATGAAATATTACTGTACAGGGTACATTCAGCTCCATGTTTTGAAGCATATTTCTTCTGGCAGGTACCTGCAAGCAGTAAATGGAGTTGCTAATGTGAGATACGCTTTGAACATGTACCATGTGATATTGTCTTCTTGCTGGTTTTGAGTGAGAAGCTTAGAGCCCTTAATCGTCATTTGGTGACCTTATGTCCGCCATGGAAGTTGGGGTATGAAGACATGTCTTTGGATTTGCTAATGCTACCGACAGCACAGCCTCTGAATGCCACACTAAAATGCTAGCTTACCAATATGCTTCATTACCAATGTTTTGTCATGCTATGTCTTTATCTGCCTATGGAGCTCTACCGGCTATTCTAACCATCTGATACAAGTGAAGCATGATCTCTATTTATATTCAGCACTGGATACACAAACTGCTCGAAGGGAGTAAGACAAATCCGACATAAACACCAGCATGCCTTCCAATCTGATTAAAAAGTCAATAACTCGTTCCTGAATCCCCGAGCAGAGGTTTTTAAATGAGGCTGTAATTTGAGAGACCATTTTCGCTGCTACCTTCTGCTTCTCCCAGACAAACGTTCTTCCACCTTGAGCATGTCACTGCAGTACATGGCTACAATATTATATTCATTATATTTACTTAATTTTTAATTACACCAGTTCATATTAAAACTATTCAGAACATTAAACAAAACCAAACTGTAAAAACAAGACTTTGCCATCATATGCTGTGTCACTGCAGGTTATTGTAATAATATTTCAAATTCTGCCTTGTTCACATTAGTACAAAGGCACATCAGTACAGACAGAGTGGACATTCGGATCACTTTTCCCCTTTAAGAAAAGTAAGTTGGCTACAGAGTTGTAGTATTTAAGCACAAAATATTTAGTTCATTATAATGTGATCCTTGCCATTAAAATTGCAGTGTTATTCAAGGCCCAAATCATTTTCTGAATATTCAGAAAAGGTAAATTAAAACAAAATGTGAAATAAATATAATAAATGGGAAAGAAGTGTACCATCCATCCATGCTTATTAAAACGTTACAGTGAGCCTGGAGAATTCCCAATTTTATATATCATGGACTAATTCTTCTTAAAAACTCCAACCAATTGTTTCCAATTGTAAAGCTTTTTCTGGGACTCTGACAGTTTCCGTTCCAGTTACACCCAGTGCAGCATTAGGGAAATAAGAGTGTCCACAAACTGTAACATTCATTTATATTCTGTATGATATATTTATAATGTATCTTATCCATTATTGAATGAAGTGTTTCATTGTCTGAACTGAAGCAAGATATTGCTATTCACTTATTACATTTATAATTATTTTGCCACATGACATAGAACTCTCCTGTGATGTTTGGCAATGTTTATGCTTGGCTTAATTTTGCCTTCTTGCAGGTTTGATTAGCAGTTCCACTGGTATAAGAATCTTGTTTGAGTTTTTCTAGGGTGGGGCAGTAATGGAGTTCTGTTAAAATGGTGACAATGAGCTGTGTGAGTGTTTATGAATGCTTTGCAATATACTGGATATTCACACTGAACTCTGCCTTATCACACTCTGTTTTCCTCCAGACTATCTCAAAACAAATTCGATAAATGGTTACCAAAAAGAGAAGCACTGAAACAGAAATAAGTAGGTTTATTAGTATACTCCTCAGAAGCTTGGTGCACCTACAGTTCAAACCATTTTATGGTAAATTTGTGCATATGCATCAATTGGTAGAATACTGGTGTAAATGTTTAAAGCTGTCAAAGAAAAAGATGTTTAAATGATCTTCATGTTGGTGTAAAAGTATGATATTATGTCTGTCAAACTGTGTCAGCTTAGCCATTTTAAAACCTCTCCTAAAGTCACCCCAGTGTTTACAGCAGCCATCCAATACACCCATGCATTTTTTGACTTGACTACCAGTATGCCATTTTTTCCCTTGACCTCGTCAAGGGAAAGAGATGGGGTGTACCAGAAAGATGTTCATATTAAGTCTCATATCAAGGATGGAGGCCTTGCGTAATCTATGAATACGGCTATGTAATGATCCTTTGCTTTGAATTGAAGAGAATGAGCCTCCAGGTTGACTTGCACCTCCAAGACCGTGCTTTCTAATGAATGTAAAATACCTAATTTATTTGAATTATAACTATGCTATAGACTTCACGGACATTTTCGCACATTTCTTTGCCGACTTCGCTATGATGCGATGTGTATGACATGTGTGGACTGTGAAGCACTGGCAAGACCGAGACCAAGAACTACAGCACTACTATCTACCTACCTACCTACTTATTCATTCATACAGTGACTACTAGCGCTGCACCAATAAGGACATTTCTGGCCAAAACTGATAATTGATACTGACGCCAATAGTTTGGGAGGTTCTGTTTAAGTAAGTTTAAAGGGACAATCCACCTAAATAAAGTAAAAAATGAATTAATTACATTCTAAAAATATGAAAAAGTCTGGACTACATCAGCAATCCCAGCACACTGTATGCTATGACTGTATACATCTTATATATCTATAACATTTATCACAGAGAAGAGCTGATCATCAACTGTGATAAACTTCATAATATTCCAATTAATATCTTTTGATTTTGCCCAGCCTGCATTGAATTTTGTTTTCTTAATAAATGCTTGCGTTACTGATGGACTAATGTTATTGGGCAGTACTGCAGCCTTTAATGGAATGGATGTGTTTTTTCAGAAGCTCTTCATATTCTTCATTGCCTCATCTTAAGGTGAAGTAGATCCTCCTCATGAAATTTTAGCAGAGCAATGTTTGGAAAATCAAAAAAAATGAAAATGAAACCGTCATTTCTGCTAACATTAAAATAATTCCTCATAGTAGACAAAGCAATATGGGTCACCATTTAAAGAGAATATATATATATATATATATATATATCATTTAAAGGGAATTTAAAATATCATTTTTAACCATTGGCCGATGGCTGATTGTGGCTGTATCGGCTGATGTTGATGGCCGGTGCATCTCTACTTTAATACCCAGATAAATAGCATTAAACATTTTCTTGACTGCATAAGATTTTTGCACAGTATTGTACATGCAAAATAATTGAAAGAAAAAGCAAAAATTATACACCTATGTGTTTATTTGTTATATAAATACCTCAGTTTATACAAAGAAAATTGCTTCCATACTTGAGAATGTCACATATATGACAGGAGTGTCATAACAGACATTTTTCCGCTTTTCTTTAAGATGCAGAGGCCATTGAAATATTCTCCTTCTACGACAGATACTGAACGTGTCTATAAGATGTTTCAAAACGCACCTGACAGTGTGTTCTTCTTTGACATGTATTTGGTTGACAAACAGATGTGATGTGTCCTACTAATGGAATTAGAAGAATGTGTCTGGAAAGGGCGGGAAGATTAAAAGGTCGTATATGTTTGAAGTCTGTGGCTTCCTCTTTTTGTTTTTATATTTTTTTTTACGTTTGGGTTTGTATTATATTTTGCATAATAATTATGTGCACACAGTGTTTATGGAAGATGGACGGACAGATGGATGGATAGACTAATTACATCAAACAGACATGAAACTGTGACATACAAATGTCATCACATTGATTTTGCTAGCTAAATCCACATTACGTTACACGAATTACCAAACACCTCCCATTTATCACTTTAGCGTTATAGCTGCAGAGATCTGCATATAAGGCCAAAGTCTTTCCCTGAAAAATGTGCTGCACTTAATACATCACAAGTATGCCTTCTGCCAGATATATGTGTGATTAGTCTTTGTCACTACACATGGTTTGTACTCTTTGTCATTGAGGGTCAGTGTTTATGTTTGTTTACGTCTCTCCCCATTTGAAGCCTTGCGTTAGCAGCTCATCAATCTTAGCACTCAGTATAACTTTGAATTGCAGCTGGAATGGCAGATAATCTGCTAGAAAACAACAAAAAATGTTAATTGCTAGAAAATGAAAGCGAACAGCTGAAAGACAAAGATTAAACTTCATTCAGTTGAGTGGCATTGAAGAATAGTAAATACTGAGTATTGTGGTATTTCACACATCCGTGCCTTTATCACTGTTAAAATTGTCTCTGTTGTATGCAGGATTATTAACCATTCATTAAAATACCAATGAAAGAGATGCCTTAAAATAATCGTTTCCAATACAGTAACTGTGGTAGCAAGTTATTTGGGCAATAAAATAAAACAGTGAACGTAATGTAGGACCACAAAAAGTCTGAGAGTGACTGGAGTCGTATGACATTGGTTGTACCATTAGAATAAGAGAATGGACAGCCTGTGATGACCTCGTCACCTACGCCGCAGATGAAAACAAGCTGAGGCTCCCCAGAGGCACTCAGAAGCTGCTGTCGATGCACACTCCCCAAGCAGCTGGCGAGAGATCAGCTACACATTTCAAGAGAAATGGGCAAAACGTCGCTAAATTAATTTGTGGAGGGGTGGAGCCTAATCCGAACACTAAAAGGCAGACTCACCTCCTTCCACACACGCAGGGGTCTGAACTCAAAAAAGAGGGTGATCATAGTAAGTTACTGACCTCTTAATTAGCAAACACTGGCTACTGAGAACAATGAATTCATACTGAACTGGAAATGGAATAAGTACACAGATTTTTTTGCAAGTTGAATAATGGAAGTTTTACTTTCACAGTAGGATTAGCAATCATAATATTGAACATAATTATTATTTCTTATATTTCCATCCATTCAGCTGGAGCCCAACCTAGGCACTGCAGGGTCACTTATAGATGCCATTTAGCTGAAGACCTAGGACTTCATCTTAGCTGTAGGAAACGTGCAAGGGGACATGCAAACTCCATGCACAAAGACAGAGTGGGCATTCAAACTCTGCAGTGTGAGGTATGTACAGTGCCCTCCAGTGAGCCAGCGTGCTAGCCCATTCCCACCCCATTACCTATTACACTGATATGCTCTGAAATGGACTGGCTCCCCCCACCTAGGGTACCCCACGCCTTGTGCTTCCCTGGATAAGCCATTGAAAGATCGTTGAAAGATGATAATTTTGTTTTATGACAATGTCACCAGCCACATATGTAACTAAACCATCTTTACCATCACACCACAACCCTAGACGAGATTTTTATTAGGTACCGATGTTTAGGATCTGCTATAATAGCTTGCCGATTTCTGAATACTTTAATGGTTAATTCCTCGGGCTATTGGACGGTTCAGCCAATGTGCCACATCCTGCTTTTTAATTTCACTGCTAACAGGTTCCCACCATATGTTTGTGTTATATTGTATCTGGGCCTTTGTGCCTTTTTATTGTATCGGGGAAGGCAGTAAATTTCTTCCATTTTTTATGTTCATTGCCTTGTTGTCACAGCCCTGAGGATCAACAGGAAAAAAACAAATCTCTCGGTCTTGGAGTAAGTTATGTCCACTCAAGTGTTTACTTTATATTGCAGTGCTTGGGTGGAGAAAATCTTATGCCAGAATAATAGAAAGCAAATCCAAGAATGTCTGATATATTTGTTTTCCTCTTTAAAACAAATGTATTAAATACTGAACTTAAGTTTCAAAACAATTTTAAAATGTTTTAAAAACTGCCAAGAGTACAAATATTAATGTTTATAATAGTTATTTTAAAAATAGTGCAAAAATATTCTGGATAACCATATGCAAACTATTAAGCTACTTCTTTATTTTAAAATTGAGAACTGGTTCCTGAAATGGTGGGAGTTTATATTAGAAAAAACAAATTCATATACTGCTGGATTAAAGCATTCCTAGAACTGAGAATACAATATTCCCCTGCAGCTGCAACAGTATAACGATTCTCACCTTCAGATGGTGCTCAGAGTGACGGTAATAAAGTAATCTCAACAGGCGTGTAGCTCTCCAAAAAGACGATTTCTCTGCTGCATAAAATCCAATAACTATGCTCTTCTTCACATCCATCAGATGTGGGCTTACAGTTGACATAATGAACATACAGCATTATAGTCCTTTCCAACTGTAAAGCCATTAATGTAAAAGAAAATCCAAATTTGTAGATTTTAGTAACGACATAAATACAGACAGTGATTATACAGTAAGATAATTACAAGTGGACTGCTAAAATACAAGATCGCTACATTTACTATAACTGGGAGTGGTATGCTAATATTGAGCATATGCTTTGACTGAATGGTGAATACATGCAATTTTTATAGATAAGCAGAATAAGTGACAAAACTCCAAGTCGTAGCGACGATTTCAGGGCTCACACAAAAAGCCTTTCTGCTCCCAAATCCTGTCTTTTCTTCTGCTGCCTTATCCTCTCAGGCACACTGACACTATCAGTGTCTGACACCATCGCATAAATAGCACATCCCTGCCAGTGACACGTGTACTTTACCTTGATATGAGTGCTGTCGGGCTCCGTGACTTCAGGCAGGAGCCGCTTCCTACCTTTATGTTCAAGCTCCTTGCCAGGGGTCCCAATGTCTGGCTTAGAGTAACGTCTTTTTTGGCGCCCTTCATAACCATGTTTATCCTCCCATAGCTGAGATGGTGCTTTAAGCATGGGCAATGTCGTTAAATAATTCTGACTGCAGCACAAGAACATAATTGGCTTTGTTACACAGCAGAGGGTAACAGTTTTAATTCTGCTACCGTGGGGGTATATGTTTAAGTCCCAGCTCTCACTGGATAGTAAGGGAACTGTGAGATGAGAGTTTCCAGCTGCTAGAAAGCTCCTCAACTGCCACGACCTGGTGCACAGAAAATGGGCCTGGCAGAGGTCAAGCATAAATAATGAGTAAGGAAATATTAATTTCAAGGAAAAATTCATTAGATTTAAAATCCTTGAAATTTCAATTATGCACTCATACTGTGACTTTTGCATAAATAACCTTATCCTATACAATTACCTTTTAGTTTATAAATAAAATTAAATATTTAACAGTACATTGGAACAATTATTGACAACATATGGTACAAGTGGTACAATGTGGCAAGAAGTGTATTCTAGAACACTACAAAACAAACACTAATCAGCTGGCTTCAAAAACAGCTGTGGCACATCAGCAATCAATAGATAATCAGCACTTCTTAAGAAATCACATCTGGGACATCGGGGAATGCATGGTGGTAAATGCTTAGGCCTGCAACACGTTTACGTAATTATAATAATTTAAAGGCAAAGACAACTTAGTTTGGTCATGTTTTATATTTAAAAAATATCAGGATGTCCTCCATAGCCCTTAAACCAATCCAGTTTTATTAGTTATTTGTTTCTTTATTTTTAATGGCTCATAATTCATAAATCAAGTGACCAGTTTAAACCAGGGGTGGCCAATATAATTCAATATGTGGGTTTTTGCTGTGACTCCCTAACTGGATTACTAATTAGAGGACTGATTGGCTGTAGAGTCCTCACACCTGGGTTTGAACAGCTGACCTACAGGTTATCCCAAAAACCCGCATACACCCCGTACGGATGAGACTGGTTACCCCTGTTCTAAACCAACAAAAACGAATATGTGCAAATTAAGTTAAATATAATAGTACAAGTGAAGCATTGTGTAATGTATAAAAATAAATGATGAAATGTGCTTTATATACTTTTTTTAAAAAAAGGGATAGTTGAAGAAGACAAAAGCATACAACAAAAATCATAAAACGGGCCTAGCTGAAAGTAACATTTTCCATTTTCTTTTAAATCATCTAGTTGTGCTATGATTAGGTACGGACATCTGTGAAAGATGTCAAGATCTTTCAGTAGCCATCAAAGTCCATGAACAGCTTCCTCTACTTCAGTGTTGTTGCCAGTAGCTGCTCTGTCTCAAGAGTGTTTTCAGAACTTCAGGCTTTATTGACTATTCATGATTTGGAGAGAGTTCAAAAAAATTTCCAGATGAAAATTGCTTCCACCTTTCAATTTGATTGAAATCTCTCTCACATACAGGCCCGCGCTTCTCTTCTTTTGCTTAGACGTAAAAGGACTTGACACTGCAGAAGACACATGACTGAAGTGGGGAATAAGGCAGAGCAGTTACTGTAAGGCGACGCTGTCGCTTTGTGTGGGGGCCGACACGCCTTCTTCAAAACTGATCCACGATAAGTGCAGCTATTTCAGGTCGGACAGCATTTAGGCACTTGTAAATTTTAATTGAATGATTTGTCACTCTGAAAACCGAATTAATCATTGGGAGGTTAGGTGTCACGTCTTCATCAGAAGACAGCTTCAGGTTGAGGAATTTATCTCCTTTTTCATTTCTGATCCCACTAACAAAAAACAAAAATATTTGTTAGCTTTGGTACTTGATGTCAGTTCCTCCTTCTTCAAAAATGCATCTGCTATAAACCGGACTGAAAAGAATATGCTCTCGATTTAAAATTTACTTGCTGGTCCTTGCTATACTTCTTTCTATATGACAGGTCCATTCAGAGCAGATTTTCTTTCACTGGAGCAAACACGCCTCTATTTGTAGCAAGAGATAATTATGTGATTTAGCTGCCAACGTGCTCAGTGAAACGTCGAAGCGTCTTAGCTAAGTAGAGGCTTTTCTTGTCAGCTCTCTGCAACCTGTAGGCTCAGACAAAACACCATTGTGTTCTAAACTCCATGAATGCTGTGCAATGTTTTGTAAAAGTGGCAAATAATTGCTTCCTTTGCTAAGATGCATTGTTGTCGTACAATAGACTCTGCCTCTGAGATACCCTAACCAACCACATGTCTTAAACAAGGACAACTTTGTGTTTAATTTAATTGATATGATAAACACTCCTTTAATAAAATTAAATAAACGAGAGCAAAATTTACAACTGCCATTGCCTTACATGAATTACATTTTTTTCTACCCTATAATATAACCACCACAATTATAAATGAACAGTATCCTATAAATCAGTTTCTGGGTTTCGTTTTAAGTAATAAATGCAAAGTAAGAGAATCTTACTAACTAAACTTAATAACTGATTTTCCTTTATTTTCCCATTTAGTTTGAATGACAGTTTCATTTCAGCCCTAAAAAAGCTCTGTTATTCATCTCCAACCACACATCAATCACTAAAATGTCAACATACAAAGAAAAGGACAGACTATGAAAATCTAATCTCACAGTAGGCATGTACAAACCAAGAAATAAACAACTCAAAGAGTAAATATCTTACAGAATTCCCTGTGCTCTGCCTCCAGCACCACATAAGCCGCTTTCACAATTGCACTAGCCAAGTCTGAGGCGAATGAACTGGAGGCGGCAGTAAGGTGACTCACACGTGTTGAACCCTGCATGTGGCAACTGGAGTGTTAGTAATGAAATTGTTATTTACATGTCTGGACAAGATTCCCGTTCTCCACCAAGGTCAGAAATTAATACTGTAACTAAGTTTTTCCATCATTAGATATTATCAGCCTGGATCTCAGTTTGCTGCTTGGCATTAAAAAAACTGGAAAAAGGACTGAGAATGCATAATCATTTCTCCAACATATCAAGTAGAATTCCCTTATTTGTTGTGATTTTAGGCGTTTAATCCATTTTGTAAAGAATACTTGAGACCAGAATGTGGTTCCAAGCACTGCCACATGTAGATTTTGATATTCTTATATTTTTTGTGATCTTATTTCCGATGTTTCAGATTGAACTTTTGTCTTAAGGGTCAAGATTTCAGCTCAGTTTCTAAATAATCAAAACAGTTCTTCAGCAGAACCTAGATTCCAGCTTTTCCATTGCTTGACGTACAAACAGAGCTGATTTTTTGCCTCAGGTTGAAAGTGCCTGTGTGAAAACAGAATTGACAGTCCAATTTTGATGTAGATTTTCTTAATTTAGCTCAGGATGCAAGACAGTTTTAGGACAGAACATAAACAATTTAGGGTCATAACACTATACGAATACCAAAAGTGGGTGTTAAGATTATTAAGCTTAAATTTCAACCCAGCTCCCACAATGTGTCTTCGATGTTTTTCACCCAACTGCGCACTTCTCTGTTGACCAAGAATTTTAATTAAATGAATATTTAATGACACTCACTCATATCAGAAACATAAATTGTGTACTAATAACTTGCACATGGCTTTGTGGTACGTTCTTGTGGAACTCTTGCTCCTGATTTGGTAATTGACCCCAGTAATCATTCTAAACACCCATGGAATTTAGGAAGTTGCATTACACTCTATAGTGATGACATTTTACACAAAGACACATAAAACACATAAACTAGGGTCAGAGTTAGCACAATGAGCCCAGTGTTTGTATTTGTACATGTATTTCTTGAGGCAGTAAGATTATTTGTATTTCTATTCGAATAAAAGTGGAATTAGAAGTAACCATCCAGTTTTTGTTTTTATGCAGTAGTTTTCTACTTTTAGGATATTAAAGTGGCAATGTAAGTGTTCTACAATAAACTATTGCTGAGGTTATGAAAACCATAAATCAATATTACATTTAAGTGTTCATAATTATAATAAACACTTATAACTGTAAACATCATTGTAAACAAAATCATTATAACATTCTGATCCTAAATCACACTGAAATGAAAAAACTAAACTCTAAAGTAAGAAATGCCTAAGTGAAGACTGCGAAGTATGCCACCACCTGGCCAGGTTAGAGGACACCAAACAGACTGAATGTAAACAAAGAAAAAAACATTACAAATAAATACCTTTCTCTCTCAAGTATCATATGAAAGAACTAAACCTTAATTAACCCCTGACTGAGAGATTTGGGGGAACCCAAATATTATTCAACATATGTCCAGATTACACTTTGTCCAACAGGACATTAGGCTACTTGGATGCTATGCAAATATCATACACACCATATACAGCCGTGGCCAAAAGTTTTGAGAATGACACCAGTATTAGATTTCACAAAGCTTGCTGCTTCACTGTCTGTAGATCTTTTTGTCATATGTTTCTGTGGTATAATGAAGTTTAATTTCATAAGTGTCAAAAGCTTTTATTGACAATTACATTAAGTTTATGCAAAGTTTATGCAAATGCAATATTTGCAGTGTTAGCCCTTCTTTTTCAAGACCTCTGCAATTTGCCCTGGCATGCTGTCAGTCAACTTCTGGGCCAAATCCTGACTGATGGCAGCTCATTCTTGCAAAATCAATGCTTGGTCAGAATTTGTGGGGTTTTTTTTGTCCACCTTGAGGACTAACCACAAGTTCTCAATAGGATTAAGATCTGAGGAGTTTCCTGGCCATGGGCCAAAATGTTGATGTTTTGTTCCCTGAGCCACTTAGTTATCACTTTTGCCTTATGGCATGGGGCTCCATCTTGCTGGAAAAGGCGTTGTTCATCACCAAACCGTTCTTGGATGGTTGGGAAAAGTTGCTCTCAGGGGATGTTTTGGTAGCATTCTTTATCATGGATGTGCTCTTAGGCAAAATTCTGAGTGAGCCCAATCCGTTGGCTGAGAAGCAACCCCACACATGAATGGTCTCAGGATGCTTTACTGTTGGCATAACACAGGACTGATGGTAGCACTTACCTTTTCTTCTTTGGACAATTTTTCTTCAGATTGCCCAAACAATAACAAAGAGGATTCATCAGAGAAAAAGACTTTACTCCAGTCCTCAGCAGTGCAATCCCTGTACATTTTGTGGAATATCAGTCTGTTCCTGACATTGTTCTTGGAGAGAAGTGGCTTCCCTGCTGCCCTTCTTTGCTTGCTGGACTTTCTTGGGTGCCCTGAAGCCTTCTTCACAACAACTGAACCCCTCTCCTTGAAGGTCTTGCTGTCCAATAAATGGTTTGTTTAGGTGCAATCTTACTAGCAGCAATATCCTTGCCTGTGAAGCCCTTTGTGTACAAAGCAATGATGACTGCATGTGTTTCCTTGCAGGTAACGATAGGTAACAGAGGAAGAACAATGATTTCAAGCGCCACCCTCCTTTTAAAGCACCCTATCTGATATTATAACTAAATCAGCATGACAGAGTGATCTCCAAGTTTGCCCTCATCATCACTGTCACCTTGTTAATGGGAGGATTGCAATTAATTGCAATTCTTCTGATCATAACATTCTGGAGTATATGCAAATTGGCATCATAAAAACTGAGGCAGCAGACTTTGTAAAAATTACTATTTGTGTTATTCTCAAAACTTTTGGCTATGGCTGTGCACAGTTCTAAAACTTCATGAACCATTTGCTGTATTTTCTGACACCACTAAATGGTGCTCTCTATTCAAAAAAGTGCTCAAAGCATGCCCAAAGTTATCCAAGATCACCATCTAGTGGTGTCAAAAAAACAGCAAATGGTTCATGAAGGTCGCTTTGGCCATCACTACTGTACTCCCTAAAAAGCAGCCATGGCCAAAACAACACTTCATAAACCATTTGCTAGTTGTGGTAGGACATTAAGCAATGCATAAATGTTTCTAGTTATCAATACTATTATAAACTGAAATATACAGCCTTGTTATTAGAAACTTATGTAATCTAATTTATGTAATCTAACTGTCTGCCCAAATATAACTTGTACAAAACTAGTAAGGTAAAATTATTATTATTTTTTTTTTGTTTTGCGTAGCAATGTACTTAGTTTCACCTACATAATGATTAGATTGCAGTACTCCTTTTCAGTTTGCTCTCCAATACTGTTCGATTTCCTTCCTGTCACGTCAGCACAAGCAAGCAGACTACAAAAATACCCGCCACACTCAGTCATGCGGAACACCAGCTATTTTATGATTTTTTTTCACTTTTCGAAAACAAATAATTCTTAAAAAGTTGTATGAAATGAAAATTTGTAAAAACCCACTATTTCTACTTTGCCGAACACTGTATGAGGATTCAGCTCCACCACTATTATTAACATCGATTGAGTACGTGGTTAACATGAATTAATGATAAATAATGCAATCTGAATGCAGGATATGGTGCAACTACCGAATTTATGTTTGCAGCTAAAGAATGCTTAGGTGACTATAACGGCACAGAGCTGCAGCCTTAACTGCGTTACCCGGACCAAACTTGGAGGCAGTCTTTTCGGTGTTGTATATATCTTCTTATATTGAAAAATAAAGAGTAGTGTCCCATTACTAGCCAACATTCTTTCATACACCCCCCTGGCTTAGAGTCTCTCAGTCGGTGATGGTTGCAGCTCTGTATCTCTGTTTGTTAATTATACACTGAATTGATGCTTCTTTACCTCTCTCTCTTTTTAACTAAACTATACACAGTGCTCTCATAGCACTATGGGATCACACCAGATACGTCATACCATGAACTTCGAGGCACCGGCCGGGACCATACTGTGCATTTGTGCCAAAACATCCAGTTTGTCTCACCATATGAGTATTTAAAGATCTGTAGACTAGACCATCAGGAAATCTCCCAGTACTCCCAATGGCCAACCCAGGCCTGAGAGCAAGAATATATAATTACGGTAGGGCTGAGACATTCCTCTTTAATGAAGATTACTAATGCGTATTGTGATGCATATTTAAATGATGTATAAGGAACATGCAGGTGATCTGGCTGAGGTGAGCAGCCTTCCACAACACATTAGGATCATAGCTAACACGCTTTTTATTTCCATTCATGACTTTGTGATCCATGACATTTTGCAGAATACTGTCTGACAAGTATAAAAAGGGGGAAAAGGATGTTACAAGTAAAAGGAAACATTTCTTAATACTAATTTAAGAAATTTTCTAGCAGTATTGTAGTGGTAGTTTCTCGGTGCTGTCTCTCAGCTGCCCAGCTGTAGAAAAAGTTTTTAACATCATAAAGAAGTAGAGATAAGCAGACAGCACTCAGACCCTCAGAAACGTGGAGTGAAGAAGCAGGAAAGTGTTAATGAGGTTAAAGATTCTGAAAGAGAAAGGAATAAACCCATTGTTGTCAGTAACCAAGACAGAACATGTAAAACGCTACATCTGTAACAGACTGACAGGACCTTTTTCATTTTAAGGTTTAAAATATGCAAGAAAAAGGTTAAAGGGTACAATGTTTGATATGGTCCATGGGTAGCAGAGTCCCAATAAAATCCATAGCAAGGCAATATGAGAAATGAAAGGGAAGGATGAGAGGGAGAGGGAGCATGCTAACATAAATTAGCCACAGTTCCACCATTTTGAAATCATCTGAAGGGCACCAGACGGCAGCCTAGACCCGTATAGTGTCCTTATACCAATATCTGTTGTTGCAAAATGCTAAAACTGCAGATTAGCATTAAATAGCAAAGCTATAAGTGTCTAGGTTACTACTCAGGGTACTTTGTTTGTAATCGGCATTCTGATAGAAGGCTGACATATTGTGGGTATGTGTAGATAATGTGGAGTAGGAGATAAATGAAATAGCTGTGGTCAAATTGACAGTCCCGAGATTTGGCCATTTGTAGCGGAATCGGATGCTGCAGTGAATGCAGTGGTGCAGTGGCACTGGAGGAGTGTGATTCTGCAGTGGGAGACTGTGGGCTTTGAATGTCCCCTCCTGCTTATAGACTGCACAGTCAACGGGACTCAGCCGTTTCTCAGAAGACGAGCCGCCCTTCTGGGGTTTAAATAGGGTCGGCAGGCGGATTTGGGACTCTGGTACAGAAAGTCTGCGGCATGCCTTCCACGCCCTGGCTGGTATCCTGCTTTCAGTTATTCACACCACAATGATTTTTCAGGTGCCCTTCAGTTCATTCTGAAGTAGCTTTGAGGTCACAGTTTAAAGTAGCCGTTTAAAGTAGCCGTGACCCGGTGCTGTTTCGGTTTTGTCAGCTGAGTGAGTCGGAGGCCTGCTGTGGCAGACAAGCACCCGGCAACCTGCCCTAAAATGCAAAAAGGCACCCGGCTTATGTAATGAACAAAAAGAGGTCAGCTGTGTTACACTCCTCCCCAAATCCGCAAGTCATCTAATATTTATGCCGTGTAATTAGCAGAATATCTGCTTTTCATTAAAAATTAAGAAGAAAAAACATCCAAAGCTGCAAAGTGATGCACTATATCAGCAAGCAGACATCATAAACAAATGAGAAACACCATTTCCGCTAAACAATTCCTGAACAGGCAATTTTTTTCCCAATTTCCTTTGATCTCTCAAAACAGCCCTTAATGATTCCATGGGGAAGTACTCATTCATTTACAACTACAAGTCATATACCAGAGCAAGTGAATTCATTCTGTACGTTCAGCTCATTTTTGGCATGTCAATAATAAGTGCAATATCAGTACAAGTAAAAGTACAGTCATCGTCTTTTATAACGAGAGGTACACAGCAGAAAACATGAGCTGGTTTTTTTATGCCTATCACAAGGCTGTGAGTTGTGGCATTATGTTGTCATTATTCTGTATCAGTCACCATAGTGATACAGATATTGTGGTCTTTCAGCTCAGCTGTGATTGGTTGCAAACTTGTTAGAATTAACCAATAAGACAACACTACAATTTTATTTTATAGTTAATGAAATATTAAAATCACACGATCATAGAGTACCTGGTTATTTGCCTTCTGTTCTGTTTTTTTTTGTTTTTTCCTGATAATACTATCGCAATATCAGAGACTACAGTGTTTGCACATTTATGCATTGTGTGATTTTACACAGCTGCATGATTAATTGGTGCCTCTTTGAGCCTGCCTCTGTGAGCCTGCCTCTTTGACTGTGTTCTCCTTTTGTAGGCCTGGGCTCCCGGCTGTACGTTCGCAGCTAGCAGAAATAGAGGTTGCATTCCTGAGCAAGTGATTCAGTAAACTTCAACTGTATGCATGACATGCAAAATCATGTTAAAAACATATTCTTAATATGGATTTTATTTAATCTTACCGCATTATGTTTTTTGAAGAATGGCAGTAGGTTTTACTTTTCTTCGGGAAACTCCTGGCAGTTTTTTTGTATAATATTTCCAAAGAGGAGTGAATTTTCAGATTCATCTGTAATCGGGCAAGCAGACAGGGAGGAGAGTGCCTCTGTGGGTTACCACCATGGAAGCCTGCTGTTTAGACCTGTTTCATTAATAATTTTTTAATTTTTTAGTTTTTTTTTTTTGTTTGATAATTAACCAGCTGCTGGCAGTTTACAGCCCAGCTGCCATTCACTATATCAAAGCCATTAAATGAACAGAAATACTGCATCATTGCCCCGCGTACCTGAGTGCTATCATAACTAAACCATTCTGTTTGTCCTCGGTATTGTGGAAGCAACACATCCACATTGTCATATGTAGAATGGAAACTGTTTAAACCACAGTAGTAAATGCATTGTCCCCACTTAGACTTCACATTGCTCTCAATTTTGAATGTGTCTGTCACAGTGCTCCATGTGGCCTCCATATACTTAGCAGCAATAAGCTGGCCCTGTACCAGAAACAAGCATTTCTAATTCAGAGAAAATCCATGTTTTATATTGAGAAGGAAAATATCTTTGTGTTTACTATGCAGAACACAATTGCACCAATCTTTTTAACCTTGCTCAGTCTCAGAAAAACACGCTGGTGTTCACAACAGAACTTTATCATAAATTAGTTCTTCAAAGCAACAGAGATTATAGTGGTTCACTGGGGTAAATGTAAGAAACAGTGGCCTACTTCTGCCTGCAGCAGATCTGGAGGTCAGCTATGATGTACGACATGCCATCTGTTCAGACACTGTGCCAGACATTTTGTTTTTAAAGTGAGTGCAGGTACCAACGTGCACCTATTGGAAGAAAGGCAACCCTACTTTCCATTTCATATCTTTGATTTGCACCCTTTTCAGGATCATTGGCGAAAATGATTATCCTTAAATCATTTACTGAATGCTGACCAAAATATAAGGGTTTAATGTGCATTAACTGAATCTGATTTTGCTGTCATAAGTATTGTTTTTTGCATATTCATTATATGGCACCTTTCCAATCAGTATACAATAAGTTGCTACCTATGTATTCTCATACATTGGTTTATTAATTTGTGCATTTATTAAGATCATCATGTAAAATATATAATTTTGAAATATAAATATGATTAGATTCTTGTAAAACTCTTTTTTTCTCTTTGGCATGCATTACCTACATTAATTTAGACAGCATACTAGGTCAGTAAGGCAATTTACCACAGATTTCTGACACAGGAAATGAGGTGACCTAAATGTTCTATTTTGTAACAGATATCACCATTGGTGCTTTTTAAATGCTTGCCTTAAATAGACCTGGCTATTTTGGAGCATGGAAAATCCAAGAATGCGTGCTTATTCTGTTTCATACTGTATGTACACGAGAGTATATTGAGCATAAAACAATCTTTGTTCCATGAATGCAACCAGTGGTAAACTCCCAGAACTAATGAACAAATGTTTCAAAAAAGTGCAAAAAGGCACTTGGAGGTCAGTAAAATCAGTGGGTGCAGCATCAGTTTAGATTAAGCCGTGAAATCTGGAGCACAAACATGAGCTTTTCCATTGCAGCTTCAGAATTAAAGTGATGTAAATGCTCTATGAGGTTATGTAGGACTAACCTTTTCACGGGCAGCCTGTGTCCATAAAATATCAATAAATGTGCTCAGAGTCTAAGCCACGTCCTTTACATTGGCTCTGATTTTCTAACATCATATTTGACAATTGAAGAGTTGACAGACCTCATGGCTTCTGACGGAAAAACCTGCCACTGGATGCTTGCCATGCTCAACCCCAGAGGAAGGAGTATAGAACAACACTGAACGACTCAATAACGCCCCAAGCTTTGCGATACTTTCAAACATTCTTCTGCACCAAATGTATATCTTAGGTCAAATACAGTTTGAATAATTACAGTGGCTTGTGATCAGACTGTTAATGAGGAGAAGTATGGATGAGGTGCTGATATTTATTATCAAATATATCGGCTATTTTCTTATTCTGTGCTGAAACACCCATCTGTACATTCATTCGCCATCCATCACTTATTCGTATTTAGGTCATCACTTATGCAATATGCAGTATGTTGATCAACTATATGATAAACTTTGTGCATTGCACAGAAGGAAATACTGTGGTGATAGTTTCTACGAATGCTATGTCTAAAAGATCCTATGAACGCATTCATAACACATAAATAAAGCATTATAAACATGCCTATAAATATTGTGAATGCTTCATGATGGTCTACGATGTACTATAAATACAGTGGTACCTTGGTTCTCAAACTTACTAGAACTCAAATTTCTTGAAAGTCGAACAAACCAGTTTGACCTAGAACTCGATCTGAATATCAGAAGTCG
>JABFEA020000036.1:23876841-23892100 GCA_019775915.2 Cyphomyrus plagiostoma
TACGCGCCAGGAAATGAGTCATACTACAATGCAATTCTTACTTGAATGCCTTCTTCACAGACTGGATGATTAACCAACTGAAGCAGCGCAACATTACAGTAACTAACAATAAATAAACCACCAACTTAAATGTACTATTACAGCATTTGTGTAATTTATTTAAACTTTATTTTACCAGGTAAAATAACTGCTTTACGTGATATTCTGGATTACGCATCGGAACTTCCTGGGATACAAACGTCATGCGTGTAACTAAACTCTTCAGCCAATAAGGGCAAAGGTGTGTAGTCATAGAGGCGATTCCAGTTTGTGCAGCCGGGTAAGAGGTCGCAATGCATCTAACCGTAATGCATTGCATCAGGATCAGAATTTAAGCCGGTGCTCTAAGCAAGTCAAACGCACCCAATGACCGGACTGGGGAAACAAACTGAAACGTGGACTTATGACAACAACCAGAAACAGCTGATCACATGGGGATCCCACACAAGGTTAATGAGGGGGCGTGGCACACAGAAAGAGCAGACGATTGGGGCAGGACAGGGGTAATGTTGGGATAAGATCTTTATCGTTTTGAAAGCCATTAAGAAAAAATGCTCTTCTTGTTTTATCCGGTTCATTTTATGTTTAAATGCTAAAAGAAACATACTTAGTTGTCATTTTGGGGGGCCGGGAACCGATTAATCGGTTTTCCATTATTTCTTATGGGAAAACTTCGATCAGAACTCGAACATTTTAAGATTCGATCCAAAGTCCGGATCTGATTAAGTTTGAGAACCAAAGTACCACTGTACCTTCAGAATGTATTATAATTGTCTGTATAAGAATTAAGAAAGCTTTGTATACTCTTTAACAGACAGAGTTTGAAGTTTTTTTTAAGTACTGGAATGAGGAGAGCATAGCAATGACAGTATAATGTGTGCTTGTCATCCTGCAAGATAAAATTCACTCTCAGCAGATAAAAATGATGCCTGTTATCACTGCAGACTATGCACAATGGAGCTGTAGTCTAATAACCTCTTATGGAGAAACAAAATGGCCAACTGCTCTAAACTGTCAAATTCCACAGCCAGGCTCCAGACAAAGGAGACACCTTCTGTGGCCATTGTAAAAGCTCTTTTCTCCCCCCAATTGTCTCTTGCAGGAAAGCAGGAGATGAGGAGTTGGCGAAAGGCACTGTGAGTAATGAAGTGCTGATATTCAGCTCAAACTCAATCTCTGCTCTTCCTGCACTATCCGCCTGTCAGTGTCACGGAGTCTGCTGGATTTCAGAAGCCAGGTGACTAGCTAACAGCCGCTGGCACTGGCCAGACATTTCAGCAAGGGCACATCCTGAAGAGGAGTGCATGAGGGAGCAGCGCATTGGCAGAAAATCACGCTTGTTCACTCCAAACAGCGACACAGAGGTTCCTGTCCTCAGAACGACATTTCTCCAAACAGCTGTCTGACATACTGGTCATCCGTTAATGGCGAGGCTCACGCTCGATTGAAGGACATGCAGAGGCTTGAAAAGCACATTATTATATACATGCAATGTGACAGTGGATGAAAAGGAACTGAATTTGTGGATGAAATGAGCATCCACAGGGCAGCAGCAATGCAGAGGAGCAGATTTTTGAAGCTTGAGTATGTAAAAGTCAGCGACTGTAATAATGATCAGAATGCAAGTGATGTGGACAGATGACATATGCTACACCATATGCTTCGAATGAAGTTTGAGGATTCAGTATGGGCTGCTTCATGGCCTGTGAGCAACTTCTCTTGGCGTGTGCTCGTCTGCATGCCAAGCACGCACCATTTCAGTAACAGTGCGCCTTCTGTTCTCGTTTCATTATTTGTTTTGACTCAGATATCGATAAATTGAGTTTTATCCCTATGTACTCATTAAGTCCCAGCCCAATTCTCTGTTGAGCAGGATAAAATTTTGCATAAAAATTAGTTGGCAGGGAAATATATCTGAAACTATGATTCTGTAATATCTACGTACTGCTCCATACAGCAATGCTGATGTGACCTGACTAGTCGTCTTGGCTGCATTAGTTATCACTAATTAACTGAAATGATTTATTTTACAAGTGCCACATTATTATCAGTACAGCTAAACCAAAAAAGTATGAAAAAATAAGGTGCACATTCTGTTTTGTCGAGGACCATGAGATAAAGCAGGTGATTAAAAGAATGAAAAGAGGCAAGGTGAAAGTTCTATAGTAATTCAGGGCAGACAATGTTTGATGCTGTGCTACTGTAATTGTGTTTGTTAAACTTGTAAAGGACATTCCAGTTGTTAGAGAATAAAACTCATAGAGCCATCAAGAAGATGACTAAGCAGTTAAACCCACCATAGTACCACTTGACCTAGCTCTTAAGTGATAAAAGTTTGCGTTTTCATTTGAATGACAATTTACTAACTGAACTCATTTGTTGGATCCTTGTCCCTCTGTTAAATGGTTTTTCATGGGTACAACTGGTTATTGGTATTGGTCCATTTTGATTGAAAGACACTATTTTCGGTCTAAAGCAGACAGTCATGGGACATGGCAGCCCTCAACGATGTCACATTATGGTTCTGAGACACGAGTGAAACGTTTCATTCTAAAAGGGTGCAATATCAGGCATCCTATACTTCACCACAGGTTTATTAACATGGGTCATCCCTGTTTATGAACAAAAACCACAAACCTTCAGCTGTAACATAAATCATCCAGTTTTACATGAGGTTTCGTAGTCAACTACAATCATGACAACCAATAAATGGTCCTTCACATAGATTCTTTTTCAAAAATATTTATGGGCATGTTACATTTTTTTAGGAAAAATAATCAAAATCAGAAATAATTGTGAGGCCTACCAATATTGCTATAGGAATAAGTTTCTCCTGGGTGAGTTTATGGTAATTTTATGACAACAGGTATTGAACAAACTCACGATTTATTTGAAATGGTAGAATTAAAGGGGGAATGACGCGGCAGTTTTGAAGGAGGTGACTGAGGCCACTGGAACGCTTCTGCTGCATTGTGATCCAGTACTCTGAGTACGTCACCGTGACTCACTGCTGGCTAAAGGTCATCACCATATGCGGTTGTAGCTCACCTTGCTGATTATGATAGGTCTCCCTAGCAGGGTAATGACGTTTGGACCCAAAGCTAGCTATCTCTAGATACATCCTTGTTTTATTTGTCCTCCCTTGCAATATAAATGATACTAGATCTGAAAAGCTTAAGAATTCATACTATACTGACAACAGCAAATCCTTGAGTACTCCTATATTTGCATACAGTAATGAAAGATTAATCAGCAACAGCATAACATTATAATACAAGGAAGAATGTCATTAAGTGTTAGTTCATGATTTGTAAGGGAAGCTTCAGACAATAATTTTAACATCGTACGTATATTCATTATTAAGTATTAATTATCTAATGCTTTTATTATGTTATTGTTTTTTTGTTGTTTCAAATTATCCATTACTGTCACTTAAATGCCAATCCTGCTGACATGAAAGTACTGTTCCTAAAATGGAGGCTTTTTTCTTTAAATATCAAAGTATGAAATATATTAAAATAATCATTTGACATTATATGTTTCCTGTACATCCTTTTCAAAAAATCAGTCACACTAAGAAACCATCTATTTCACAGATTTGCCACATGTTAATAATTAACACACACATAAATAGATACATATATGCTGTATATAAATGTAAAAATATAACCACGAGTAACTGACTGTCAGATAACCCTGAGGGTGAAGTCTGCTGGCAAGACTAATACTTTTACTTACTGAAGTAGCTTGACAAGGACAAAATTAGCCAAAAAGACCATTTGGAAGAAAACAAAAGTAGAACAGAGGCATGTTGAGTTAGTAAGTCTCAAAAATTGATACTGCAATGTTGCGTTAAACCATGAAATTGTTATTTGTTCTGCAAACATTAAACCAAATGAAAGCTGAGGTTTGCATACTGCAAGGGAACTGATTCTTCACTTGCAATTTCACAGAACCCCATGGATAATTATATTCATTTCAAATAAATAGGTAAGAGACACCAAAGAGGACATGCTCAAACAAAGCTGGGTACCCTTATAATATCACACTGCAAAGGCTGGTAAATCTATGACACATCTTATAATGGTGTCTGATACATTTCCATTCATCGTTGCTAGCTATGTTGATTTGTGCATTATGTGTATATTGAGCGTTAAGCAAAACAATGTAATGGGTTTAGGTTACATTTTGCAAGTTTTTCAAAACAAAACAAGTAAAGTGGTTGCCTGACAGAGTGATAACAATAGCTGGATTTTTTAAAAGCAGTGTAATAGTGAACAACAACAGCAAAAAAAATGAACAAAATGATTCACCTGCAGCAAAAGCTGCATTTATAAGAACAATTGCACAAGACCAACTAAACAGAACAAACAGCAGAATTACAATAGCTTTGTATCAATATCCTGCCCTTCATGCAGATTGCACGGAGCATAAAAAACGAACGACAGAGCCAGAGGAAGCTGTCAGCCTTTACAAAGCATCGGTCTCAGAGCCACAAATGACAGTTACACTGATTACATCACATGACTCTGTGGGAGAGGGATTCGGTGGGGAAGTGTGCAATGAAACGGCTGCCTACACGGAGAGGAACTTAAAGGGGAAAAAAGAGGAAATCAATTCATAAAGGGCACACAAAGCTGTACACCAGCAGGCATCCCAGCCAATCAGGAAAGAACATTAGAATAGAGGAAAGTTTTTTTTTCCAAGTTAGTGTGCAGAGGTCCCAAAAATACTGCTTTTTTTTGCGTACAGCATGTTACCATATACTGACCTGGGCTTGAGACTGGACTAGCTGGGGTGGGTTCAATAATTGCTATAGGAAACAAAAGGGGGAAGAAGGAAAAAAGAGGACATTCATGTATTATTAACATAATGGAGACGCAAAAGAAAACCATGCATGCAAAGACAAGACAGGGAATGAAAACATAAAAAACACATTTGTGTCTGGAGACCTCGGTTTCCTGCCAGCAAAGGGAGAACTCAGATTGGTCACCTCTTCTGTATCAGCTCTTACGGTCTGTTTAAGGCATTCACATTTTCACACTATGTCCTATGCAACAGCCATAAACTGCAAACTCAGGTCATTCTGACACACATGTGGAGCGTTAAGTGCGCTTGTGCAGTAGTACCACTGCTGCTGTAGGATATATTTTCTGTCATAAAACAAAATACGTTTCAGCTGAGCATATCTCGTAACAAGTTCAACACCATCTACTGAACACTTTTTAGTTAAGTTAGAATGGCTTGTAAAATTCTTTAAATCCTGTTGATTTACTGAAATACTGTGCAGACATTCTGAAGGTAATAATGCATACTGATGAATATTCATGAGTTCAGCTTCAGTTACTTTCTGATTAATATGCCTCTAGCACCCAAAGCTCCCTTTTATATTACACTACATACAACCAAATGATCTCCTGTGACAAAATGCCTGTGCGGTGGCATGAATATTACAGATCTGCATGTGATTCTGACCCCCTAATGGCACCCAGACGGCCCGGTCTTCACCTAACAGGCACTATGCTTTCAGCAGTCCACATCTGCAGCTCATCAGAGTCACAAAACTTCAAAAGGCAAAACTCAGATATTTACTGATTTTAATGGTCTATAGCTCTGTTAAGTTCACTGGGTAAGGGCAGCATTTTAATCAAAAATTTAATTACATTTTACATAATCAGCCCAATAATTACCATGTACATATTCAACCTCCTAAAGATTTTAAAGGAGACCCATTCAGCAAGGTATAAAAAACCTAAATAACTAGTTTATTTGACTTAATGTCCTACACATCAAGAGAGTAAGGAATAATATTTTTTACATGAATATAAAAATTTTTTAAATAATAAAATATGATCATAATAATAATGATAAAAGTCTATATATTGACTGTGTGTTACCTGCTTATTAATTCTGTAAAACTGAATGTCAATACCAGAAATATAAGCAAGATCATAAACCCTCCATTAAATCCTTCTGTTTGAAAAATAATATATTTTACATGTAGCTATTCTTGTATACCAGATTAGTCATAAGAAATGCTCACATCCCGCAGGGCTTTCCATCACAGACTATTCAAGTGTTTGTATGACATCGTCTATCTTTACTTGTAAGACAAATGCATTATGCAGACATAAATTTCATTATGTACTCTGTGAGTGGATTCATTTTTCTTCATTGAATCACGACCACCATAAAATGAAATACTGTTACAAGAAGCATGTATGAAAGAATTTATTTTTCAGGGAAATCAAAGATGAGTGTCATTCAACAACTACAAACACATCTATGTCTAATTGGCATCATATATTTTTTTTCTTGCTATAAGGTTTAATGGTAGTTCAGGTAGTGGAAACAAATATCACTATTCCATTAAAAGTATTGTACTACAAGACCTTGAAGGTATTCCCATCGTACGGTATCTGTGTTGTTAAACTATGTGTTTTCTTCTCAATTGTAATAATTTAGTGTTATTTTCATGTATTTCAACATCAATCTATTGGCGCTTTTCCACTGCCACCAAGAACTGAGCCGTACCTGAGCCCTTACCACACTGAACCAACTGAAGTGATTAATCGAAATGCATGGATAGGGTGGTGGTGGGCAATTAAAAAAAAAAAGAAAGAAAGAAATGCATGGATAGGGTGGTGGTGGGCAATTAAATAAAAAAAGAAAGAAAGAAATGCATGGATATATCGATGCGCAGGGATTATTATTGCACTTAGCCATGTATTCCCGAAAACTCAAAACTTGATTTCCAACGCACTACTTAAGAAACTACATTTCAACAGCTGAACGGAATGGATTTCTTTGTAAAGCAAATTTACACAAGCAAATTTATGCTATTTACATGACATGGTGATTCTCACAAACATGCTAGTGGAAACTAGCACAGAATAAAAAAAAAAAAAAACTGTACATAGTAAATCATGATGTAAATTAGCATCTCTTCTGCTGTTGCTCTCCAAGCCTGGCAATGCCTTTACCAAGCCCACCTTCTACAGTGGAAAACTGACGGGAACCGGAAGTGTGCTATTAGTAACCTCTCTTCAGTTATGGGTCGGTTCCTGTATGACAGTGAAAAAGCGCCATATGCAAGTATATTGCTGCAAAATCAAGGATTTTATTTTAATGATATTCAAGGAAAGGCTATACAGATTACTAAATTTACTAGTGCAATACTAGCTTTCATTACAAAATAAAACCTGGTTAGACTTCTGGCATCTATATGCTTCACAAACCATGCTATATTTCTTGGCAAATTATGCTTTTAACTGGATCCACTGGATCAGTAGGTTCATCATTTTTTTAAATTTATATTATGCATGTATTGCAATCCATATAAATGGTTGTTGGGCATTATAAGAAAAAACTTTGCTTTGAATTTAAAAATAGGTGTAAAAGGAACAAACTATGACATTGCATAATATTTACTAATTCAGGAGACTGAATATTAGCCAACTAAATTGATTTGATCTTTTGCTTTTAATGGTGACAGAGTTACAACATCAGATGGAAAAGATGACATAGACCACATAGACCATGCTCCTTCATCAGTGACCACTTACACAATTCTCTGTCAACATGTCTTTTATTGTTCTAATTCCTTACAGTGCAAAGCTGTGCAAAACCAAGTGAAAAGGTGGAAATAGACTGGCGTATACTCTGGGGGACCTCAGTGTGTTCAGATTTCACCCACATTGTGCAAACAGAATAGTGTCAATCCTGTAAATCTATTACAAACACCTTAATTAATAGAGAAAATCCAATAAGGCAAAATCAACTGGAATTTCTCCTGTGTATCCCATGACAACATGTCCAAGGCAACAGAAGCTGCAGTTCCAGGGAAAACAGGAAAAGAACAGAAATGTTGACTGAGACACATAAATGACTTACAGTAGATGATGATACAAAGTGCTACTGTGAGAGGAAAGCAGCTACATGATGCTATTTTGCTTATACTACATCATATTCATGATAGGTTTAAGAAAAACTTGCATTTAATAAATTCTGTTTATTAAAAGTACAGAAAGGTGGGTTTAAATATGCTCCGTAATTTTCTAATAGCGTTGCAACACAAAATGGGCAAAAAACTAGTTACCTGACTTTATAGCACCAACCAAATCCATTCTTGAACGTTGAAAGTTGTGCCAATTCAATAGTGTGGAAACTCTGTTTTAACCTGACACAAACTTCGAAATACAAATTATTTAATATAATGCAAATAACCCCCCATCCCCTTAACACCTCAAAGATAAACACAATATCATATGATACTTTCAGGTTTTCTTCTCTTCTGTCTTGATTAATCATCAGTTTGTTTATTTCTAAAATAATTAACTTTATAATAATTATATTTGATACATGAACAAATGATATATACTCAGAAACATGATATGCCTCTATTATCTTTCTAACGGAATTGTGTTTTGCCTCATACTACAGTTTCAAATTTCATTCATTAAGCTATATTAATTATACACATTATTGCTCCATTGGCTGAGAGCTAACACACAGACAATTTCATTATAATTTTGCTTTGAAGTCCAATCTGAATTTAGTATTAAATTGTCCATTCAAATTATTTCTGAATTTCTCTTTAATAACTGCAATAGTTATGTATAACACTAAAAAATAACAGGAATTATCTTAAGGCTAAGCATACTGTGATATAAGGAGCATTAAAATTAGATATTTACATAGACAAGCAAACAAATAAATAAATTCAACAAATAGATAAACAAACAAATAAATAAATTCAAATTGGACACAATAAAACATGGACCTTTTTATGTTCTTTACAACAACAAAAACCGTATATAAATGAAATGGAAGAGCACTTGAAATCCTGACTCAGGCTGTTATGCAACTTACAATAAGAACTACTGGTCCTGTATTAAGTAATGTTTTAATAATTAAGTAAAAATAAAGGTGTGATATCATTTAAGTCATCTGAAGAAATTTCTAATTAATTATTAATCTAAAAAGAATGCTAAAAAAGAATGTTACATGTAATATTTGTATTTAAATCCATAACTTTTATTTTGTCTATTCATGCATTTGAATCATGACATTCATCTTCTGAAGACATTAAGAAGAAAATTTTTCATAGAATTTTTAATAGATTTTTTGTTCATTTTATTTTTGATGCCAGTATATATACATTAGACACAATTTTGTCTGTGCATTTTGTCTTTCAATATATCTGTGAATTCATATCCAATGTACCAGTATCCATCACCTGGTACTGGAATAACATAGTAACATTAATAACTATAACTAGTTTTCCTTCCTTTTCTATCTGTGTGTGTGTGGGTGTTGATTTTGCCAAAATCTCCGCGATTTTTCATTAGAAGATGTTAGAATGGGTTTCTTTTCCATTACAGTGTGTCATAAAGTGAGAAGCGGTGAAACTCTGATGGGAAGAGGAGGTGCTTAAGAGTTCACTTCCAGAAAATTCAAGGAACTGCCTGCATAGCCTTTGAAACCATACTATTAAAAAAAAATCCAATATAGTTTATTGTTGTCATAAAAAATAAGCCCCAGAGGAAGGGGAAAATTGTAATGAGATCTCTGGTTTTTCTGTTCTGTTTCCATTAGGTCCAAGCAAGATCACTGCAATACAAATACAAGGCTTACAATTTAGGTTGACATTTCTCTGAATCTTCCTGTGCGACATCTCCAAAGATTTACTTGGATTTAAAAATAGATATCCATAGGATGCTGGAGTTTAATTTTAAAAAGGAAAATTCTAGAGTTTTTTTTTTAGAGAATGTTTCTGTTTCTTAAAAATCTACAGTTTATTTTGAGAAATGCTTCATCCCTTACCATTAATTATTTTGTAGCTCATTACTTCAATTTGTGGAACATTTAAGAACTTCTAACAAAAAGGCATGAGACAATGAACATGTATCGTGTTACCATGCATACATCTGAAAAACATACGCAGACAAATCACCTTAAACATTACTTTAACCAGGAATCCATTACAGATTTTTATTTACCAAACAACAGTTTGGGTGCTCTCAGATACTAATGCTAAATCAGCCATTAATAAATCTCAGCTCAATATATACACAAGACTTACTCTGGATGCCAAGGGCAGGAAAAGATAAGTTTGAGGCTTCCTAGAAGCTGTTAATGAATGCTGTGGTTTGAATATAGAATAATATTATGATCTAAACATCAAAAATTTGTTTCACAAATCTCCGGTTGTCAAAACAGATTATTCCAAGTAAATACATTTATGTGTCATATACATGGTTTATGCATTCAGACCTTTGTTGCTAAGAACACATGGCCAAATATCGCTGGCGACCCCCCGTCCAAACAATTCAGCAGGTTGGAAATGCATTCATTACTTACGAATCAGAAGCACACTGGCGTTGGCTGTTCCTAGCTTGTTGCTAGCCACGCATGTGTAGTTACCATAACGATCCTCCGTCATGTTAGTCATGGAGAGAATTGATCTGGAGCTAAGGTTCTTGATATCTATTCCTTGACCTTTGGTAAGCCTAGAACACAGTATGAAGAACATACAGGCAAGTAAACAAATGGTGGATCTTGTACAAAGGAAACATATCAAATACATGAATAACTATATATAAACTATACCATTACACTGTCATTACAATGCCCTGTGAAACATTTTGCAATCACAGATGCTATATATACTAACTATTTAGAACCCACCACATATCACATATACCACTGTGTAAATGTATATTTTTCCCTTTATTTATCAGACATGTATATATTGTTTGGCTGTTTCTAGCACATTTGCACTGCTTTACAAGGCGGATTAGATGCCAAATTGCATTCACTGAGCACTTGTACTGCAATGACAATAAAGTTGAATCTACTCTAAAGAGAGCTGTGCCTAGTCTTTTTTGCACAGTTCCACTTACTAAGAATGCGCTTTTACTTTTTTGTAGTTAAAAAAAAATCTTCTTAAGGTGCTCTGCAAAATGATGGTCCATCAGTTCTGATAACGGAGATAAGACAGAAAATGTGTTTAATGGCACCACATGCTCTACTTTAGGAGAAGTAGCTCTTCTGAGAATAATTACAGACAGAAATGACTGGCACCCTGGTGTGTGTGAGACCTAATTATTGTTATTTTTCTTTTGTCTTTTTATGTACTTTTTGTAATTTACAAATAAACTTTGCTTATTCTGTGCCACTGTGGAGAAGGAGCATATTTGGCAACACTTTACTTGAAGCAGTCTACATAAGGGTGATATATAACCGTCATAAGAATGGCATGACACATGTCATGCACATTAATGACACATTATTGATGTTTATGGTGGCCTATGCCCAAAGCAGGGCCAAAGACTTCGATAGATATAGACACACTAACATATTAAAAACAGCATGGATCGAACAGGCTAAGCTTCACAGTGCTGATGCTAAGGGAGGTGGAGTGATATATCTGAGGAGCGAAGGCTTGTGGGGTCTAGTGTAACATTTCAAATTAGATGGAATGTTGAAAGTGAAATGCTGCCGATAGTGTCCCGTACTTTTGTAGTCAATTCGTCAGCATCGGGTTTTTATAAGCATACAGTATCATGTGCACAGGCATATGTTACTAGATACTTCTGCATTTGTATGTGTGCCCGCCAGTGACTTCCTGCCCATTTAGGAAACTTGTGTTGTTTGTATATATGGTAAATGAAGAGAGAGCCACATGCAAGAATACTTTTCACCCTGTAACCTTTAAAGGAGGAATAAATTACAGCCTTTGTAGAATTTAGTCTCCTCACATGAACCCAAAAATTTCGAAGAAATGAAGAATTTGAATATGAATGTTTCTTCTTATGTATGCTTGGCATTTACACATAAACCAGACACTTATTGTATGGCAGAACATGTTATATCACCCTGATGTAGTGCCACACTCATAATCAACTAGCATATTTCACATCAGCTTTTCCCCTTTTATTTGTATTTTTAAGACAATTTAATCATTGATGCTTAGGTTATAAAATCATCAGTTAGTGATGATAGGATCAGTCCATAGACTTTGCTATCACTTAAATATGGCAAAAGGAAACTTTGATTTTCTGAAAGGCAGGAAGATTGCAGGAGAAATGCAATATAAGGATGAAATAAGTATGTGTGCTGTAGAGAAAAGACAAAGGTGATTTCCAAAAGGGACAGAAATGGGGATCTGTGACAGCCGTCATAACCTATGCGGATGTAGAAGGCACTGTGACATTTTCAAGAGACTTAACATTTTATTAAGTCATCCTATGCGATGAGTTTTAATAATAGACATACATACTGCAAAGTAGTCCATTTTTTGGCAAATTACCTTCCCATACGGAGGGGGATTGTTGTCTCTGTTTATTACTAGAGCAGATATGTACGACCTCTTGACCAGCTTGTCTCTAATTCCCGCTGAGATTTTTTAAATGTTCCTGGAACATTTCCAAACATGATCACAACGGGGAGAGCAGAGGTTCAGCTAGTGTATCATACAGTTACAGCATCTCTGTGTAATGAGCAGACAGTTTGCCAAAGCAATTTCTGGATTTTTACATACAACAACAACAACAATACTAATAATAATAATTTTCAGTAGGTCAAGACCCACACATACTTTATTTTTGCAGCATTAACATGTGCTTTTATCTTTGTTAATGAGTTGCTAGTTCATTAGATTTAATTTAGCAAAAAGCACTCTCTTTTTATTAAATGTATGCAAGGATCTACTTAGCAATTCCTACCAGAGTAGGAACAGTACTTATGAGTCTCCTAATCAAACAAGAACTGTTTGTAAACGTGAAATATGCCTCGTGCAGCCACTTTGTCCCAAGTACTATAAACAGCTTTTAGCTGTACTTCAGGAATGTCTGCATCACAGCGAATGGACAATTATTTTGTTCATAACTAACCCAGGGTTCCATGACAGATAACTATGCATAAAGCACTATGTATTTTAAGATCTTACATTAGCATGTGAATGAATTTGGATGTATTATTAATCATAATAGCAAATACAAGAAAAGCAACATAATAATAATAACAATTATTAAGAAGTTTAAGATATTTTCTCTAAATCAACATATTTACTGATTATGTTGTTTTGGCAGCACTAATTATAAAATATTCATGAGTGTGTACACAGATTGGTACGTAAAATAATTGTAATAATTTAAACTTTAATAATTTAAAGTGTTTTTTAAGTAAGGAATAAAAAAAACAATATTACTGACTGCATTTTCCTTGGTCAATCCATTTTTTTAAGCTTGACTTGCTGATACTGATCCTGCCGATAAGGATTTTCTTCATTTAATAATTTTTAAAAACACTTTTTAACACTTCCTTAATGAACTTTGGTTTGTGTAAGAACAATATTTTAAATAACCTTTTCAAATAAAATTGCAAGTGTCAAATTAAATTGTTCCAAACATTTTTTAGGGGAGTTCTGCCATGGATAACTTTCTGTTTCACATCTTTCAAACTGCAAATTTAACATCATCATTCCTCACCGTGAAGAATCTCCAATTAACAGATGTGTTTTCCCTCAGTGTTTTATCTCACTTATCACACAACATTAGCCGAAGAGGGGAAGGTGAAGGGCGGAGACACGACTATCAAGGAAAGTGAGTTGGGAGTATGGGTGGGCGAAATGGCCAAAATGTCCTATCCTGATACATTTGGTTATAATCATTATCCACAATATAGGTCACAATATTTTGGAATGTACAAGAAACACTGCTTGCAGCATTATAAGAATAAACTTAACTATAGTTGTATGTAAAATATTGTGTGTGTAAAATAAACTGTCTCATTACAGCAAAAGTGCTTTTTAAATTTTTTTAATATAAGTGTCTCAAAATGTACATACTCATGTACAAAAGAGATTATATCACTTTAGTCAATACCTGCACACATCTGAACTGGGTTCAGGACAAATATAAACAAATAATGGATAAATTAAAATATGAAATAAGTGCATTTGACCATATGTGTATTCTTGCATTCCTGTTTGACGTCATCTTCCATTGCTGTACAATCCCATTACTCGAGAACAGGGCCATGTTCGAAATGTTCACTTGTCCAATATATAGTGTATTGGCCATTTTGTTGTGCTGTTCAAAATCTTAACTGTAAGTTTTGGTGACTACATAGTGAACCACAAAATCAGAGTGAGGCACACCAAAATATAGTGTACAGAAGTTGTAACCTACTAGAGCCCTGCATTGGGAGCGGGATCCCGCGGGACCCAACGCAAATCTCGCGGGATTGGGTGGGTTTTAGGTTGCCGTGGGCGGGAGCAACAGAGATAGTGAGCGGGATAAAAATAGACAGCGGGTCCCAAAATTGTTAGCTTAGCAGGATGGAGGATGCAGCTGATGTTATTAAAATTGTGAAGGGATAATATAAAACAAAACTAAAATTGGGGAAATCGGAGATACGGAAAAAATTTTAAATTATAACAAACAAAGAGAGTAGAGAGCTGAACTTTGTGTGTTGTGTGAACTGCGGCAAAGTGCTGGTGTATGACGGCACAAATCTGGCACTTCAGGATTTAGGCAACACGCCTGCCCCGTTTCTGTACTCTCAGGTCAGACGAAGCTGAAATCCTTAAGTGTTTCCCATCCTCTGTGAGAGAGCCAGTGCGTGCCACTAACCTAAAATATTTTTTTACTTTATAAATATATTTTCATAAATTGTTTTACTTCATAAATGTATTTTCCAGGAGCAGGCAGGAATTGTCAGAAATTTAGCGGGAGCAGACGGGAATTGTCAGTTACCGTGCGTTCACACCGCACGCGGCGAGAGCGTCAAAGCGGCCGGAAGTCATTCATTTTCAATGTGAGCCGGCGGCGAGCAGCGGCGCGGCGCATCTTTGACGGCGAGAGCGTCAAGGAGAGTTGAAATCAGGTCAACTTTATGGTAATGAGCTATGACGCAGTTCGGCGGCAACTAATCGAAATGTAGAAGTCCACCGCTTGAGCAGATTCCAGATAACACAGTCCTGTAAACTTTGGTTCCGACTACATTAATCCCACATTAGCACAAAGAAGAAGAAGGTCCCATGCACAGTGGAGGACTGTGGCGGGTTTCCCAGTAATTTGCGACGTGTCCCTGTTTGCGTAGAGGGACATGAATAAAAAAACGATCCATAGACCAAAGTGTCCGAGGTTGTTGGGGTCCCTGGTGAGTTTCTAATGTGCATTAACGTTATGTATTTTCTGAAAATAAGCGGGAA
>JABFEA020000036.1:23900434-23915019 GCA_019775915.2 Cyphomyrus plagiostoma
TAGTTTTTGAAAATATCTGAAAATATCTAAATGTCTGCTCAGCCATTCTTCAAGATGCCAAAAATTAACAAAGCATGACAACAACTGCCATAACTCTGTGGTATTGTGATGCACCTGTCATTTTTACTCAAAAGAGCTTATTTGCTGAACAGGATAAATAGTTGCTTGGGAACATATTCCTGGGTAGATTTTACTTCTGGGACTAGCAAAAAAAATGCTGCCTACAAACATTACTACAATCTGGAAATGTAACAACCTGTTGAATTATTTTTTAATATTTATTTATATTTTTCCACATAGATGAACCTCCCCCTAGATGTTTACAGTTGTGGTTACTAACATGTAAGGTTAGTCATGAAACAGTGTTTCATTTAGTAAATGAAAATGTTGAAATAATTTGCAAAAATTAATAAACGGCTATAAAAGTCCTAGCCATCTATTGACTGGTCATCTCGTTAAAATGTTCTAGCTGTCTATTGGCTGGTCATCTCATTAAAAAGTCCTAGCCGTCTATTGACTGGTCATCTCGTTAAAATGTCCTAGCTGTCTATTGGCTGGTCATCTCATTAAAAAGTCCTAGACATCTATTGGTTGGTCATCTCGTTAAAATGTCCTAGCCATTTACTGCCTGGTCATCTCATTAAAAAGTCCAAGCATTCTATTGGTTGGTCATCTCATTAAAAGGTCCTAACTGTCTATTGCCTGGTCATCTTGTTAAAAGTCCAAGGTGTCTATTGGCTGGTCATCTCTTTTAAATGTCCTAGCCGCCTATTAGCTGGTAATCTTGTTAAAAAGTCTTTGCTGTTAATTGGCTGCTCATCTCATTAAAAAGTCCCTCCAGATCTTAGCATCTCATCTTCACTCAGGTGTGTTAATAACCATGGCCTTGCACCTTCTTCAGGCAATACACAGGTTATGCACATAATGCTAGAATGAGGAGAATCTGGACCTATTTATTTATTCGATTTATTTATTGAACTTAAACACATTTCAAATACAATATATGAAAACAGTATTGTAACAGAAAGTAGATTTCTGTTGCATTGAAAAAAAATGTTAAGCTCCATTGGTTGAGTAAATACACAATAATCAAACCTATTTTATATTGCTATTTATGAACTTATTGTTTAATTGTAGTGTTTATTTTTTCCTTAGTATTTTGCATAGAAAACACTAATCAAACAACTAAAAGAGTAATCCATAGTGACAATGACATTGCAGATTACAGTGGTTTCTCTCTATAGGTTGTTATTCATCTTTTGTTCTCAAGTTCTAATCTTATAGATTAAAAGATAAATTTCGAGAAAGGATAGGACAACACTGTATTTGAAAATATTTATTTAAAAACATAATATTTGTGACTTTGGATTGGGCATGCGAATGCATTGTGGTTTAAAAAGTACTTTTTTTTATAGTCCCTGCCTCAAGGCTTCATACTGTATATGATGACGTACAGGAATACGGTGCACAGGGTGACATTAGCAAAAGGAGAAACTCACCTTTTTTCTCCCTTGTACCACTCAAATGTGGGTGACGGCACAGCTGCCGCCTCACACCTCAGCAGAGCAGTGCGTCCCAGGCCCACTCCAGTAGACTTCATTTCATGTATTGTGGGGGGAACTGCAATAAAAGTGTTAGCCTTTATACAGGGGCATAGACAGATGCGCAAGTGCCAGCGTCTTCAGGCAGCATGATTTTGATGTCACCTTTTACAACACGACAGTAAAGCATCAACACCATCACTTCACGGTCTTTCTGAAAGTTGTAATAAGCTGCCCTTGATTTAGCATGAATGATTATTATGAATGGAACAAAGCTGTTATTCCTTGTAAGAGTACTACTGAAATGACACTACAGGAAGTCTACAATGTAGACTAAATTGAACAAGATTGAAGAACATAGACATTCAAGTATTAATCAGATACAGAACAATGGAGGTATAAAAGAGCACATACTCATGTGCCCTGACATTTATTTATCCATCCATCCATTTTCCAAACCGCTTATCCTACTGGGTCGCAGAGCCTATCCCAGAAGCAACAGGCATGAGGCAGGGAACAACCCTGGACAGGCGGCCAGCCCATCGCAGGACACACTCACACACGAATCACGCACACCTACGGGCAATTTGGCAACTCCAATCAGCCTCAACATGTTTTTGGACTGTGGGGGGGAAACTGGAGTACCCGGAGGAAACCCCACGACGACAACATACAAACTCCACACACATGAAACCCAGGCAGAGACCAGAACCCAGGTCCCACAGGTGTGAGGCAACAGTGCTAACCACCACACCACACCACCATGCCGCCCCCACATTTATTTATAACACTTTTAATTATCCTGTGACCCCGATAAATGGGTGAAATGCTGGGCAACATAATACTGCATTGATTTCTAATACAATGTAATAATTAGTTTTAGACATTGATTTAAACAGATATTATATTTGATAGCACTAATTCATCAATATGTCAAAACACACACATACATGACACTTAAACATTTTTAAACTGATGTAATGTACTGTTAGAATCAAGGGCTTTATTCAATCACCATGAAATTATGCATAAAAATAGTGCAAACTAGCTGTTACCTTATAATGATTCTATGTTTACAATTACCGCTGGGAAATAATATCATTAATTTCACAATTCTTCAAAAAAAAAGAACAGCATAATCATAAAATGTTTGTTATTAATGTATATTAAAGCTGTTATGGTATATTACCATGTTAAAGTGTACTTACATACTGTTTATGACTGTTCTATTAATGCATTATAAGGATGTTTTGCACTGCATTATGAAGGTATCTATAATGCATTATAGATGAAAGTTTTAATACTGCATTCATAAAGCATACGAAATATGGCTATAGTGTGTTATGCCTTTTGATATGTATTACCATGTTTATAATGCTTTATGAAGGCATTATAATGTGTTATATACACACGCATTCATAGAAAGTGTTACCAAAAACACTTATTCAGAAAATTTGAATTATTAGGTCTATTACTGTTTTTGAATCTGTATGACGTATTTTATTTTTATTAATTTGCATCAAATGTGTTACATAAAACAAAGCTTTTTTGAACCAGGGACCAGGAAAGTAGGCCAGATCCAGGGGACACCCTACCACAAATGTATAATCTCATAAATGCCTGAGAATAAAGACTGAATGGTGGCTTTAATGCTTCATTTTCCAGTTGGGGGTGGGGGTGTCTCCCTTGAATACCTCGGGCTCCAACTGGGCCGGGAGTCACCCCTTAGTAATTTTGGCTCTATCCAGATAGGGGTTCACCTTGAATAATTTTCCGGTTGCATGAATAGGATGATGATGCCAGCATTTTGTCAATTTACGACGCGTCTCTGTGGAGTCCCGTGACTACAGACCCCGAAAGGGTCACGGACCCTGAGCTGAAAGCCCCTCATCTAAAACACCTCTGTTGGTTTTGTTGTGCATACAGTTGTACTAGCAGCATAAACACACTACACACACATCAATGTTTTAAAATTCTGTTCAGCACAAGCTAACACAGCGACCTACCTCTAAATTTCTTCTATTTCAGCGTGCTTAAGGAAAGAAACCAGTGTTTCCCCCAGACCTCGCAGGAAGAGGATTGGCATACACAGCACTGACCTCTGACTGAACCTCGATGTGCAGATTCTATGTTTATGGCCCTTCCAAAGTCATTAGACAGATTACACTTCCAGTAATGCTAATTATGCCTGCAACTATAATATTTTTGTACCCAAGTAAATATGCCTGAAAAATCTGTTTGTATTCCTGTAACACTGCACATATGCTCCTCGGTGAAGCTTCTCGTCCTGAAAATGTGCCAAGAGCCTCTGATTAGTGGAAAATTAAACCAAATGTTTATTTAATGTTTCCAAAATATGTCCCAAGTATATTTTGTGATCAGTTTGGATTTTTCTGTAGTTTTTGGTTCCAGAAATGATCTTGCTATTCACTTAGTTTTATTCCCCAAAAAAAGTCTGAGAGATGCAGCTCTTTATTGTCTTTCATCACAGCATCTTTGCTAAAAGTTTACGTAATTAACTGTTTTCCATTCGCACCTTTAGGTAGGGGGATTACAGCTATCTGTCATTAATGATATGTTTTGATAAGTTTTGACCAGATATTCTGCATTTAATGAGTTTTCCTTAATGACATATAAATCCAGCAAAATCGTTAAAGCTCCCTTTCCATGAATTGAATTTAAACTCGAAAGTCAGACTGACAATAGAAATAAATTAAATCTTTGAAGAAGGTATTTAGGTGCCTTTAAATGCTATTTACTTAACATCTTTCTATAGCAAACTTATATGAAAATGAACAAAATATAAAAGTGAGAACACTGTTGATAAATATTGCATATTGTTATACTGTTACGTGCTTTTTAAAGGACTAAAAAAAGGAAGATTTACACTGAAGGTTGTGTCAGGAATCAGTCATGCATGATTGCCATCATTACCATCAGTTTCTGAAGAATAAATCAACCTTTAATGACCTTTTAGCGACTACAGTAAAGTATGCGACTTTACAGTTAATAGTTAATAGGAAAAAAACACATTTTCATTCTTCAGGATTTGTTTCAGCATCAAAATGACTGACAAAAGATAGTTTGCACATCAAAAAAGAATTAGCTTCTATCAATAATTCTGGCCTCTCATATCACACACTACATTGATTTCACATCCAAAGTCAAAAAAATCCTGAAGGAGTTTTATGTGACGTTAAAAACACGGTTTTGGTTTGTCTTGTAATCTTGACAACTCCCCCCAGCTCTCAAATGTTAACCCTCGGCGGGGTAGTGCCCCACGCCCCATCAAATGCAGCTGCTTGTCAGTGACATTTTCAGCGATGGCTAATGCCCTCTTCCTCTACTCTTTAAAAATATCCCCTGCTGGCAGCTGAGCAGCTGCTGTCAGAGAAAAGTTGAAGAAAGGGTTGCCATTTTCCATGTCGAAAAACCAAAGGCTGTTCTGCATGTGATTCTTTTGTATTAATACTTACTGCAAGTCACACCAAAAGCAGAGACTGCAACAAACTCTAAATATCCCACGCATGTCCTGCCTTTTCCCTTTTTGTTTTAATTTGGATCCTGATTAAATTACTTCTTGTGCCTGATGTTTAATTCTAACTATTCCATCAATCAATCCATTGGTGAAGTCAAATATAAGTAAAACGTTAGCAACCCTGTCATTTCAGTTAAGTCAGGTACACGCAGGAGGTATGATATTTTAATTCAGAACAAATTTAAAAAGAAAACGGCAGTGAAACCGTTTTACTGGGAAATAAGAAATGTTACGTGTCCCTGAAGAACGAGTGACAGGCCTTAACCCACTAGCTCAATCTGAATTTGAGTGAGATTTTATTTATGTTCCAGGCTAGCAAGTCTTTGTAATTCAGCTGCCACTCACTGCGAGTCTGTGTTCGGGAAAGTTCTGGCAGGAAGCCCCCAGGCCTTCATTTCTAACTCTATCTGTGAAGTGCCCCACTACGACCTCCAGCATAATGGTGAATGCTTGTAGTGGCTCTTCTTCTCACCAGGGTGATGTCTTGCATGTCATTCAAAATTGAAAATGAAAATGTACACCGGAAATTTTTTTTCTGATCTGACGTTTCTTAAATAATGCATTATTTTTTTTTCCAATTTTTCCACCTTTTACTTATACTTAAAAAAAAAATCTCTAATGACATGGTGTAAAATGACACATACATGCTTTGGTACAGTGGCAGGTACCCTAGTCTTACCAATATGCTTTATGAACTTATTGTTTCCCAAAAGAGAAATGAGGCAAAACGATAAATTAGACAGAGGAGCCACTTATTATATACAGTACAGCTTATTAAGAAAATCATATGTATTGTCTCACTGAGGCACCAGTTTATTTATCATTTTAAGCCGAACTCAACTTTCTTTAAATTGGGAAAAAATAATGACCACCCAGGTCTGAATCGTGAAAGCATACTTTATATTTACTGTACCACAGATGAGGTACAGGTGACTTAGATAATGCATCACAAACATATTCTGAAGCATATTTTCTGCTCAAATGCTGGTCTTATATCGGATCATGCAGAATAAACATGCATGACCTAATTTTTTCCAAGTTTACTTAATTTATAATACTTAGGTAGAACTTTGGGTCTGCATTAGTTGCTCAAATTCTCGCAGGGTAGAATTACTTTATGCGGATATAATCGTGCAAAGATTAATTTGATGCCTGAAGCACAGTTTTGGAAGTGGCATTTCTGGCGGCCACAGTGTTCCTGCAAAGTGTGGAAGTTCAGTGCTTGCGTTTGAGCAGCAGCCTAACCCTCCCGTTTCAGTACATTTCGTGTGTGACTGTGCTACTGTGTAGTAAAAGCCACACCAAGTGGCCATACACAAGTGGCGACTCTGCTCCACATTCATCATTTGGATGTGAGCTGCGCTGCAGCACTGGCAGCTCTCGGCCGGCTGGCCAGCTGCCAGTGCACTCAATGAGCCCGATGGCCTTCTAAAGTCACAATACAGTCAATACATATGCATGCTTTGCTTTAATTACTGTGCTCTGACAATGAGTACTATACATTAATATACAGAATGCAGTTAGAAGTTCTGCTCTAGTTCCAGTCTTCCAATCTGAGTGACTTTCTCCTTATGCTGAAACTTGGGTGTTATGACTGACAAATTCAGTCTTAAGCCTAGAATGTCTTTCTTCCGTCTTGGAATACTGCCAGTCAGACATGATGTTTCTGTATGTTGGAAAAAAAACTATGTGGACCTCTAAATTAGATTATTCTAATGCTGTGATCTGTGATCCAGCTGTCGACATGCTTCCTTGTTGTCTATAATGCTGGTACATTATAGGGATGCAGAAAAATCGATTCAATTGCGATCCTTTGCAGCAGTGATTTGTAGATTGCTACAGGAGTTAAAAATAATTTTTTAAGTATTAGTTTAAATATAGGTCACTGTAATTATCCATCCATCCATCTTCCAACCCGCTTATGCTACTGGGTCACGGGGGGTCTGGAGGCTTCAGCAGTATTATAGAATACCATGGTATTTCAATTTTTTTAGAGGGGGGCATTACAGATGAGAGCTTCATAAAGCATTCATACTGCATAATACACATGGCTATAACGTGTCATGCCTTTTGATAAATATTTATAACCATGTTCATGATGCTTTATGAATGCATTTTTTGTTAAAATATGTTTATATATTACTATATATTACTAAAAACATGGGCTTATGTAGCGTTACCAAATGTTCTTCAGCAAAACTATTAAACATATACATATTAACAATATATACATATAAATTATTAAACAAATATCAATATCATATTTTAATTATCTGACTTTTAGTTTTAGTCTAGTTTAGGTCAGTAAAAATGTTAAGATATTGAGTTGAGTAGATTTACAGTTTATGCAGTTTATCCACAATAAATTCCTAAAGGAAACATCTGTAAAGCTGTTATTGTGGCATGGCATTAGGTTTGAATGTATGATTTTTAATGACACAGATTTAAAAAGATGGAATATAATATGAATATAAATATGTATTATAAATTGTAACATGAAACATTATATTAATCATTTCATAAAACAAAATACTGGCAAATGACACATCTTCAATCATAAGCAAAAATACCAGTGCATAGAACTTCTATGAAGAAACCTCAAATGTCTTCTCTCAAAAATGTAAATATGTATCAGACTAGTGAAAATCAGCTGGGTTGCGCTTATTTCTACCATGAGTTCAGTGAACTTTTCAAACACATTAAAAGAAAAATCAACTATTTGTTTCTATTAGTTTCGTTGCACTTCAAGTTTCTGGCGTTTTCCCCTCTTATTGCCACTCCACAATAATAATACTTTGTTTTCTTTCATCTTTCGTACTTTATCTTACATTTTCTCCTACCTAAAGCCAACTGTGGCACAGATTACACTTGGGTGGTATCTAGTTTTTCATATTGTCATACCATCTAGAGATTACATACTGTAGCAGTACAGAGGCTCCTCTACTTGCAAACTTTCAACTTACAAACTTTCACACATACAAACATAAAGGACTGTACATTGTGTTCCTTGGGCATCCGTTTCCTGTCCGAAACATTAATTTATTTTTTCTGCACGCCAAATCCGCCTAGTACGACTTCTGCCTGCTACTCCCGCCGTGCAGCAGTGTAGCGTGCGTACTCCAAGCATCCTAGTTCTTTGTACTTGCGTATACCCTTAAAATGATGTTGAATGACAACATACGGACATTTTAAGTTATGGACGGCTGTTCAGAACGTACCTTGTTCATAAGTAGGGGAGCATCTGTATATGCTATTTTGATGGTATTTTCAAAACCAATGCTATTCTTGTTGACAATATTCACAGAGCTGGGAGGGGACCCCCATGATAAAATTCACCCAACCCTTACAAGACATAATGATACAAGACTTGGTACAGACAGCTGATAGAGACAGAACTGCATTTTTAACCTGCTTAAAGCTGGTTAGATAAACATTATTATGCCATGTACAACTACAACCATCACTAACTAAAGATACATCTGTCTCTTTCTGACAATTTTGTCTCATTTTTATTCCTTAATCTAAATATCAGTATATTTCAGTTATTTGCATCAAAAATGAATTTCATCAGTTAAAAATCTTTTGTTTATAAATCATTTTCGTCATTTTTGTCAACGAAAACAACATTGATCAGAAGGTCACTGACAATTCCCACCTCTAGTAAATTATGATGCTGCTAGTATTTATTTTTCATTCCACCTAATGTTACTGAACATATTACTCTTTTACTTGGTTCACTATTCTGTCTTGTCAATTTTTCAGCCAAATAAAAAATATATCTTCTCACCTTCAAAGCTTTAAGAGGACTCACCGTCACATACCCTAGCGATCTTTCTCTCCTCAATTTACTATGTTCACAAGATGCTGGCTCTATCTAATCTCTCCTGCTACTACAGGTGCTGAGGTGAGGATGAGACCTCACTACAAAGCTGTTTTTGAGCTGAGCAGTCAGTGCTGTCACCCTAACATTGTATGTGATCACCCCTATTAGTCGTGCTATGCCGTGATTCGGTGTTGGCCATCTCAGGTGTCCCTTGTGAGTACATATATTGTCTTCCTTTGCTCTTTATTATGCTGACACAGATTACCCCACTGGGGTTATTCCATATTAAGTTCAGCTGCCCTACTACTTACTATTGCTGTACTACTACTGTGTAGTTGAATTATTTGACAAAAGATTTAACTATTCACTCTTCCCAGTGTACCCTTCAGAGAAAGAGCACTGGCACTGAGCTTGAAAGACTGCCTGGAAAAAGGATCTACGTTTTGGCGTGAATCATTATACCGACACGGTCAACATCATTGGCCATCCATCAGTGCTTTGACCCAGAAGCCAGGTCATGTGATCACCTGACCACATTTTAGCTGCAACACTGTTTATGTAGCCATAATTCAGCAGGAAACCTTCATTTTCTCTCAATACATGCACATTTGATTTGAAAAATTGTAGATACTACTTTCCAAACATACTACGTGATTACATTCTTACTGGAATTTTCCTTGTAAAAACGCACTAGATTAAATAAAAGATAAGGTAATAACTAAGGTTATAGAACATAATATGTAGGGAAACTCAAAACTTGGATTGAAACTTGGATTGTGACTTATTGCAAGTGGTGACATATTTTTCATACCCCTATTCTCTGATAGACCAGTTAAACAACTATCACTTAAAAAATATACAGATGCTCCCCTACTAGACTAAATTGTCAGGAAGAGGCGTATGTATCTTTAGTTAGTGTTCATTGTAGTTGTACATGGCAGAATAATGTTTATCTAACCAGCTTTAAGCAGGTTAACATGCAGTTCTGTCTCTATCAGCTGTCTGTACCAAGTCTTGTACTATTATGTCTGTGCAAGGGTTGGGTGAATTTTATCATGGGGGTCCCCTCCCAGCTCTGTGAATATTGTCAACAAGAATAGCATTGGTTTTGAAAATACCGTTAAAATAGCATATACAGACGCTCCTCTACTTATGAACAAGATATGTTCTAAATGGCCGTCCGTAACTTGAAATGTTCGTAAGTCATTATTCAACATCATTTTAAGGGTATACGCAAGTACAAAGAACTAGGATGCTGCACGGCAGGAGTAGCGGCTAAAAGTCGTATTGGGCGGATTTGGTGCGCAGAACAAAAAACCTTTTGTGGACAGGAAACAGGAGCCCAAGGGACACAATTTGGACTTACATTCCTCTTCGTTCGTAAGTTGAAAGATTGTAAGTAGAGGAGCGTCTGTATATATTATTGGCAAAAACCTGGATGGGCTGCAAAAAATATCACATGTATCAGTTTTTTCCTTGTCAGAAACTGCATGTTTCTGTTGCCAGAGTGTTCCTGGGGAGTATCAGGGTAAATGGTGCTTCCTCTAGAAACAGTCAAACACTGTGAATAACTGCCCCCCAAACCTTGTATTTGGGTATAAACATAGAGAGTGGTTTATGGAAAAGGGCAGATTCTTTCTGAACACAGTAATCATTACACAAGTAACAGAACACATGCATAAGTTTCAAAGTCATCGTAGGCTAACAATAACATTCTGTTGTATATAGTAGTCCAGAGAAAATCAACAAAAAAAAAAAAAACACACACACACACACAATTGTAATTCTATCTTTGTGGGGACACTCCATTCATTTCTATGGGGAAAACATATCCCTAACGCTCACCCTACCCAGATCTAACCTTAAACACAAGTAAACAAACAAAATACAAAATACACTTTTGTCAGTTTTACTTTTTTCATTGCATTCATAGACCTTTGTGGACCCAAATAATGATCCCCACAACATCAAAACAATCAGGTTTTTATTACATTGTGGGGGACATTTGGTCTCTACAAAGCAATATAAACCTAATCCACAGACACACACACACACACACACACACACACATATATATTTAAAATCTAAGAAAACACTTAGACTCTACAAACACCGTATCCATGGTTGAGAAATCTGAAGCACAATTATCCTAAATGTCATAGGTTGATCCTGTCTTGAGCCACTAAATTTGTTGCTATACTGCAATGCAATAAAGTGCACTAATCCCCGCCACTTGCCTCAAAACCTTCATTTAAATTTGCATAAATTATTTGTTATATATTTGACTGAAGGTTGATTGCAAGGAAAAATCAAAATGGCATGCAGAATGCTTGCCCGGTAACAGTTCCTTTACAGTACACACAGGATGATTTCAGGATGTTCCAAGATGTATGAGAGGTAGTTTCGAGATCTTGCAGTCTCTGGACTGGGAGAATCCATTCTGGCACTGCACAACAGTACACAATACACAGAAAGATATGTCACCTTCATAACACATTCTGGATGTTGTAACCAAAAGGTGGCAGTAAATCTCAATACCCCACCTGCATGCCAACAGGACCTTGGGGCACCTGTGAGATTTGCACACTGTTGCTGACTTGTAGAAAGCTGATAGTTAAGGCAATACACAGTTAAGCCTTTTCAAAAGTCACATTAAAAAGTCAAAAATTGAACACTTTATATTTGCAGAAAAGAAATATTACTATTAGTACAAACTGACAAACATGTCATTTGTAAATGCCAGTATTCTAATTATTCCACTAAAAGGGTACATTGAAGAGTACCACAGTGACAAGAGATATTACTGACATCTTGCCATGCTAATCATCTTATTCCATGTATTTATCTACAATGAAACATCTAAACATATCAGAACATATGTATAAGCTGATAAGTCACTGCTTTGTTTTATAACCATGTACTGTACTGTGCAATGTCATCTGTGCAGGGTCAGTGTGTAACACAGCACATACTACAAATCATTAGAAACTCAATAATCTTAATAATTTCCAGGAATCACGAGCACAGAGTAGCACTGTAAATCACCCCTATATTCTAATGGCATTAGCAGATGGTGGGCTCCAGAAATAGCCATGCATGTACAGAAATTACCAAATGAAAGAGGGTGCTATTTTATAGAGATTATTACAGGTTGATTGAAGGACAAAGCACCTTTGCACACAACCAAAGATGTAAATCATGAAACAAAGAAACACTATTTTGCACACGATAATATTAGAGATTATGAAAGGAATTTAACCAGAAAAATACACTAAATGACTCACATTTACCTTACAATATTGTCTTTGTTTTTCCTTTGGAAAGTAGGAGTTTTTTTAAATGAAAGATCTATTAATAATCTTTGAAAAATTTGTGCTTTCTGTACAATTAAGAAATGGACTCATCAGTCTGTGACTTATCAGCTTATAAACAGGGAGGCCGTTCAGTAATGCTCTCTGTGCGTCATTGTTCTTTTTGTCATCCAGCAGCAGGTTTCCAGCCAAGATTTATTAATTCATTAAGTTTCCTATTTAAATTTTCAGGCATAACACCATGTTCTTTCTCTCTTGCACACAGCCCTTAATAACAGTTGCTGTACCCAGGAAATAGAGACTGTCAGCTCCATGGATAACATGGTATTTTTAAAGGAACCTAATCACAAAGTTATTAACCCAAGAAATCTGTTTCTCACAAAAATATGGATATGATGCTGAGTGTTTTTCTGTACATTATATTTTAAATCATGAGTTGATTCTTTCATCTTGAATCTGGATGTTGAGTATAATCACTGGTCTTATTCAGTCTGAAGGCCTCCTATCTGTTCCTGCGTTTGTACAGGTTGCCTGAAAAAAACCTCTCTGAATATATTACAATAGTACACTCACTATCTTCATTTGGCAACAATAACACACACTCAGTAGTCCTTGCCAAATATCTTTAAAAGTGAACAGTTTATTTCTAATTCTTAATTTTACATCTAATTCAGTTTAATTGATGCAAGGGATTGTAAATGAATGGAAGAGGTGCTCAATTAGCAGTATGATCTTTTGTTCACTTGTAGATTTTACAATTAATTTCAGAAAGAGGATTTTTATTATTAAACATGAATGGCTGACAGAGGAGTATATAATGTGTATTTTCAAGATTGCAGAGTACCATGACAGTGTGCACTGAAAATTTTCAAAATTATGATATACCGCTAAAGTTATTCAAAAAAATACAACAAACAAACAAACAAATAAATAAATTATACAACAATACACAGAAAGTATGGTAGTACATTCTATGAATGCCATGTGCACAACTATTAGGCAAGTGACTATTCAAACCTTTTTATTTCTGTTCATATTTTCCAATTCAAATCCAAGTACACCTGAATGCTTATTGTTTTGAATCATAGTCAGGTGATATACATTTGTGGAATAAGGGAGCAGATGACCCAAATATAAGGTGTGCATAATTATTAAACATCTTTATTACCTCAGGTGAAATGGGTGAAATAAGATGTAGAAAATAAAAATGGAGAGATTAAACTGACATTGAAAAGTCAAAAATTGTAAAAATCCTTTCAGGTGGGTGCAGTAGTCTTGAAATACCTAAATTAGTGAGGCTTGACCACCAGACAATCAAACATTTCGTTGGGGATGGTCAACAGGGTTGCAAAAAACATACAGAGAAGAAGAGTCGGAAATTTACTACACAAGCCTTAAAAAGGATTAAATGTGAAACTACCAGAAACCCCTTAGCTTCCAGTGCAACCATGTTCTAGAACTGCAACCTACCTGAAGGACCAAGAAGTATAAGGTGCAAAGTGCTAAGAGACATGGCTGTGGAAAGGAGGCTGGAAATTCACAGGTTGAAGTGCCTAGTTTGGGCCAAGGAATACTTAAAGGCAGATTTTTCAAAGGTTTTATGGACAGATGAAATGTGAGTGGACCAGATAGATGGGCCTGTGGCTGGATCACTAATGGACACAGCACCACTACAAGTCAGACACCAGCATGGTGGAGGAGGGATAGTCCTATGGGCTGCTATCATTAAGGATGAGCTATTTGGACCTTTTCAAGTTGAAGATGGACTACAGTCAACTCCCAAACCTACTGCAAGTTTCTGGAAGATGCTTTCATCAATCAGTGGTACAGGAAGAAAGAAGTCTGTAGCATTCAAGAAGGCCATGAGACTCCATATCATACATTCAAGTACTTCACTGCTTGGCTTGCCTTCTTCACCTAACTTAGACCCCACTGAGAACTTGTGGGCCCTTTTCAAATGTGAGATTTACTGTGGGGGGGGGATAAACCTCTTTGAATAGCATCTGGAAGGCTAGGAGATCAAGAAACTGACAGACTCCATGGATGGATGGCTCATGGCAGTTACTGAATAGATGGGTGGCAGTATCGGTCACTGAATGTGGTAACACTTTAATTTATAAAAACATTCATAATGCATTATAATGCATTCATAAAGCACTATAAACATTGCTATAGTTATTTACAAAAATCCATAACACACAGCCATGCTTATTATGCATTATGTAGTTAGCTAATCATTTTGCACCCTAATAGTTGCCTAATAGCAGCATGGTGGTGCAGTGGTTAGCACTGTTGCCTCACACCTCTGGGACCCGGGGTCCGGTCTCCGCCTGGATTTCATGTGTGTAAAGTTTGCATGTTCTCCCCGTGTC
>JABFEA020000036.1:23915129-23949752 GCA_019775915.2 Cyphomyrus plagiostoma
GTTCTCCCCGTGTCGTTGTGGGGTTTCCTCCGGGTACTCCGGTTTCCCCCCACAGTCCAAAAACATGCTGAGGCTGAATGTAGTTGCCAAATTTCCCGTAGGTGTGTGTGTGTGAGTGCCTGGTGTGTGAGTGTGCCCTGCGATGGGCTGGCCCCCCATCCAGGATTGTTCCCTGCCTCGTGCCTGTTGCTTCCGGGATGAGCTCCGGACCCCCCGTGACCCCGTAGAATAAGTGGTTTGGAAAATGGATGGATGGATATTTGCACAAATAAATGTGTCCACTTATATTCCCACGAGGAAGAGACAACTCACTATTTCTTTGTTAAACTGTTAAGTTTGACGTTTAATAACATTTTGGATTATTATGCATTATGAATGTTTTACGAAGCTCTTATCTATAATGTACTAGAGATACCTTCATAATGCATAATACAAAGCATCCTTAATGCTTATACCAACCATTATAATAATGCATTATGAATGTATTTATAGTACATTATGCAAAAGAGCTTCATTAGAGCAAGACCATTACTTAATTTGTGCCCCATTACCCCTCTGCTATACCCTTCGCATTCTGTTATACACTTGTTGGAGAAAGTGATCGGCTTTCCCCTATTGCCTATATGCAATCCGTCGCATAAATCTGTTAAATAATGACTGTAACTCTTATTTATCTATTCTGATTATCTATGGAAAAATGACCATAGCATATAACGTGTAAAATTTTTAGTATCCATGGGAGAAACAAAGACACCAGCAACTGCACATAAAAGAAATAACTTATCCTCCCTAATAAAAGCATACAGTTTGTTTCAGTTTGTTATTTAAATAAGACATTGAATATTACTTTACCAATGTCTAGGCATACAAACTATACCCCCTCATTCATGCTAACCATACATAAATACTCCAGTAAATAAAACACTACTAAAACAAGACAGATATTGGTTAATAAACTAACCTTATTCAGTTCACATTGATCACTTGCCAATACAAAAATAATGATATATTCCCAAAGAACCTTGCTTCAGGCTAACAACCATTTGTGAAACACATCATAGTAAAATGGGATTGAGAGTGCTGAAAATAGTACTACAATATCTATAATGATTTCTCTTGTCAGATAAGATGCATATGTAAGTAGATTGGATTTTTTTTTCCTATAGCTGCTGAGTCCTTAACCTTTAAAAGGCAGGAGATAACAAGCAAATGCTAATTATTCTAATACAGGAAAATGCCATTTAGATCCAAGAACAGGTAGCTCACTCTAACACCAAACACATTTTTTAGTTGCCAAGCATTATTCTGACACTAAAACAGAGCAGTCCTTAGGCTGGGATAAATGGCTGTACTTCTAAAGATGTTAAATGCAAGTGCATTTTGGCTGCTATAAGCTAGGCCCTGTCTGGACTATACGTATTGCCATTAGCTAGCTGTGTCTAATGCTGGATTCTATTTACGAGGTCAGAAGTAGGTGTTGTGAATGACGTTACACTCAAGTTAACTGCATTCCATAACAGCAAGTCGGAAAGCCATTTAGCAATACCAGGTACCTGTTTCGAAAAGCAAGATTTCTTGCTTAGCTGGATAACTTGTCGGATTTATTTGACCCCAGTTTAAATAGCCTTTATCTTCGTTCACTTAAATTTAGCCCAGACTACTTTAAGTCCGATAAGCTGTCCACTTAAGCAAGAAACTCTGCTTTCTGAAATAGGCCCCCTCTAGTCCGGTTAGCCATTGTTAGCAATAACAGGTGATAACAACACATTGTGCAGTATTTTCCACATAAAAACACTATCGAAACAACTCCACAGTTGGACACTACTGTAAGTGCCAAGAAACAGTATAAAACTATAGCTTTAACTTCTGTTGATAAAGGGCGCAGCCATCTTGAATTCTGAGGTCAGGGTCGTGTAGATTCCACTGAGTTCACGAGTCGGAATTCCGACTTCAGGGGGTGTTCTAGTTGAAACTTCCGACTAGGAACTCGGGATTTCTGAGGTACAAGTTCAAATGGAATGCAGCATATGTATTGGAAGATAATTGGCATTCCCCTGTTGGGCTTTATGGGGGAAATCCCTGGCACATCCACATCACAGTCTTCTAGGAACCTGTCAGGGGTCTGCAGGTTACCCGTCACCCACAGTTACAAATGCAGCACTGCAAATGTTCTCATGACACCCCCCGCTGACTCCTCTGTGACCCACGCTGTGTAGGATGACCACTGGCTAGCCAGGAAAGCAAGGTATAGTTCTTTCCAGGTTGAGAAGGGAGAGTGTATGTAGAATGCAATGTATTAAATTAAATCCAGAATTATCTAAAACAGTAAGCAATTTAAGGTGGAAAGCAATTATATCTTTTTAAGGATACGTGTAATTCCAGCATTACCCATTAACTATGTCTGGCAAGGTCCAAGCAACAAGGGAAAAAATTCAGCTACATTACATCACAAACAAAACACAGCGCTGTATATACAAATATAAGAGCTGCAGCTGCATAACAAATCAGGCAAGTGACACCAAACTGATAACTGCAGACAAAACTTGTTGTGGCTAAGAGCAGCATACATAAAATATACCAGAAAGATACCTCAAAATTAAGTTCAAAATTAAATCACAAACATTACAATACATTTGTGAGTATTTAAAGGTTTATAGGCCTTGACTAGTGATAATAAGGTGTGCCTGGCAAGAAAGGAATTCAACAAAAACAACTTATTAGCCAAATACATTTATTTCAATAATGATGTTTTTAAAATCTACTAACAAGTTATTTGATTGTGCAAATCAACATGTTGCACATTTTCTTTCCGTATTTCAATTATGTGTGTTGATATTCTATAATACATTTAGTATCATAAAAAAATGAATAAATTAGTGGATGTACAAACCATAAATAGCTAAGATATACAGCCACAGAAAAAATTAAGAGAGCATAGCACAATTTTTTGTTTCACTCATTTCTCAATTTATCAGTAAGCATCTGTGAACAATATATATTTTTCTGCAAACTGCAGTTTGGTTCTTCCCTGTTTCTCATTAATGAAGGGCTTCTTCCTTGCTTCATGGGACCTCAGTCCTAGGAGCCTGATACAAACCATCCTAGCAGTGCACCTTACACCTGCACTTATTATTTCCTATTCCTTTTAAAGGTCATTTGATGTTATCCTTCGGTTCACGAGAAACTGTCGGATAAGTTAACGGTCATCTCTGGCATTAGACTGTCGCTTCCGCCTTTTACCTGGCTGATGTCTTGTTGTTCCCAGTGTCTCCTGCTTCATCTTATTGTTTTGTACTGGTGTCTTAGAAAATTTGAACCTGAAAGCATCCTGCTGTTCAGCACAGGCTTCTGCCAGCAGAACCACAATTAAACCATGATTTAAAAATGCAGATTTGTTTAGAAATACAGAGTGCTTTCTTAATTTTTTCCACGGCTGTATATGTTAATATTTAGCGTATAGTTAGGGCCTGTGCCTTGATTGAATAATGGGGTATTTGTGTTTGGTGTCTGCCAGGTCAGACTGATTGTTGTGCTAAATCCCATTGTTGAGCACATTGTGCTGAAAACTATCCAGTCTCAGAATGTTATTCGGTGGCTGTAAAACACAGTGAAATCCTCTGTAGTAGTTCTAGGGCAGCAGTGGCCAATCGTATCCGCACAAGGCCGGTGTGTATGCAGGTTTTTGGGGTAACCTTTAGGTCAGCTGTTCGAACCCAGGTGTGAGGACTCTTCAGCCAATCAGTCCTCTGATTAGTAATCTAATTAGGGAGCAGCAACGAAACCAGCCCTTTGCGGATAAGATTGTCCACCCCTTTCTAGGGTATGTGTTGCATAAATTGCATAGTAAATAACATGGCACAGATGAAAATGTCAGAGTAAGATGAAATACTGGTTTTTCTAGTTAAAATATTGTTTCTGCAAATGTCAAAATGCTTTGTAAAGGGGCCACATCTCATGAGTGGGAGAGTGTATAACAAAGGCCAAAAGTAACTGTGAAATCACATGTAACTGATGACTTTGATACCACATTTTTTAACAGTAGAAATGTCTATAAATATACATTTAAGCCTTTAAAAATTATAATGGTAACAAAATGTAAACCTGTATTCTGCATGATTGAAAATATAAACCTGCATGAGCTCAATTTTGTTTTCATTACTTTTCATTGATTATTTTTAATTAGCATTCCTAATGTCCAATTACCCTGGAGGTCAACTATGTACTTACCTAAAAGCAGTAATTATATTTAAAGGGGAAAGTGATTATTTTGTATTCTTTTCAATTATGCTGTTTATCCTTGAAATTCCAGTGTTACTTATTTCATCGGGGACATTAGTGGATGTCAATTAATGGATGTCAATTGTCCAACCAAACAGTCATTCTTCATCAGAGCTATGCTCAATTCACAATGAAGTTGACATGTCCATGCAGTTGGTGTAGGAAGTTAATTTGGAATCAGAGAAAAATCCTGTGTTCACATAAGAGATTCTAAAAGTATACAGTAAATATATCTTGTTGCCTTTCAGGTTGGGTCTGCCATAACTAAAATGTTAATCAATGTATGTATATACTGCCTGCATATACTTATATATAATAATATTTTAACTAGTGTTTAACTTCATGTTAACAGCTTCTCAGAGACATGATATCTAAATGAAGCACTTAATTAAATAGGATGAATCTTCCCACTGATTAATTTTTATATTTCTGCAACCGTACCAGTATTAAGCACTAAGTTTGGTGCAGTGTTTACGATAATCAGAGACCATAGAAATAAATATTATACAAAATGAAGATGTTCATCAAACAATTTTCACAGTAATTACAGCTGATTAAACATGACAGTGTGGAATATATATTATATATGCACGCACACACACACGCACGCGCGCACACACACACACACACAATTATTTATTGTTGTTGTTATTGCTAACTAAATAATTTATATACTCATTTAATAAATAAGCATGTGTTGATGTTGGCTGTGCCCAGAGTTATAAGCAACCTGTTTCTCCTAATTTGTTCACAGCATGCTTGGGATTGTGGGAGGTGGCTGCAGCTGTTGGCCTGAGGGGCCAAAGGGGGCAACACTAAATGTCCCTCTGACGTTTTTGCTCCAAGCAGCTGAAGTTCAATTTACAATTGATTCAACTGAATTAAATCGACCAGACATGCAGTCTGTGAGCCGGGAGGTTCAATGACTGAAGGCAATAGATGAGAAATGGTTCACATAATATAATACTTCTAATTCAGAGGAACACTTGGTGGAATAAAGGTTTTATCGTATTCAGTATAAGTAAAGTATCAGTCAAGATAATAAATTTGCAAGCTCCTCAAATATAAACATGCATTTTGATTCACAAATATAATGATGCCCTTGCCTAATTAACCCCCAAATATTTATCACATGCTGTTGACAATAAGCTAAAATCAAAGAATTGGTCACAGAATCTTATTGTATGTCTTTTGTCACTGATGAAAATATGGATGTGACTGTCCATGTTTAGTTAGAGATGCTCTGAATGGAGGCTACTGTATACTGTGTGCTGTAATGGAGATTTATAATGTTTGTATGCATTTTACATGGTTTAAGGTGGTCCGCTCCCTCTGAGATGTTACAATTGCCCCTCCCTAAAGCCACACCCGTGATACTGTAATTACCTTTGATACTATTTTACTGTCTGCATATACTAATACTCTGCAATATAACCCTGTAAATGATTGTGATATCTTACTGTCTTCTGATTAGTTATTCCCTATAATTAGAATCATTAGCAAGCTACATTTACAACACTATGTGCAATACAAAGCATAAAAACGTAAAAAAACATAACAAAAGCATCGGATAAGTTTCAACTAGGGAATAAATTGGCAAATTTAGGACGCACTAAAATATTGTGAAGGCTGTGATTTTATGAGTTTATTGTGAGTTTAGCTGCTTCCATTGGAAACTCTTACTCATTGTTTTTCAGCAGGCTTGTATATTACGACACAAAGCATTCATTGCAACTGAAGAAGTAAAAACAAAGACAACAAACAAAAATGGGCCATCTTCTCCCCCTACCTACCGAAAAGGATTAATGTTACCCATTACAACATATGACATTAATGCTATAGAATGAAAAGAGGCATAGAAAAAATGTTTTTAAAATCCTTCCCCTTAGCTTCATTTAACCATGATGAGCAAAGCCACTATAATTCATTATTGCGGGGAATACTCATTACTGTCTTTTCACACTTTTGAAAGAGTCATTACCTGCATAATGGAAGAGTCCTTATAACATTGAAATCTTTCCTTACAGAGAATTAATCATCCCTGCCTAGACAAAAAGGGAATTCTCCTGTAAAATATTCAGAAACTTCCATCAAGGAGATATTTTAAAATTTGCTTTCTTGTGGTAGACGTGCCCGTGGAATTAGGCAACTAATGAGATGGAAGTGAAAATGGTGATAAAATAGCAGAGAGATGGCATGGTGTACTCCTCTACATCCAACGCATAATGGAAAGGCGTGGCACTGTACTCACAGTTAACTGTGACTTTGACTGTCTTCATGTCAGGGAAGGAGATGTCGTTTTGAGCACTGCACTCATAGTCTCCAGCCTGATCCCTGGTGATACCGTTGATAATCAAATACTCTCCACTTTCATACTTCTTGGCTGTAAGAGAAAAAAAAAAAACATGTACATGTGTAAATAGTATAACATTTTTAATTAGCTATGGATTAATTAGCTGACTTCAACATTCTGTTCAGGACAATTTTTTTTTATATAGTCATATTACTTCCCGTGATACTACCAATAAAGGAATATTACCAGTTTATTTGATGATAAAGTGTGTTAAATATGTTCACTGTCACAGTTCAGTCATCAACATTAAAAATGTACATAGAAGCAATAAGGACAGTAGATCGATAATGGAGCAATTTACAGGAATTACCTTCTTTTAGAGACTAAAATCCTAAGTCCCTAATAAGTCCTAGAAAGTATGACTCGAGTTGCATTAAACAAAGCTTAGCAGAAATTTTCCACTTTGAATTTTCTTGCAAGAACTTCTCTCTTACATATTAATGCGCACCAGGTCAAACGTTATATAATGTTTTGCAGTAGAAATCTCCTCAAGGCAAAATGTGGCAAGTTCTCTTCAGGAATCCTGATAAGAAGGCAGATCAAGATTTCTGACGTAGCTGAAAGAGCTAAAACAAGCGCCGAACACTGCACAGAGATGGTGATGAGACCTGATGTGCAGCTCCAATCCAGGACCAAAGCAACACTAGAAGGCCACACAACTGAAATTCTGACTTCCCCTCCACCTCGCTACTGTGAAGCCACCACACTCTCACATGTCGCATCGCACATGCTTTCTCTTTGCATTAACAGCACTCGAGTTAACCTTGCAGGCACTGAAGTGAATGGCCTACGGTTAATGTCAATAAACAAATAAAATATGAGCTTTGCTGTATGAACCACAGACTATTATTTTATATTAGTAATATTTTATGTCAAGGTTGACTCTCTTAGATTTTTTAGCAACTCATTAAGTTCAACAGATAAATATTAGCAAATAACTAATAAGAAACATATACACGTAAAGGTGAACTAGTGAATGGACTTAGTGTTGTGGAAGAATCCATGTTGTTGCTATCTACAGTAGCTAAACCTTAAATTCATTTATCAGATTATATACTGATGTTATATGAGCTACACGAGCCAATATCCAAACCAAATTAAGAATATAATCATGGTAGTACTTTCTTCAGTATTTGGTGTGACCATACATGTTATTTTAAATGTACTTGTCATCTTTAAAAGCTATATGTGGGTGTATGAGTGGGCGGTTCTCCAACCACGCGCTACATCTCCTGATGAAGCTGGTGATGGCGGATTACATCATACACATCAGAGCTGTGCGTGACTCTCCACCCTTCCTGAGGTGAAGCGAACATCATGCATTGAGAGGAAGGACTTCACTGCTGATTTAACTGGCCAGTGCGGGTAAGATGAAAACAAGGATTTCACTGGAGAATGTAGTAAGGTGAAAAATAATCCGATAACAAGATTTTCATTTTTCTTGATGTTGAAATGACTTTTACACTTAGCAATAAAAGTAAATTCAATTGCAGTGGTTTAATAAATAGTTAAACAGAAGGAGATAACGGATATGATGGAATATAGATATGGAATTCAGCTACACAAGAAAAAGTGCCCATATATTAAAATCGATCAAAAAATGCATCCTGTTACAGTGTGTGGCACCCCAGTGTTTATGACCTTTGCTGAAAAGTCCACATTTAGTTCTGGGTCATCATTTCTTTCCAGGAACTCCATTTGATTTGTAGGGCAAGGTAAAGAAGCAAGCAGAAATATGCCACAGGAGAGCTGAGCCTAAAACTTTGCTTCTCGCATATCTGAGCTGAGCCTCTTCTCTGTAACGTAATAATCCAGGACCACATAAGAGCTACAGTTTAGAAACAATGTGTAATTAATTTCAAATACTCAAACAGGCTCCCAAGTGGCTCAGTCATAGATTGCATCCTGGAGACTAGTTACCAATTAGAGGCCGGATAATGTGATTAGCTTCCTGTGTCCAGGAATTCAGCCCTGCATGGAACATAATGGAGTTTCCTTAGGGTCTCTCATCTGACTGGTCTATACAATATCTGTGGTGAACATTACAGTATAAAATACTTATAAATAGTAAAATTAACAGAAGGAATGGAGAAGAATATAAACCTCTACCATGTTACCCTTTCACAAAAAGGATATTAATTCTTAGTAGTAGTTTTGAAAGAACTCATTTAGAAACAACAGTGTTCATGAACACAAATGCGTAGGTACACATGTATGTAATGTATATGCATATTTAATAAATACATTATCACTGAATCTATGTAGCATGCACAACATGTAACACATTATTAAAATAAAACATTAAAGCCAGAATCGATGAAGGCTAGAAGGAAAACACAGGCTTTTTTATTCTAGTTGGTCGACAAAGTATGTCGGTACACAGAGTATTGCTGGCAATGCAACAGTACCAGATGTTACCTCTTTTGTTGTATTTTTGCTGCACCGAAATGTTATATATGTGGGCTGCTACTTCCAAATGGTAAAAAAATAGCTCTGAAAGGCTCTAGGCACGTAGGAGGGCTGGAGCAGAATCTTTCTGCTATAAACCTACTTCCAATCCACCACTTGGAAACAGGTAATGGCAGTCAACTTCATTAATGGAACCGTTTTCCATTTTTCTGTCAAAAAACATCTAAAAATACAGACGGTTTTCATATTCAATTCCATTTAATAAAAATTATACATACAATAGATTTCTTTTGTCTAGCCCTTTCCCTAAAATGATAATGAAAAACATCAACTGTAATACCGTTCTTATCCAGTCAGCCAGCTCTGTACAAACACATGCAGTAGATACCTTCCACAGGCCTTCATTCCAATAAAAATACAAGAACCTAAAATTAATTACATCCTCCTGTTAACTACTTACTGCCACTAATTCATGTGAAGTATTCCTTCCAGAAGAATACCAAAACAAAAGTTAAAGGTGACAACCTCTATTAAAGAATTAGAGTTACGCTTTCTTTAAAAATGGGAAAACTTTCAGTCCTGAGGTAAGATTAAAAACTTGTAACCTACGACTTATCTTTGTGTTAAGCTGGTCCTGTTTGGGACTGAGACAAACGTCGGCTTGTGGTTATCAAGGATTCCAGAGGATCTGCTCCTGCTGCCACTCGGTTATCAGAAGTATCTGTTTTGGTCTGGGTCTGCTCTGGTTAATGGGATTGGGCACCATGGGATAAGCATCATTACTCCTCATTAATGTTGCACTTCACTTTCTATGTGCTGATTGGCTGATTTGCTCCCTCTCACCCAAAAAAGGAGAGTGGCCACTTCCAATCCCATGGCAGAGGGAGTCAGGTCAAAATCCTACAGATTTATCTCATTACTATTATGTCTCTCAGTTACCAGGGTTGCTGTAATACATGTGTGTGTCTATGTGTATCTACATGTATATGTTTGTGTGTTTTTGTAATTATTACATTGTGGAGACCAGGTTTTCCTGCAGTGTGATAAAAACCTGCAGATTTTGGCCTTGTGGAGACATTTTTTCAGTCTCCGCGAAGATAACCTCAATTTTCTAAAAATCTGTGACTGCAATCAGAAAGCTAAAAATGCCAAAAGTTGTGTTTTTTTAAATATTTTTATTATTGTTTTATTTTAGTTACTTATGGTTGGTATAGTTGGGATTAGGGTTATGCCTATAAAAATGAATGGAGAATTCCCACAAAGATGTATGTATGTGTTTGTGTATCCAGGTATACCTTACCTTGTGGGGACTGAATGTTGCCACAATGTGATGAATACCCACTTTTTTACTTTATGGGGACCAGGTTCCAGTTTACTTATGGTTATGATTAGGGCTGGGTAGGTTAAGGTTGTCATAGTTAGCATTAACATTTTTCCCATATATATGATTACAGATATGATTATACAAATGTATGTGTGTATGTGTGTGTGTTTCATTTTCTGTGGTTATCGGTTTAAAGATCATTGCATTTCTGTTTATAAAAAAACAAATAAAATAAAATAATCAGAAACACCTTTTGAATTTTTTAACTCGATAAGCTATTCTTCCCAATTGTTTGTCCTTTTTCTTGCTTGGCCCACCTTTCCTCCCTCTGAACCTTGAAAAGGGAAATTTAATTACAAAGCCCCTCCTCACCTGTCAGCACTGCTTTCTCGTCTCCCCACAGGCTGATCTTTTCACCTGTCATTTGAGTGAGGCCTACAGCTGGCTGCTGCAGTGACAATGAGGTTCTCGTAAAAAGACACTTCAAATCATGTATATCCACGTTAAAAATACTCTGTATCAGGAATCCTCACTATTGGCTACAGCATCCTGCCCATGACTGTCAGGCTAACAGCAAAGCCTGAATACCAAGAAGCAGATTACTGCTCAGTGGATAATTATCTTCTCCCCACTCTTCATTTTCTCTTCCATTATTGTCTTCATCCTGCTGCAGTTTTATGCAGTCACAAAATTTTCTGTTTTCCAAAAAATGAGTTACGGTTTCTTTCTTTTTTTGTATCTTCAATACCATTTTGGACAAAAACCACATTAAAATAATAAAAAAGCCATTGATTTAGCAGGAATGCAAATTATTCTCTGGTCTTTACAAAAGAATTTCATATTCCTTTTACGGTTCTTTGAGTCTCTGTCAGGAGCTGCATCTAATTAAATGCAACCAGTAAGTGGATGCACATAGAAAGTAGATAATTCTTAACGGGTTATATTCATATATCATTGCATGTTTAATAAGGAAACCATTTAAGCTGCATATTCTGGCAAACATTTGCATTTATCTAAGGACACTTTTGTTCAAAGCAACTTATAGATAACATGCAAGTGCATTAAAAAAAAGGTCAAACGTACTAAGGGTTACTATAAATGCAACTCATAGTGCACCGATGTACAAGAAAAATAGCAATAGAGTAAATATCCAATATCATATACTAACATTGTAACAAAGAACTAGAAGGGGGGCAACCAGAACGACAGCATTGTATTACCCGGATAGACCCCTCACCTGCTCCACCCATCTAATCTGTACTCTTACCACACTCACCACCCTGTACAATTTCTATAAGTACTGAATGAATCAACTTTAAACGTGAAAGCCGGTAAATGTGCTTTTACCTGAATGTTGTGTCCTAGTTGTGACATGGAACACTGAGATTACACCTATTGATTTATTGATATGGGGTGAAAGGAGTGAAATATTGCTGATTGGTGGTACCTGTCTGATGACCCTGAAGCTGATGTATGGGCACCGGAGGAGGTACGACAGGCAGTACCGCCAAAGCAGGTCGACATCTACCTGGATAATCAATACACATTCTATTTAAATGCCAATTTGCACAGTATTTACCCAACAGTTGGGTGGTTACCTGTATTGCTTGTCTTATTATCCATGTCTTAAAATGTCATTTACATTGTTCAGTGACTTGCACACAATTTTTCATAGGCAGGTGCTCAAACAGGGAGGGTGTCTGACCCAGGGGGCCACTCCGTATATTTTCCAGATCAGGGGGGTGGCACAGGAGAGGGGAGCACTTTGGTGTTATTCATATTTTTATGTCTAAATATTTAATTTCTCTACTTATTTATGATTTTGCCTATGACCAACATTTTCTGTGACATGACAGTAGGAAGAGTTACAGATACACTAATGATATATAAGGAGCCCAGCAGTGGTTATAGACATTTTTTTTTCCGAACAGTCGACTGTAATGTTCCTATGAATTCAAGCTCACAGAATCCCTCAAATGTACACAGGATTTGCTTTACTGTGCTATTTTGGGCTCGCAAAATAAATGTCAACTTTGTATGTAACAGTTTGGTTATTTGTGTTCTTGCCTAACGAAAACGTAAGTGCAAAGCTAGAAGCTGGAGTGAAGTGTTCGACGTGGTAACTTTGTCTTTAAATCCAACCTTTTCTTATTCTGCGAGACCTAACACTTGTTTAAACAAATCTTCAATTAATTCTATTCCAGAAATTAGCTGTTATGATGATCTACTTTTTAATATTGCCCATGGTAAAAACCAATATATACGGATATACGCCTGAGCCCATATATTGAAAATAATGCATACTGTCTCCCATTAAAAAAATTTTTGTCCTGTAATTTTTTAATTAACAAAAAACTACGCTTTGAGGTAATTTAATTATCATTTACATATTTACTATTTACATATTTACTACAGTAAATGGCATGTAGTTTTCCGTGAATTTGGTTTTCGTTTTAATGAATAGGCTAGAATAGCTTTACACTTTGCAATGCATTACATCGCAGCACAAATACGCAACAAAAACAAAACATCATCATCAATTGTTCCCTTTGCTGTTAGAGTTTTCACCCTCATCATGTCTCCAAAACGCCAGCTCCGGATAACCGAAGAATTAAGTCATATCAATCAGCCCTTTCAAAGTCTCATGGTTTTTCCTCATCGCGTAATAACGTTTGGCTAACCGGAGACACAAGCCTTCATCAATCAAAATATCAATTCTTACTAAGGTTGCCATTTTGAATTTTAAGAAATAAGGAAGGCCACTATAGAAGTAAATCTGTGTCATCAGAATTTGAATTTTATATGCCACTGAAATTCTAACATTGAATATTTATCCATTGGAAATATGCATCGGAAATTCAATGGTCCGAATTCACATGCAAAAATACAACGTTAAAAATACAAAGACAACATTTCAATGTTGCTCCAATTTGACGGTCCGAATTCACGGGCAAAAATACGAGGTTAAAAATACAAAGACAACATTTCAATGTTGCTCCAATTTGACGGTCCGAATTCACATGCAAAAAATTCAATGTTAAAAATACGAGTTATACATCCGGGATACCAAGGCTAAGCAATCGAATCTGTAGCTGCGTTTGACTTCATGCAGCCGCTTACGGCACAATTGAATTGCCCGGAATACCTCTTCTGACGTTTGTATCCCAAGCTGTTCCGAGGCGTTATCTGCTATTTCTCACACAGATTTACTTCCATAGGCCACACTCCCTGCCTCTCTGGGTCCATGTCGATCAGACACAGCATTTTATTTTTCAATATAGGGAAGGGTACAAAAACAAAAGAAAAAAGAATTGAATCAGTCATTGATATGTTCCTGTACCACAACAAAAACAGACAAGAATTCAGTGATAATTATTGGAATGATGGGATTAGCTACAATCAGCAAGAACTTACACACATAACAATAAGAAATACTGGTGAACAAGTGACTTTATCTTGCCCGATGACTGAATTCACATTTTGAATGGTCCGAGTGCTATTCATCTGGTATCCAGGCAGCATTTTTTATGACTTGTCCTAATGCAATTTGTTATGGATGGGTATGATTGACAATGGTCGATTCATGCTGTGGCTCACAAAAACTGAGCTTTATTAAACTCAAAGGGACAAAAGAGGTAAAGGGAGGGGAAAAGGGGTTAAAAAAAACTAAGCAGGTAAATGAACACAGGGCTACATCAATTACAAACACACAATGACCTGTCATGGAAAAGAATGAGGGCAGGCACTTAAATACACAGTTAAGATGGACTGCATGGGGGCAGGAGCAGACCACAACGATCAACCAAACACTAGGGTTGGGAACAAGACACAGGTGAGGGTTATTAACAAATACATAAGGGTCCAAACACTTGGAGAAACTAGGATAAAACTGGGGCACAAACAGGAATAACTTTTTGTACAAACATGAACTACAGGGAAGGCACTTACAGGGATAGCTTGCTGATTGGTTGACCAACTAACGGTGCAAACATGTAAATTACATGAAAAATTAGAAAAAGAAATGTAGTGGAGTCAAAATTCACCATAACAAATAATTTTAGTACCCTAATTACATTTAATGCATCAATTAATATTTGCTTGCGTCTCCATATTTATGCATCGGAAAATGTAATCACTAACCCATATACTTTTGTCTAATATAGTGAAACTTGCCAGCGCTTATTAGCGGGATAACGCTACATCATTTTTTTATTCTGTGGAAAATTAAAAATCCATCTGCTGGTCAGAGCTAATAAGAATCAGTAAAATATAAGTAAAAGGCGGTGTTCCATTTTGATCGTGATCCAATCCTCTCAATAACTCACAAAATGCAAACAAATGACATATTTTTCCTCCATTGTTTTGGCGTGATGATGTATTTCAACATGTCCAGGTCTTCAATCTTATACCATGTCTGCATATCTTTAAAATACTTTTTGAGTTATTACTGGCCTGCAGAGGCCCCAGGACAAGAAAAAAAACAAGTCTGTCAATGACACTGAAGACAGGACAGGGACGACCGAGCTGGTGGACTGAACAGGACAGAACTGGCAGACAGGACTAGAAATGGAAATGGAAGAGTACTGTGGGAAGAGGACAAGACTGGAGACAGGGCTCCACTGCCAGGCTGGCACCCCTCTCTTGGTGGTGTGAACTGGTCGGGTCATGGTTGGCATCTCCCTGGATTCCTTGGACTGAGAAAAGGACTGGATTTTGAAAGACTAAACCTAAAGAGGAGGTTGGAGCCAGGGCTCCGAGATGTATGGAAACCGTGCTCCTGGATATTGGACAAACAGGAACAGGGCTCTGTGATGGACAGGAACAGGGCTCCAACATGCAGTACAAACAGGAACAGGGTTCCAAGACGTGGCATGTATAGGAACAGGGTCCTGAGATGCGGGATTAACAGAAACAGGGCTCTGAGATGTGGAATGAACAGGAACAGCATTCCAAGACACAGGATGAACAGGAACAGGGCTCCAGGACATGGGATGAACAGGAATTGAAAAAAGACTTGCTGCAACCTTTGACTGGGCTTCTGAACATTCTGTCACAAAGTAGCTAGAAATACTATTTTTCTGAAGCAGTAATAAGATCAATCAAATACTTTTTGACGAATCATATTCACAAGGTCAAATGTCTTCTACTTTCATCCTTTCACTTTCATAAACTACACAGAAATCTATGGTAAACTATGCAGGATATTGTAAGTATATAGATTAATTAGCCAGGCAAAGTTTTAGCATGTCCAGGCAAAATGATGCCTGCAGAGAGGGGTTTTCAGTCCTATCTTGAATAGCTGAAGGGACTCAGGAGTTTTGACAGGATGGGGTGGAGGGTCTGTGATCAACAAAAATTGAAACTGCATTTTACGACCTTTCAGATATTAGATAATCCAACATACAGAGGATGCAGATAATGCAGATGGTAGAGATGCCATGGGCTGTTGGTTGGGGAAGGGTCTGCAGGGGGGCTGCAGCTGTGTCTCTGGAGGGCTTAAACACCAGATCCTGAACTTAATCTGGCTTTGACTGCTATCCAGGGAGGAAAAACCAAGAGAAGTCTAATGAAGGCTCTTGAAAGGTCTAAATTCTGCTGCATGTGTCCAATGCTAACAACAAAGTATGAGCTCAAACTGGGGAAACATGTTCAAAACTGGTTTGGAAGGGTCCATGAGGGCCCTGTATGATTATTAACAGAATGAGGTTATTAGGCCTTCTAGAAAAATCGCTGGAGGTAGCACCATTCTTTGGTAAGTATACTATAAAGCAGGAAACTGCATGTTACTATACCTAAACAGCAAGGAAAAATTCAGACATAGCCTTCGTTTTTCACACAGTTCTTCCACCTGTAATTGTGCATATATTGAAGCTGATGCAAAAAGGCTATTTATGGATCATTAGCTGCATAACAGGATAATATACATATTTCTACTGTATTAAGATTAATGGCACAAAGTTAATGAAAAAAAGATTATTAGAGAGTATGGTATACCTACACCCTTACAAATGTGTTCCCTCATATCTAATGAAATATATTATATAAATAGCTAAATTTAGGCACAGTGTTTTTCTGTATTTTTCTGTAATTAGAGTACTGCACAACTTAGTGTTTTTTTTTTCTTCTTCATTCTCTGTCTCACTACAATCGTAGAAAATTGCATACTGTGCCAGTGTTTAGCAAAACCCAAGAGGAGCTGAATACCAAATTAACCTTGCTGCAATTTCCTTGGGTTTGCTGGAGGTGATTTGCAGGACCAGTTGTGAGCATTGCTGTTGTTGCTATTTTACTGCTCTTCACAATGTTGTTACCTTACCTATTGTAATTATAATGTGTTAGTCTCTGTAAAATTCAGAACTGCATGCACATTTTTGAACCACAAATACAAGCCCAGTACTATTCTGGATGCTAAAAATGGAAAAGCAGTTGCTTCATGGTAGATGATCCATCATGCCATACTGTTCATTCAGGAACACCTTGAACGCTGGTATATGATAGGGCACACACACACACACATGCACACACTCACAGTCCTTGTTTCATATCTTCATGGGGACCCTCCATTAATTTCAATGGGCATGAAATTTCAATTGCACCCTTCGTAAGGCCTACACAGGCCTAATGTTAACCATAAGTAACCAAACAAAATGTCAGAATAACAGCTGTTTATCACATTGTGGGGACATTTGGTCCCCATGATATAATATATGCATACCCACACACACATTCACACAGCTAGAAGCAGAGCTCAAACCCATGACCTTGGATGCCATTTTGCCCCCACAAACTTGACCTCACTCAAATTCTACACATGGAATTTTCTTAAATTTTATAGCTCTCACCCATAAGGTATTTATTACAGATAGACAGAATTGATATAAGAAGGAGCATCTTGTTTGGTTTTTTAAATGTCTTCATGCACTCACGCCCCAGCGCAGGCTTGCACTGCCTTGCTGGGTTTCAGCACCCCAGTGGCTCGTCAGCCCGGTAGCAGGTGGGCGATTTCTTTGTTCTCCCTGTATGGCTGCTTCTTAGCCACCCTGTTTGTGTTTAACCTTCACCTGAACTCTTGGTTTTCTTGCACTCAGGGCATCCTCACATTCCACCTGGTTGCCTTATTTCGTGAGCAAGCACGACGGTCCCCCCTCCCCCACTGGTCTGCACTCACACGCCCCGAGCCGGAGCGCCTTGGTCATCACCATGCCGCTTTCCCGCACAGCAGGGCGGAGTTCATGATTAATGTCCTTATTTTGTGGTTTATTTGGAGTGTTTTTGGGTGATGACACACGGCCCTCTTATACATTTATCAGGTATGCAACCCAGTGATTTTATTTAATGGTGTTGCACATATAAGAAGATGGTCCCATATTTTACCAAATATTTCTGAGTTTTTGTGTGTTGCATTTGTTTGTTCCCGGATATGTTCATCAGCCCAAATTTCCAGCAAATCCTGCACCTCTGCTGTAGACCAAAGTGATCCCTTTGCACAGTGCCGATCGCCTAGAGCAGGGATGTCAGACTCCAGTCCTGGAGGGAGAGAGCCCTCTACAGTTTGGGGTTTCCCCTCATTTAACACACCAGATTCAACTCCTTGTCCTAATTACCACACAGCACTTGAGCTGAATCATTTCTGGTGGAACAGGGAAAGAAATATGCTACACAGAGCTCTGGCCCTCCAGGACTGGGGTTTAACACCCCTGGCCTACAGCGTACACCCTTAGTCTCATATCTTGAGTTTGTTAACTTTCTTTCTATGGCACTGACAGGATCTATGATCTATTACCTGTATTATGAGTAGATTTTGGGATCTTGATGGTTTGAGACCAAAGACTTTTGGTTTGTCTTTGGAATGCCTTTGCTGGTTCTTTCACATAATGCCTGTGTTTCAGAATGCAATTTTAGACTACCATTTAGGAAATTAAACCATTTTGCTTCCATAATTGAATGCAGTATATCACCTGCTCACTTACAAGCATGCTCTCATTTAGGCAGATCTCTTCTCTAGACCCTTAACTGCCACGTTGCTGCTTGAGAATCTTAATGCATGAGTCGAAGATGCTTTTGCAGCACGCTTGGCTTCCATCTAAGCTGCTTTGAACAACATAATCTGCTAAGTATTCTGACATTAACAGGAGTGCATATGGTATATCTAAAGGATTTCAGGAGGCCATTGACGGTTCTTATTTGATACGTTTATTAAAACAAGTTAGTGCAAAGTATAGTACAGTATAATACAGTATTGCCTCTAGAGCCGGCCTCGAAAAACCAGTACTTTGTTGAAATGTGCACTGGATACAAAAGAACAGTCGTGTCAAATAAAAATTCCATCAAAGCCTGAATTCAGCCCCTTCTCCAAAAAATGGAATCGTGTCCCTGCACTTCTATTAAAATAACATGTAACAATGGAATATGAAGTATTCTATTCAACTCTTTCAAAGGTCACAAGTATAACCCAAGGCTTTGACTCACAATTGAAAAAAGCTTATCAAAGTGCTTTTTTTATGGCGACACTCTTAGGCTTCTCTCAGCACCTCACTTTGATCTGACTGAAAAAGGCTTACTTAAAGTTTCTAAACTCTTTCACCCTTTTCACCTTGCTCAGGCAGAATTCACAATATTTTGATATGATGTGCATATGAAGGCTGCAAACTGATAATATTTTATTAAAAATGTCATATAATAAATGTCAGCATTTGCTGTGACAGGGGTACATCTGTTTCTGAGTATTTAGAAGACGACATATATTGCCCAAGTGACATATTAAATAGATTCTTCTTCAATGCACAAATTGTAGCATGTTAAATGCTGAATATGGATATATGTCAGCAGTGGTCAAAAAAACTGCAAAGGAACTGGAACATGACAGACCTACAAGTAACATGGAAATGAGCTGAAAACAGGAATGTGTCCACAACATTAAGTGATTGACATATAAATACACATTTCAACATTAAAAAAGAGCTTATTGTGAGATTATTGTGGATCAGGTGTGATTTTAGGGGGGAAGTAGGAAGTGGGGGGGGGGGGTGATTCATACAGAGGGGCCGACCTTATCACTAGCGAATGATATGTTTTCAGTTGGTTAGTGACAGTGAGGAGACACTACGCGGGCCAATCAGCTTTAAGCTGGGGAACAGTGGCCGCACCCAAGTTTCCAACCCTGTTATGGATTCCTGCCCTCTCCATCCCTTCTTAAACTCTGCTTTTAGCTACTTTTTGAATAACCTGAAGTATATTATTAGAAATCAAACTGCATGCTCATATAAAAAAAAACATGCCAAAATAAAAAGTGACAAGACTGATTTGCAAAAAGTATTCATGATTTCATATAAAATTGAGTGCTTAAAACCGTATATTAAAAAGGTAACAGCTAACATTCTATATCTATGCTGGGCAAATCAGCCTTTTATTCTCCTGTATACAATCCATGCAAAGACTTTGAATAGTTACATGCAAGTTTCAGCTACATGGAAATTACCCACCTGCAATTTGAAAGAGAGCCAAAAATGCAACGGCAACAGTAATGATAGAGGCTGCTAACAATATGCATCTATGAAGGAGCCATACCAAGAAAGGATCTAAAAGCCCCCAAAATAATTCTGATAATCTTGCAGATGAAAAGAAAGTTCAGAAACGTTACAGCACTCTTTCCAATTTTTAAGTCATGCACTTTTCACGAAATGCATGAGGCCCAACAACACAAACAACCAAATTAAATCCAAGCTTCCCAAATTCTTTCTTGTGGCTCCATGACCTGTACATGTTACTTCAGTAGAGGAAGCAAAAAAAATGGTCTCTCACTGTTTGTCCATTTGAATTCCACAGTTGTATGTCTATATTTGAAGGCCTCTTTGCACGGTACCCTCACATCATAAACCAGGGGTGGGGAGCCTGTTCCATGAGGGCTGGTGTGGGTTCGGGTTTTTGGGACGGCCTCTCAATCAGCCAATAACAGTGGGTCCCCAGGACTGGCGATGAGAACCACTGCTTTATTACTGGCTGATTGAGAGGTCATACCAAAAATTTGCACCCACACTGGCCTTCCATGGAACAGGTTCCCCACCCCTGTCACAAACTGTGCATGAGCTCACTGTCCTACATGAGTTATTTTTTCGATAAAAAAATGAAGACTGAAGGAGGCAATTATACATTCCATCCATCCATCTATCCATCCATTACCCAATGTTGCTGATCACGGGTGGGTGTGGGGGGGATGGTATGGAAACGTGAAGCCTGTCCCAGGCCGCATAGTGCACACGGCTGGTGTACACCCCAGACAGAATGTCAGTTTACACATTATGTTATATATAATAAATAAAAAATATTCAAGCATTAATGAATGCATTATCCTTTCTCATACGACGAATGAGATTAATATTAAATCAAAATAACATCCAATTGTTTGACATAATTGTTGTACAAAATTCCCCTTGCAAATAAGTTCCAAAGGGATTTGAGTAAATAGGAGTTTATAATAATGTCTATTTATATCGAGAGTATAAAAGATCCAATGAGGAAAAAACGGCCATCAGAGGGCAGAAAAACAAATGCAATGTGTTCAATAAACTATATACATGGAAAATTCCAGACACTTATTATTATTACCATTACCAACATCTAGCCAATTGTTTGGGGAAGAACCTTGCAATCTCAGATAATGGTTATTGTCCCAAAGAAAGACATTAAATACAAACTATTTTGCCTCTTGTTCAGCAACTATGCAGCAACTGCACTCTCTTGATCTCTCTCTATATTAACACACCATTAAGTAAACATAACTTCAGTAAATCTTTCCAGAAAGTGTGAATATATAGTATGCAGTGTTTTTATTTTTTATTGTAAAGTAAATATTTCTGCTGCACTACCATTTAAAAGGCATTAGGTAACACTCATGCGGTGCCCTCAGGCTTCAGTTTTAAAACAGAAAAATATTCCCTCAAACGGTTTTACACATAAGTCTTTCAACTGTTATGATTCTTTGTCCCTGCCCATATGACTAGGGTTTATTTCCTGTAGTATGTATGTATGTATGTTTTACGTATTGCTTTAATATAAAATACTAATAATACTTTCCTTCAAAGAAATTTACAGTTTGCATTTAAGAAGCAGCTATTTATACTTATGGGACAGTCATAGATTTTAACTATCTTTGTTAAAAGTACAGTTATTTTTCATCAATGTATTGAAGTCTGGTGTTAAAGACATCATGTTATTTCCTAAGGTTAAACAATTGTGCATTATTCCAACATTTAGACTACACAATCATATTGTGGTTCCATGTCCCCAAGCGGCAGAGAACATTTCTATTGTTTAACATTCAGATGTGCATCTACGTTCGCATCACTTGTGACGGCACACTGATACGGCCCATTGACTTCGGAAGGTACAGAGTGACAATGGATGCCATTATTTCTCAATGCTACAGCCTACATGGAAAACAGCAGCTCTGTAATTCAGCATAAAGGCGCATTTTAAGAGAGCCAGAATTCTTGCCGCAATTGTGGAAATGCAAAGCCTAAACTGCATGTCTTCATGCAGTAAATTGACATATGCATTCTTCAAAGGGCTCCAGATACCAACGCCCCCAGCTCAGGGGGGGGGGTCACCCCTTTGATCGACTTTTAAAGAAACACATGACGAGTGGCACAATTCAAAGTTGGACGAGGTGGACATTCAGTAAAGATGCACATCCTTACTGTTATCACAAGTAATACTTACCTAACGGGGTTATATGCCTCCAAGAGATAGTAGGCTCTGGTTTCCCACTGGCCATGCAGATGAGTGAGACATTGCTGCCCTCGTTCAAAGTGATGTCATTAGAAATGTCATATATCTTGGGTGGAACTGCAAAAGAAAAGAACAAAACAAGACTTACTTGAGTTTCAAGATTACATTTTCATTCAGGCCGCAAGTTTTAAGTTTGGGGCGTATTTTTATTGTCTTTATTTTATTTTTCACCATGGCTTGAGTACCATTTCACTCCCTAAGGCCCATGTAAGAAGCTGTCGTTTTGATATTAGGCTTTGGTTTCCCCTCTATGTGTGCAGTGTGTGTTTGCAGTGTGTGGAAAATCGAGCGATCCGGCCATTGTTTGGGATATCCGCAGAATGCCCAAATGGGAACAAGAACAGCTTGGAGCTTCTGTGAGGCTCAGCTGTTCTTTCAACAGACACAGGTCAACGCCCATGCAGAAAACACTCCTTCACCTTTTATCGAGCTTCTAATGATAGCAAATGTTATTTAATCCCCAACCCTGAGGATCCACCCATGTCTAATTATTTTGCTGCTGCTTCTTTTGTTTTGAATGTTTGTCAAATCCCATTACACACAAGTAATGCAGAACTGCCAATTAATGAGAGAAGCTACTGTTAGTATTTAAGCCCCATACATTGTGAGATTAAACAAGCTAAACTGAAAGTTGCTGCTTGTCTGTAGTTTTGAGACAGTTGCACAATCAAAGTAAATAAATAACTTAATTTTTAACCCCTGTAAAACTCCGCCAAGGATCATTGTTGCTTTCTAATTGAACGCTGCAAAACCGTAATGTTTGCCAGTCTTGTTATGATTTCCCTACAGCAGTTACTGCCGGGGAGATGCTGTCCTCTTCTATGTTCTGAATGAATAAATAAACATCTAATGGCACTACCTTGAATTACAGAAACGCTTACAGCTGCACTATTAAAATTCAGGGGGTCTTAGCTTGCCCTTATATGAATTCTGACAAGTTCTCCAAGGTTGATTTCTGCCACCAAATTGCGAGACCCTGTTACTTTACACCTACAGACCACATACCAATTATGAGCCTGGAGGAATAAGACTTCCAATCTTACAATCCATCCTGAGTACAGAGCTGGCAAAGCAAGGAACTCCTCGAGTGCTTTTGCTTTTGTTTGGGCTATATTTACACAGTGATCATTCAAAGACCCATTTCACACAGTTTTCAGTCATTATCACACAGTTACAAAGTATAAATATTTCTATAAAACAGTGTATCATTTCATTAGGCTTTCTGTGAGGGTATATTGTTCAGACACTTTCACTTGCAATCCAAATTTTGTTTAAATTCTTTATGTTGCTCTAGAGTTGTACTCAATCTCGATCTATTACAGACTGTATTACAATTGTTTCAGACCAATATAAATGATCACCGTACAGGCTTCCTTCTGTACTGTCTGGGAATAATTCAGAATTTAGGTGTTTTTCAGAGCAGGCAGTAAGTGGTCGGATCTGCTTGCTTCTTGCTTGGCTTTAACTAGGAGTCCACAGGAAGGATCGCATCTGGCTGTCAAGACGGATTGCCCATCCTCCACCTGGAAAAGCTGAAGATGAACTGCAGGAGGGATGCTGTGAGCTACTTAGGTGTGACTGGATCTTTCAAAATTGGTTAAGGAAGTTTCTCTTAGATGAAGAGCTGGTCAACAAATGTCACTTTAAATTTTCAAACACCTCAGGTGATGAATTATGAATAGTATGATGAAGAATGAACTATTTTTCTATTTCCTCAGCATATTGGCAAAATATAGCTTCAGTTTTGTCTGAGAGGTTGAGGGGATCAAAACTGGATTGGATCGGATTAAAGATCTGTATGTATAATTAAAATACACAGTGCGGTAGATATTTGGAATAACTAGTTTTGGGAACATAGCTTAAAAGAACTATCCTTAATAAATAATATATATGCATACTTTCTTGCATTACTGATGATATATGTTTGGCTTAATTATATATGTCACAGTAAATAGTAAATCTGGGGTCATATAGTTTTTGACATTTGTACATGTAATGAACATAAACTATACATACTTTAGGAAATACTTTAGGAAATATTTATAAAGTTTTGGCTTCCAGACATATAGTAATTTATGGAGGACTTTAAGCAAGTTACTGTTGTCAAGTTGCTGTGTACAAAACACTCACCCAACCTCACATTGCAGAAATATGAAGTATCAAGCTGAGATATGAAATGGTCAGATGTGTCCTGCATCTCTTTCTTGCCAAAAAAAGTATAGCTGCTGCCTAATGATGAGTACGCTCCAGTTTTCTTACTAGGACGAGGCGAGATGCTTTTTCTGCATGAGTTCCCTGAAGATGCATGACTAATGCTAATTGCTACTTAATGGCACCGAGCAATTACCTTCCCAGAATCCATCACTTTAGCATTACCAGCAAAGGCTGCCTTTCGTTCGTGTGTGGTTGTTCAGTGCTTTCATGAGCGTGACAACTGATGTGATCCACTTGCCACGGCCTTGTCACTCACCAATTCTGAACCCAATCAAGAATTTATGGGATATTTCCAGCTCCATTATCCAGTCATGATTTGATTTGCTTTTCTTATGGAACAGCAGAGCTGCTTATATTGTGCAGGATTCCACATGCTGGGAGCATCCTAGTGGACATGCATACAGCCCAGCAGGGCCACGCGTTTTAAATCTTATCATTAAAAGCATCAAGATGACTTTGAATGCTAAGAATATTAATCCAAATTCTGGTCACACCTACCAGTGGTTCTCAATTTGCTCAGGCAGTTTGCATTTTTGTGTAATTTCATTGTCATGAACCCTGAGCCAGGTAATTAACTGCTAGATAAGTAGTTTACTAGTAGAATCAGACACAGCATGATGGCTGGGTTGAAAACCTCCGCTATATTGAAATGAATTTTGATCAGGCTTCCTGGGTCCATTGTGCACGTGCTGTTTTAGGTCGCCTTATTTAACTTTGTTTTGCATATTTGTACATTTCATCTTAAGGAACCAAATTAAAAATGCCAATTAGATACCCAAAAAAAAATTAATACAAAATCTACATTAACTATACTTTGTAATTTATATATGAGACAGGACTTTCAAAATTCAAGAAGATTTGGAAAATACATAATCTCTCCTGGCTATACTGTTTATTATATAGACAAATATTAAATAGTAATCACAGAAATGGTGATCACAGTAATCAGGAGAAGAATAAGTATTAAAATTAAATATTGATTTTGGAATTTTACAGGTGATGAAATATAGTAATGTATTATTTCTTTTGTTTTTTTACAAATGGATTGAAGGGTAATGGTTAGGACTGTATTGTGCAAAGACGGTGATTTGGTGAACCATTTTATGGCAGACATGGGGGAAATTTTGCCAACATTCAGGAGTCGAAGAAGAGAGCTCTGTAGAGGGCACTTTCCAAACCCACGAAAGAGCCACACGGGGGGGTGGAATTGCCCCCAGTGCTGTCTGCTCTCCATATTATGGCTGCACATGACAAAGTAACATGTGCAGACACCTCGTCACATAGCTTCAGCGTGAAAGCATTTTAGCATGCCGCTTGCATCTCAAGGCCACTTTGATCACGTCATACACTCAAGTGGCGGCTTGAAGACTTCCATGGAACTTTTAAGACGCGTGCCAAAACCTGGAGGCGGTACAAAGTAGAATCGTCCTCAGCACGAGCTGAATCCCTTTGACAGTGCAAATAATAGATACCGCCCGCATAAGAAATTGAATAAGCAGCGGGGTCCTGAAATGAAGTCTCCAGCCCGGATTTGAGAGGTACATTTTTAAACGATTTTAGACCATATGCAACCTGTCAGATTTAGTCAAACTGGTTTATTCCAGGAACATAAAGAACCCTGGGTAGCCTTGGAGTGTCACAGTAGCTGCTCACAGCACCCACGCGCCACCCCATCTTCATCTCTTCCCAGTTATCCTGCCCTAATGGTGGGATCCAAAATTGCACTCTGCCAGTCCCACCAGTGAACTTCTATCTGGGTGCTGATGTTTCGGTGTTCAGAGACCCCATCTAGCTCCTCAGTCTGGACTCAGGAGCATTTACAACGTGGCGGTAGGGGAACCAAACCCCAAAAGTCATCTCTGTGTTATTTCATTTTAACTCGATCGTTATCAGTATTTCTCTTGGTAAGTAATAATGCACTCAGTTAATTAAATTACAGTGAACTGTCATAATCATGTAGATGCACCAGTTCTTATTAAAACAATCATCATCTTAATATTCAATTTTGTCGCTATCCAATGAAAAACATGCATCTCCAAAATCTAATATTCCAGGAGTGTTTCCTCTGAAATTACTTTACATAATAAACCTAAAACAATGTAATAAATCACCCTTAGCACTAAAAATAGGAACCTTACTTTACACAGCAATGGTTTAATGTTGTAAATTGACTTACATGTATTGTTGTCACCAGACAGAGACTTACGTGATTTTCTTATACTACATTCCAGTTAGTTAAAACGGTTATTTAGAGCCTAGTTGTAATGTTACCTGTATTACAAGAACTTGCTAAGTTATTGACAGCTATGTTTGCACATAATCAGAGCTTTGTGTTACTATTTTATCTAACTATTTATGTATGTTGAGTTGTTAAAATTAGCAATCATCACAAGCAACCATCATGAATGAAAATGTTAACTAGCAAAAACACAAATACTGTGTTCAAACAAGAAGATTACGGTGTTACTTCACCTTGAAAGTGGTAATTGACTAAAACAAACTTCTGCTTTCAAGTGACAACTATCAGCTGAGATAAATTAGTTGATGTAGTAGGATTGCACATTTAATCCTTTTTGAACCACAATCTCGATTCACATCCCTATGCCACCTCATCCAAGGGCTGAATCATGATCTCGATTCTTTGAACCCCATGTGACCTCATTCATACATGACAATGATTTCTGTGCTGATATTAGCGGGGAGATGCATTGCATCAAACCTAGCGCTCCATTTTTGTCCCTAAGCAGTATCAATAAATCACAGGACTCTGTTACAACACAAACACATGTTTTAATAAAGAACACTAGAGTTAATGTTTAGCATTTCTTGCATTTAGAAAAGAGTTGTTTGTTTAAAACAAGGAGTGCGTCCTTTCTGTTCTGCAGAGTTTATTTGACAGTCCCTTTTCAGTGACGATCGTATTGCTAGTGGTGCATCGATATTGAAATTACTGATAACCGACATTTGGGGGTCCTAATGACCAGTAATACAAGAAATTGTATTATTGTATCTGATGAAAATTGCATGTATGTCCACTTTCAATGCATTTGGGGTTAGGCAGCAGTGAAACTTGGCGAGCTCATATATGTCAAGGGACAAATCAGGAACAGGGATCCAAATGCTGAGCAAACGTAGCCAAAACATTACAGAAGAACTAAGGCTGGGGGACAGATCCTAAGGTAGAAAAGCCAGTCTATCCTGGGGAGTGAAGGGAGAACGAGGCATTCATGCAGATACAGGGATATCAGTACAAGTAGAAACACCAAGAAGGGGATCAGAATGTACAGTCACACCTAACCACACAAGTGGGAAATCAAGTAGTGGGGTAAAGCTGGAGCGAATAATGCTCAGTAACCGTCAGCTGGCAGGACTGCAAGGGAAAGAAACCGAGTGAAGGGGCATGATGGCGGAAAGAGATCAAGATCCAGTCGCATAGTACGATAATAATAATAATAATAATAATAATAATAATAATAATAATAATAATAATACAATTTGAAATACACTGCTCGAGACTTGTGAGAGAAAATTGTATGTCAACGCTGATAATCTTCCAAACAAGAGGTGAGAGATACATGGTTTTCATGGACACTTCTGGCATCCAATGGAGATACAAGTCAAACAGTTGACTTCATGAAACAAATTTTCATTGGTCAATTAGATGTCAAATGCTATCAGTAGACCTGCGTTCTATCTATAGTAAAAAGTCACAATCATCAAAAGTGGACATACGTGTAGTTTTCATCAGAGAGCGATTACTGGTCATGTGACCTTCAAAAATGTCATGCCCACAATGCACAGTCATGCCCCACATAACGATGTTTCAGTCAATGATGGACCACATATACAACGGTGGTGCCTCACTTGGCACTCACATGTCAGCACTCTGGTCACCAGAGTGAGGAAGTGGCTATACCACCTGAGGCAAACCTTCTACTCAGCTGCTGTGGAGAGCATCTTGACCATGAACATTACGGTATAGTTTGGGAACTGTTCTCTAAAGGACCGCAAAGCCCTGCAGAGGGAGATCAGGGCAGCCGAGCATTGTGTCAGATCTCCTCTAATGTCCCTGCTGGACACCTACAAAAACGCTGCAGGTCCAGAGGTACTAAGATAATTAAGGTCTCCTTACACCCCGCAAACTGTCTGTTCCGCAGGCTGAACTCAGGCAGACGGTTCCGTTGCCTAATGTCCAGGACAGAGAGACTCCCCCGGCCATAAGGCTTCTCAGTTCAAACTAATTCTGGTCCTTCTGTACACTACGTACGTTTATAATGGAATGCAGATATACTGCATGTTCACCTTACTGTACAAATAACTTTAGTCTGTACATCCTCGCTGTTACACTTGCCATTGCACTATATTTTACATTGTATATTTGCATTGTATATTTTAGATTATATGCTTGGTTGCATAGATTGTATTTATATTTTGTAATTTTTCTTTTTTACTCCTATTTAACTTCTTAGCTTTTTCTTCTATCTTTGCACACCCAAATAAGAGGGTTTTCATGGACATTTCTGGCATCCAATGGAGATACATTTCACTGCATGTTGTACTGTATGTGACAAATAAATCTCTTGAATTGAATTGAATTGAGATTATAATGGAGCAGAAAAAGTCCAGTATTGTAGCCGTCATAAGGCTGCAGTGCAACGCATTGCTCATGGTGCTGCTGCATGGTGTAATAAACTATGTCACTGGTTTGTGTTTTTACTATAGTTTACTTTTTAATCATTATTTTAGAGTGTACTTTTTTATAGAGTGTACATATAAAAAAGTTTACAGTCTGTAGTAGGCCACACCATCTAGGTTTGTATAAGAGCACTCATCATAAAATAATTTTAATATTAATAATAAACCATTAATACATTTAATTATAATAATATTGTCCTGACGAGCGGAGACCGAATGGAGACAAAGGCGCTGACGTCATGGTATTGTGGAATATGGGGTTTATTTACAGGTAAGGCAGGCAAAACGCAGATGGACAATACAATGACCGGACTGGGGAAACAAACTGAAAGGCGGAGGTAATACAGGGGACTAATGACAACAACCAGAAACAAGGGGGCGTGGCACACGGAAGGAGCAGACGATCAGGGCAGGACACATTGTTTGGATACATGTATTTTCTTACTTTACAAATTACTGTTTTGACAAATGTGCTGAGATGTGTTTAGTACAGTATATGCTCTTCTTTTTTCATCTGGTTCATTTTGTTTAAATGCTAAAAAAAAGAAAAAAAACATATTTAGGTATAAGTTTTGGGGGCTGGGAACCAATTAATTGTTTTTCCATTATCAGAACTTAAACTTTTTAGGATTTGATCCGAAGTTCTGAACGGATTAATTTCGAGTTATGAGGTACCACTGTAATAGCGAAACAGCCTAACATATACTCGTCGCCATGCGACACTTAACTTTAGTGTTTTTTTCTGGGGGGGGACATGGTAGACACACACACTCTCATATAATAAAAGCAATTTTAGAGACGCCAGTGAACATAACTGCACCTTGAGGAAACCACAGGACAGGCAAATTCCAGAGCAGAGGGAGGTTTCACCCCCCAACCCTGTAAAAGTGTGGCCACCCACTGAGCCTCCATGCTGCCAGGTTTATTCAATAAACATTAATTACAACATTAATCCTAATTATTTAGCACATTAGTAAATACTGCAGAAATGCCTCACAATAGGGCCCTGGGTTACTGTCTTTGGCAAGGGAGCAGAGCTTCGGTCTCACCATCATTTGTCCCCAGTGGACATCATCCAATTACTTTAGAGTCAAAGGACAAATCATAGTTTAATATGGCCATTACAGTATTAATATTACTGCTGTTTTAATGTTTTCAGCATTTAATTAGGTTGTTTTTTAGCATTTCATATTATTTTACATTTCATATTTTTTACATTGTTTCTTTATATAACGTGGAAGTCAAGAAACCAATAATTACAATTGTCCAATTTTTGTTTCAAATCCACAATCGAAGTATCTGTTATGGAGTGAATTATTTTTGACAGTTATATGCCTTGACAAGACAATCTGACTGTAGATTAGTCTGTTCATGAGAACTGCATGAGGTATTTCAGAAATCTTAAAATATTTTTTCTATCCCATAGATAACAGCGATATTGTGTTTTCTTTGATATTCTTACTCCTAACTATCAGACCCTTAGAGTCACCAAATACTTAAATCGGAAAACAGTAAAATGTTTCCAGCTAGAAGTATTTGTGTTTTGGCTGTAACCGATCTGATACAAACCCAGTGCTAAATGGCTTTTAGAAGCAGCATTATATGGGTCACTGGAAAACACAGATGATGTAACGAGAGCCCTCTGGTTTCCCCAGGTCCATTGTTACATATTTCATTGTTATGTACATACCATGAAGAATATAAAATATGAACATAAATCAGATACAATAAGGTCTTTCTACATATTTAATCTAAGTGCTATTAAATATTGTGAATTAGCTGCAGTTTTATGAAATGAAAGCAGTCAGATACCAGCTAACATCTAAAGCTTATTATTCCAAACCACATAAATGGCAATAACACATATTTTTGCGACAAGAGAAATATTGAAATATCGTGCCCTTTATTTGAAGAGAATGCTCTCAGCTGTCATACATAAGCAATAAAGCATTTAAAATTAAATGGTTTCCTCAGTCTCAAGGGTACCACTCCATGGCAATGAACCTAATGGAGAAGAGTGCAGATGCAAAGCTATAATTTAACAGGGAATTTGTCATAAGGTGTTTAATGACGATAAATGTCACACTGGGATGAAAGGATTGTGAAAGGCCATAGAGCCCACATAAGCAATTCAGTCTTTCCCCACAAATGCCTTTTATTAGCATTATGCAGTTTAATAGCCGAAGAAAACATCATTTGGACTGCATTGTGTACTGAATATTTGATAGTACTGCAAAACAAATGAAATGATGTCAAGGCAAATGCCAGATGCCTCACTGCAAATCAAAATATGTTTGGAATGTATGTCACCTTAATAACAGAATATTAGGTATCATCTAAGGAGAAGTGAAAAGGAGATTTTCTTTTTGCAACAGCTCACATTAATTAAGGTTTTTATAACCTATAATTTTATAATAATAATAATAATAATAATAATAAGAAGAAGAAGAAGAAGAAGAAGAAGAAGAAGAAGAAGAAGAAGAAGAAGAAACAAAGATTCTTTTAAGGAAATGTTAGTTTAGATCACCATGACTTCCATTCCATTCTATTATTCTGGGAAAAAATGTTTACCAGTTCATAGTTTGGGTCATGTGGCTTTGATATATTATGTTTGGACATTTTATTTGTGAGTCCCTCATTGTTCTTGAATCTCTCCCCAAATTAAACAAACAAATAAACTAACTAATAAATAAACTATAATTTTTACAATGTGTTTATCTCATAGGGTTAATGCTTTGTTAAACTATCTAGCACTTTTAAAGTCAGTGCTCATTGGAAAAGTCAACAGTTTTCACATTGTGATTGACCAGTATTTTCCAATTTCTTCTTGCACATTTATTCACTCTGCGTCAGGGTAGTTGAGTGATGGACAGCAACTTGGAGGTCTGGTCACAGATTTTCAATATGATTAAGGTCAGGACTCAGACAGGTTTGCCAAGGACATCTTATTTCTTTATTTTGAGTCACTTTAGTGCTCTCCTCCCTCTGTGCTCTGGATCAGAGTCCTGTTGAAAGAGAATTCTCTCCCAGTTTGAAATCTCTGAACAAGGGGCATAGATTTTTATCCAGGATTACGCTGTTTTGTGCAACATTCATTTTTCCATCAATGCAAGCCGATGAAAACTGTCACCATCACATGATGCTATTATGGGCATATTTTTTTTGAAGATGGTTTAATGGTTTAAGTTACACCATACATAGGGCTCAATTCCCCCATCAAGTGCTTAAGTGAAAAAAAAAAAAAATCTTAAAATATCACGCACTATTGAGCATATTCTCCTGTCATCAGCGGGACCTGTCCACGATTTACGCTTAGCCAGAAAAAGAAGGCATGGCCATGCAAGACATATAATTAATTCATCAAGCAAGATGTGGAGTAAGTGCATTTAAACACACCATTTAAGTTGATGGGAGAATACGCTGAAGTCAAAAAAAGTACGTAGCTACATGAGAGAATCAACCCCTTAGTGTGTAGTGATCGGGGCAAAATAAATTCAATTTTTGCCTTGTACACCACAATACTGCCTGTCACATATCTTTAAAGTCACATTTTGTGACCCATTTGCAGTCAAAGACTGGGTTTTCTTTCTTGCTGCTCTCCCAAAAAACCCTTGAATATGGTAGGTCCATGAACACCATCTTTCTTTTGCAACTAATTGAGCCAGTGCTGCCCTCAAAAGAGCTTCCCTAACTTGTCTAGCAGCTAAGTTTAGAGGGGCAGTCTGCTGTAGAGAGTGTGTTGGTCAGGTTTTTTTCATGCTTTACAAAGTTACAGGGAAGTGTTTTTGAGGAGTAGAGCTGGAGAAGTTCTATAGATGCTGCACTTGCTCTTTTCTGGTTTCAATTCTTTTAATTCTTTAACAAGTCTCCACAGCATCTATCTTTAGAGATTGATATAAAGTAAAAGATCCACCAATTTCTCACACAGGTTGAATGAAAACAACAAAGTACACATTTTAAATGGCTATGAATGCTGTTCAAATTGGATGGTATCTGATTTTCACTTTCAGTGAATTATTGACAGCACAGTTACAGAATGCAGCCCATATTATCAATAGTATCTCTAATCATCAGAGGCGGAGATTTGAGGTCCAGCAAGCAAACATCCAAACTAGGATTTTGTTTCAACCAACCAGTTGAGTGACTCTTCATACACAGTCACAGAAACAATATCTTGGGTTGGATTTTTACTTTCTGGACTTAAAATGTCCACCTCTGCTAAGCATTATGTATTTTCTGTAATGTATGCCTATGGTGTATACTACAATACAATCCTCACCTAAGCAGAAACTTGATTCTAAACTAAGAATTTACAATCACAAGCTGTGTGATTCTCAGTTGTTAGTATGCAGATTCTTTACCACCCCTAGGTAATATGCTTTTCAGGATTATTTAAAGTGGCATTCTATCAATTCAGTTCTGGTCTTGATGCTCCAATCTGTATTCTGGGCTTTTCTTCCAACTAAGCTCTTCCCATATTAACTGTGATCTTAATTAATTAGCCTTCATTGAGTTGTTAGTTCAATTTAAATTAATTCAACAATTCAAATCAAAAACAACATGTCAGTTAAGGAGTACTTAAAATTTTCAGTTGTGCTTCAGTAATTTTTATATTGAATAATCAAGTAACTTGATTAAAGAAAAAGTCAATACTAATTAATTCTGTTTTGTCTGTTTCACAAATGATCAATTAATGGAAATGAAGGCTATTCTATTAACTTAAATGTACCTGTTCCAGTTTTCCAGTTTAATTTAGAAAAAAAATAATGATTTATTTTTGGTGACAAAAAATATGGGTATGTTTTCACAAACACGAGTATTCCTTTCTTAGCATGGATGAATTAAAAATCTATTGATTGCATAATGTTGAGTGCAATTCACAGCACAGCCAATTCAAGAACAAAACAAGATTTTAAGAAGCATACTACAGCATACACAAGATTTTAACACAATAACTGAATAAAAAAAACGTATTTTGATGACAATGTCAACAAAATCCTTATACCTTTGGCGTGATTCCTACAGCACTGGCGCTAAGGTGAACCCTAATTATCAGTCAATTTTTTTAGTCCATTTTCCATAATTCCTCATCCACTGCAGGGTCACAGTAGTCTTGATGTTTAACAGCACGAGAGCAAGAATGCAGTCTGAAGGGGATGCTATTCAATCACAGGGCACACTCATACACAAAGAGCAATATTACATACTCAAATTCAACCATTCATTGTTTGGATTTATTGAGGAAATCTGAACTCCTGGAAAAATCCTCACTCAGATGAAGGGAGAACTCCAACATAGGTCAAAAATATAAAGTATATTTTGAACAAAAATACAGACACAATATATGTATGTATGTGTGTGGATTAGGTTTAATGTGTTGTGGGGATTAAATGTCCCCCCACAATGTAAGAAATACAGTGGTACCTCGGTTTTCGAACTCACTAGAACTCGAATTTCTTGAAAGTCGACCGAATATAAATTGTACACACCAGGAAATGAGTCATATTACAATGCAATTCTTACTTGAATGCCTTCTTCACAGACTGGACGATTAACCAAATAA
>JABFEA020000036.1:23963331-23983955 GCA_019775915.2 Cyphomyrus plagiostoma
AAGAATGCTTTCAGCACCTTGTTGAATCAATGCCACGTAGAATTAAGGCAGTTCTGAAGGCGAAAGGGGGTCAGACACCGTATTAGTATGGTGTTCCTAATAATCCTTTAGGTGAGTGTATATAGAACTTGGTATCTCTCTATACTATATTGCTGAGATACTTGTTTATTCTAATCAATTGATGTAATGTTGACCCTGTGCTAACTTGCATATGACAAATGAAACTGAAAACTTGTGCAATTAAAATAATCTCTCCTTGCTTTATTTCAGTAGCACTGAGAGAATTCGTTCTCCTTTATCACTGTTGACCACAAAGGTACCTCCTACCTGTTCTTAAAGCAGATCCTTCTCACTATTTGGGGTATGCAGGGTGCCTTCGACAGCTTTGCATGGCATGTTTGTGCAGTGGCTCAGCGGGGAGCATTAAGGCCTGACACCTCCCGGGTTGTTTGTTTGATTCCCATCCTGATTCTGCATGTGTAGATTTTGCGTGGGTTCCCACCTACAGTTCAGCGGCATGTGGCTTCTGTGGAGTGGTGGGATTTAGTCCAGGATGCCCCCTGATTCGAACCTTCTGCTTCGTGATGTCCACACACCATATTCACTGTCACCCAGCACTGGATAAGTGGCCATTGATTTACTCAATCATTAAGCTTCATAAAGGTAAAACAAGATTGAGGTCTTGACTATTTTTGATTTAAAGAAAACAGATAATAGTAAAAGCCATAGAATGAAGTAAATCAAGCTAATACGCATAAGGATTTCTCTTGACATAACTCTACCACATCCAGAATGCTACCAAACACACAATAAATTATGTTTTTTGTATCCAGTTGTATACAAAACGTTTGCACCATACAATATCCCACAATCTGTCAAAATTATTTAACAAGTATATTACATACATTAATAATTTTTAATTAATGTAGCTATTGTTACAAGCACCCCATGAATCTGTCACTATATTACTTACAGTAAAACCTCCGTATTTTAATGAGGCTCATTAAATCACTTCAAGTTTATTAAAGGGAGAGTGGACTGAGCACATTTAATCCCAGTCATTGACTGGAAAATGCACATTCAGATTCATTAAGAAGTTAATAATTTCAGGTTTTCGTATTGCTTTCATTGAACTGCTGTTAATTACGAACTGCGTCTGCACTGATTCAATTAAAAACCAAGATTCTTCTATGAAAAAGTTTCAGTGTGCACTTGCTTACTAGTTAATCTGCATTTTGCTTTTATTTTATTTTACATTAAGTTTAACAAAACACGTAATTGCCTGCTCCCATATATTAACGATAATGAATAATATGTAAATATGTAGATGATCGCTCAAAAGTGCAATAAATACAGAAATGCAAGCATAAAAAGTTCAGGTATGGATATGCTATCGAATGAAACGTACTACACTAATTATTATCATTTGAATTATACGTAAGATATCTGATTACATCATTCAGCCAAACAAGCACTGGAATAGCATAAAAGCAAACAGTCAGGTGCCCTCTAGATTCCTAAATGACACCCATCCCACGTGCGGTTCCTCATGTGGTCTGCATTATGATTTTAAATCTAACAGAAAACCTTTGATAAGCCCTTGATTAATTATACAGAATGCTGAATAACAGAATTATCTGTGCTGAAAATTTTCACCAATATTAATTTCTGTCCCACGCAAGTTCCCTGCGGTGCCAAAGAACTATAATACAATCAAGTTCTACTAAATGTTTGCTTTTTGATCACTTGATAAATAAATAATAATAAATGTATAATTGTTATGATTTTATTCCATCAGGTTTCAATGTTACTGTCACTGCAACATCAGATGCTAGTAAGAATTTTAAGCAGCAGGGATATGGTGGAAACAAACTGGCAACAATGAAACATCTTTATAGAAGCACTGGAGTGCCACACTGCAAATCTAAGAAACACATTCAGAAAACAGGACACAGGGAATAAACATCAGTCTGATGATGCAAGCACTTGACATTCCATTAAAAACAGGGAGTTAGAAAACAGCGTCCGGTCACCGTCTTTGGTGGCCTGCTGTGATGTTGCATTGTGATAACGACGAGTGCAGCTAGAGTGTGCAAACCATCTTCGACACATTCCTAGCTTATTTATTATTATTACTTTTTAAAGCACAAAATTGAGGTTGCTGAGTACTGCCTAACCATTCACTTAGCTGATACGGCTTCGTCTTACATTTGCAAGTATGTCACATACATATTTCAGTGTGCAGACTACAAAAGGCTGCAAGGATAGTTTTGTTTGCTTAAAACTCGTATTTGGCTATATAAATTTACTGTGTTTTGCAAGGCTGGTAAAGCATCTGATGTTTTTTATATGCATGAACACATTATTATTGTTATTATGATTACTACTACTACTAATAATAATAAGAGCACTAAGTAGACATATCAGTATATAAATTCAGACTTCCAGCCAGACTATACTGGGGAGCTATGATTAAATTGAAATTCATAAAATACCACCACATCCAGCATATCTCCACAGCACAAAGGAACAGAGGGGGCTGCTTTATAAACTGGTTTAATATCCATCAAAAACCAATTCTAATTGTCTTGAACACAGGCCAACACGTTGACTTTGGTCCATTTATGATTGCTGAATATTCATAGATTAAATAGCGGCAGTAAGCTCACCACAGGTCACAGAGTGTATCAGTGGAGCCTCAATGCTCTGACAGACACTCAGCCATGTCTATCATGCTAGGACTCAGACAGACATTGGAAAAGGCAAAGGATTTCATGCCTTGATGAGAACTAGCAGGAGGGACCATTCTGGAGGAAAAAGTCCTGAAAAGATATGAAAAAAAAACAAAAGCCTACTATTTGTACTAGAGAGCAGACAGGGTGCCTTGTTCGACGTTCCCCTGTACCATGTAAAGTCACGTTCAGATCAGACGAGACGTGAGCTTCCAGAAAATACATCAGACCACAGCAGCAAATTACACTTCACATCAGCAGGAACCGCGCGGTACCTCCCTGTACAGGGGCAGCTTCCCAAAAGTAGCACTTACAGAATCAGCATCGTTATCTCAGCACTGAGTCTGTGTTTAATAACACAGAAGGGTTACCAACAGTGGTATTTATTGTATAAGAATCATAGCATTCAATCCAAAATATCACTACTATGTGTACCTGAAAAACTCAGAGGTTTGGCAAAAGCAGTATTTCCATATCTAAAATTGTAAAAATTTACAGAAAACTAATAGATGTTCAGAAGAAATAATACATCAACACTCAATAATTGTTTGGAGAATTCACTGAGTTATTACTGTCAAACATGGCCCTGAAAAGCTTTCACACAAATGACAACCAATCAGATTTTCAGTGATTTACATCATCTGAGTAAGTTGTGTGCACAACCCAGCCTCCAAATCATGCTTCCTTGCTCCCTGGAGACACACGTACTCCAGTCCAGCTTGGTAACCATGGAAACGGACCCAGTAGGGATACACTTGAGAATGTATAGCAAGTCCTAGTGCACATGTTTCGGTTCGGCCCTGCCACAGGAAACCATGAAGTGACACTGGAAATAACACAATTCAGCCATATTGCTGGCCGCAAAAACAACGCTGGAAATAGGGACGCGGCGGAAGGACAGGCTATTTCCAAACCCTACGTGATGATCATGACAGCGGCACGTTCCAAGAGGACGACGAGCCACTGACGTTAATTATCAGTTTCTCATAGCAAGGTCACAGGACAATGAATTTCTCAGGAGGATGCAAAAAATCAACTCAGTCTGTCGGCCACGATCTATTGTCAAGGTTTCAGGTAGTAAAATCTATCTTCTGTTTTATAGATTAGGTTGCTATTGGGTGGGTGGCATTTTGGCTATAGATTTGTGGCTTGGTATAGTGACTTCTTACAGCCAACATGTTTGGTTTGGTAACACGCCGGGCTCACGGTGACTCTGCATTGACTGAGTGCTTATGGAACATAGATGGATGGAAGTTGGATTTCAGGCCCAGTCGCTTATCCACTGTCAGGGGTGAATACCTGTGCTGCAGGTGACGCCAGCTCTGCTCATGGCTGCAGGGTGACCTGGAGTGTATCCAAGGGAGCACAGGCCACAAGGCTGGGGTACATCCTGGACAGGATGCCAACCCTTCACAGGATGAATCTAATAAGCTAGTTAATCGAATAATTGTAAATAATTTGAGTGTAAACGCATTCAGTTCTTTATTACCAATGTAACAGCTTGCCGAACACCTGAAGGAGGAGCTATTTAAAGGCTCATTAATATTTCCCTTGCCAGCAGTTAATAACGTCCTTTCAAGTATGAGCATGCAAAAATCTGCTGTATTGTTCCTCTATATACCACAGGATGCAAAGTGATTTTTAATAACTGTACACTTAAAATAATAATTGTACATGTTTTTTCTGCATTAGGACTAATATCTTATTCCAGGGCCAGATTAAGGGGGATGGGGGCCCCTGAACTAAAGTCATCACTGGGGCCCGATCTACTGCATTAAATGCTGCTGTAACAACCAGAAAATAAACAAACAAACAAATGTCGCCCCCTACAGTGCCGGGCCTAGGGCTACAGCCCAGGTTAGCCTGTACATAAGTCCGGCCTTGGCTAATTCCCAATGAATGGAAATGGCCGTGGTAACCGCAGGCTGAGCGACTAAGCTGAATTATCCCAGTGTGCGGCCAGGCCTATTCTGTTGGGTGGCGATGAATACGGAGGCTGCGTGTGCTCAAACCTGGGCAGCCCCAGTGACTCCTGCCCAAGTCTGCAGGAGCTCCTGCTTTCCGAGTCCCGCAGCCGTCTCTAAATGCAAGATGGACCCATAAAGACTGTATGTGCCAGGGAGGCGGGGGGGGGGTCACATTACCTCTATTGTTCAAATCTAGTATTCCTCCCAGAGGGAAAACAGCTGCTCCATCGCAATCCCCACAACACAGACGCCATCTCTTATCTCCTTGCATTGTAATCCTCTCTAATCAAATGTCAATAATCATTTGGGAGCACCCCACTGACAGGTAATTGATTGATGCATTCTGATTGCTAATTGGGGCATTATCATTTGCAGCTAAAAGGGGAATGGCAGTTCACTGTGTGTGCGTACACACACACAAACACACACACACACACACACTGATGTGGTCATTTATAATGCACAGATTCTCATATGTCATCGAGGACACATTTAGTGATTATGAGCCAGATGGGTGGCTTGCATTTCACCCTTAGGTCTCACCCCCCCCCCCCAAAAAAAAAGCAATGCAGGATAATCAAATGAGATCTATGGTTGTTACACCCATGTAAACGACTAAATCCTGACATCCTGTCATACAGCTGGCACTGGAAGCTTCCTGCATGGACAAAATTAATCATTAATTTATAACTACACTGTGGATTGAATATATTATAGGGATCATCAACGGTAAAGCTGTACATGAAGAGTCTAAATGGGGCCGGGTGTTGTAGTAAATTACTACTAGTACTACTACTAACACCACTACTACTACTACTACTACTACTACTACTACTGCCCCACCACTACTTTTACTACTACTAGCAGTCATAATAGTAGTCTTCCTGCAATAAACACAATGCTGCAGGAGAGGCAGGAGAGATTGTGACATTGCTGGAAATCTCTTCCCACAGCAAATGAAGTATGATGCAATGCACATGCAAAGGTTGCCGTGGAGTGCAGGTAATAAACACTAATGCAACATTCAGATACTAACCTGAAATTATTACAGGTTCCAACAAGCAATTTAACGCTGTAAGGCCTCAAATATTCAAGTGTTTCATGGAGAAAAACAATAGCTGAAAGGATCAGGGTCTATTGTTTTGCAAATGTTTTCGCTAAAGTAATTTGCAGTAATGAATTTGCACTTTTTTTTAACAAAGGGTTGGAGTTATTTCAGAAGACTAGGTGTGATGAGTGATGTGTGTGTTGGAATTTAACAGTTACAGGAACTTACAGATTACACAGTGCATGTTGGCAAGTTATCTGTTCTGGGCACTCTTGCTTCCTCCTGTAGTCCAAAGTTTAACTGCATGTCGGTGGGTTGTAAATAAAGTACCAATAGTGTGTGATTGCTTGTGTTTACATTGGTACCCTGTGATGGACTAGCCTCCATTTGAGGGTGTCTCCCTGCTTTGTGCCCTTTGCTACCTTGGACAGGCTCCAGGTCTCCTGCCACTGTATACAGGATAAGCGGTTGGAAAATTGATGGATGGATGCTGGGATTTAATGCTCACAGGGGTTTACAGGAGTTGTAAACAGGGCCACACGGCTGAGACTGTGTACTAGAAAAACCTAGAACCTCAATTTAAAAAAAGAAAGCAGCAGCTCTTGGAGGAAGGGTAGAGAACTGTGACCCACCAACCTTGACATGCCCCAGGCGTGACGAATCAGAAACAGTGTGGCAAGTCAATTAATATGGTAAAAAAAAAGCAGCTAAACTAAAGCCAATTCAATACTGATATATACTGATAACCCATGAAATGCAATATGTAATATCCATGTGCTACAGAATCTTGGCAAAAAAAAAAAAAAACATGAAAAATAAACTCAAAATCCTGCTGTTTGGGCAAATTAAACAAAAACAAAATATTCATTCCCAAATTGCAAATAGACTTTATGAAGAGCCCCAGAAATGTACTTAAATGCCTCTAGAAAAATGATGTGCAGTCTGTCTTCATGTCTTACTAAAGGTCTGGTTTCTGACATGCTATTGACTTGTTTCCACTTCACTGATAAAGTTCTCAGTCTAGGCAGAAAGGTATTCTAGGCAGGGACACAGCTCTTGTGAACGTGAGAAGGTGCTCCTTTGATAATTGGGGGTTCCAGTGGGGAAATGAACATGCAGCTGGCGTTTAATACAGAAATTCTTGCCTCTGGCAAATATTTTTACACGAGTCTTTGATCACATAAGGGAAAAAAGTTGTACACCCAGTTCTCTTGGGCCGAACCTTATCTCAGGAATTAAAAATACTGTTTTATTCAGTCTCCTCAGTATGAGGTACAGAGGGTACACCTGTAACCTACCGCACACATCACCAGAGCAGGTTGATAAAACGCCTACTTCTCAATGTACAATAGTACCAAAGCAACATGCATTTTTATTACTAACAAACGTTTCTGTAAATCTTCATTTTTCTGAGATCAGGTCTCAGTGAAATAAACATCTGTTCACTGTTTCTACAGAATCCTTTGGTCAGTTCACCATCATTAAATATCATAATAACTTAAGACCAACTAGTGCCCTACAGATCACTGAATGTCCAAAAGAGCTAGTAATCCACACATTTTAGACAACGTTAACTAGCTAGTTGTTGCCGTTTAAACGCACCGTTTAAACGGTGAGTTGCAGGTTTTGCCACTATATGGATGGGTTTTCACGTTGTTGGATGAATCAGAGTTCCTAAAGCATTGACTGTGAACATTTTTGCAACATGACCCAATTTTTACCACGCCCACAGCCCTCTGTCAAGTAAAGGTCTAAATTAACGCTATAATTGAGCACACAGTGCACTCTGCAATTTACACCAATCGATGCCTATCGCACAAATATGATTGGATGTGCAAATTAATTTTAAATTAAGCATTTGTGGTTTGGGTTTGTGGATTGGTTGAGTGTTTGCTAGTTTTACGCTAAGCAGTTGCAGACTCAGGACCTGTTTATATAAGTTAATTCCAGAATTGGGACTGGGAAATCTGATCGTGGATCAGCATAGATTGAGAATCACAAGTGCATATAGTGTGTCAATGTGCTTAAATGCATGTGTGTACCCTGATGGATTTGCTTCCTGCCCTCTCCTCCTGGAACAGGCTCCAGGTATGCCATAGCCCTGAGTTTAGTCAGAGGCAAGGAAAGCAGACAGATTACACTTTAACTGTAAATCTATAATAGTGTAAATCCATCACATTCAGATATAAAAATAATGCCTCTTAACCTGAGTTCAATTATATATCTCAATTGATGTTTGTGTACCTAGAATATGCAGACTCCATGCACAGCAGCATAAATGCAATTCTAAATATAATTACATTCACATTATTCAGATAATGTATAATAAAGTGGATGTAGCTGTTATAGTATAGTATAAAGCTAGTATAAAGTGTAGTGTTATGCATAGGTAATATATATAACGTTCTCTTTATCCACATAAAAAAGCATTAAAAGTGAAGAAAACATTTTTCATAAGTTTACTTGGTACAACTGTTATGGTTTCTCACATTCCAAAGATTAAATTTCAGCTGTGTTATTGCTTTATCTCAATATTTGTAATGGCTGAAGAAGAATGGCTGGTTAAGGAGCAAAAGAAAATCGACATATTTTACCATCCAAATATTCATAACAGATTCAGAGGGCTAAGTGAAACATCTCAAGTCCATAAATCTGAACAATAGCTCATCAGAGCGATTGACTGATAAAACACACATGATCTCCCTCTAGTTTGCTGCTGAGAAGCTGTAATTTAGATCCAGGTGCTTGACTGAGCTATATCAACAAGATTAGATGCATTTTTGATGTTTAGATCAGCCTGCTTACAGCACTGTGTTTGACTGGAGCCTCAAACTGAATGGCACTGTTGTTTAACAAACTCTACCCTGGAACAAACTCTACCCTGGAGACCTACAACCATTTAAATTTATTCTTCTGAAGCTCCCGAGGAGCAAAATGTATCATTTTATATATTTAGTTAAAAAAAAATGTATGATTTAGTCTCAAATCAGGCATTCTGATTTTAAGGAATAGCTTTTTCTATATTTATTTTTGTCTTTAATAACTAGAAAACCATGGCTAAAAAACAAATTTCTCTCAATTGCAATGTAAATCATTTTAAATGGGGGGCTTAATGTTGAAGATAAGAAAGTAATGTATTCTCATATATATTAAGTAGAAATACCAAATAAAGAAAAGAAGCTACGTTATGATAAATCATGGCATAAAGTCAACCTTAAAGTATCTTCATATGATTAAGTGGCTTTAACATCTGAATTAATAAGCAAAATTCTGTAAATCCAAAGGCTGAAATGTTTTTTCCTCTTCGATATAAAATGACCACCATTAAGACCCTGTCTGACTTACATCTACAGTGCTGATAAACAGGAGTTTTGCCAAAAGCACAAACTTTCACAAAGCAGCGGCACACATACATATTTACTCTGTAAATCTCACTCACCAATATTCACAAGATGTAACAAACAAAACCAGAATTATCCTTTCTATTTTTTAACTCAGCATCAAAGCTTCTGCATTCTTTCTCTTTCTGCTCTTATCGCATTTCCAAAATAGAGAAAATGAATGAATGACGGAATGAGTGAATGAATGCATGAAAACCCTGTGCATGTCAGCTTGACATGTTATTAAAATTCTGAGAAGTAGCAGTGAACAAAAACAGCATTAGCACATGCAAACAAACAGGCCAAAAGGTTTCTTTTACATTTCTGCCTGTGTTTGACACTAATTCCTTAGGCAGTCTGAGGATATTTCGGCATTTCTTTACTTGACTACGTACAATACGAAATGCCATAGATTAACTGGGTTTTACACTAGTAAAACAGGGCAAGCGTGTGACAGAAGGCTCAGTGGCATAGCTGATCATCAATAATTCATGCTGCAGTCTTAGATTTCTTACCAATTTGGAGGCGGTGTTTTACCAGTGAAAACCTGACATCCACAATAATAAATGATTCATGGCTGGTGGGCCATAACAAGCTTTTGTTTTGTAGTGCAATGTTCACAACAAATCCACGTGCGATTTCGGTACTCTCAAGTGAAGCTGGACTAAGTACTTCAGGCAATCATTCTTATCAAATATTTCAAGCATGTCCGATACAAAGCATTGTCTGAATGCATTAAATATGATAACTGGGCAAAAGCCTTTTTAAAAATGTTAAACTTATGGAATTACTGGCTTTAACTACCGAATTTTAAAGTATTACTTATGGACAACATGTCACACAAGCGTAAGAAATTTGTATAGCAGGCCACATTTTATGAAGTTTTGCACACAGCATCTTATAAAAATTACAGTAGTTTAAATATATACAAACAAGATGCTTAAAAGTTTAAAAATACACACACCTTCACTTTGCTCATGTAAATCCTGGTACATTACAGTACAATGCAATTCGAAGAAGCATCCAGGCTACTGATTTAAGACATGGATCTTGCCTAAGGAATGTTGGGTACCCAAACAGCAATTTGTTTTATAGTAAACGAGCCAGGTGAAAAATAAACCACTTTCATGGGTGGTGGAATTTTCATTGGACTATGTATTGGAATCTTTACTCAATTTAACCAATCACATAATTCTCAATAAAAGTTAGCATTATTGTTCTAGACGTGAAGTAGACTGCATGATTTCATATGGGATCAAAATGTATTTTGTACATTATCTTACCCCATAACCTCTATCACCGGTAAAAAAGGAAAAAGGAATGATAGAGAATGAAAACCGCTCTGCAGATGGCCAGATCTGGAAAGTTGCAGGATGTTAAAGTGTTCAATGAATTTTCAACCTGATAAGCTGCACTTAATAAAAAAAGTACTTTAATGCTTCTTATCGGGGTTACAGTTTCAGACATTAATACAGTGTTCAACCATACCCGCTGACAGATAATGCTGTAGTCAGTCAGGGAATTGTAATTGGGGTCACAAAGTTGTAATAAGTTTAGCATTGTAGCTTTTACCATATGGCAAGTGACATGACTGCATCTTCCATATACAGTAAAGCAGTGGTATTTCGGTCCAGGCAGTCTTCAGTTGTTTACCTTTGTTATTTGTCACTTACTAAACTTAAACTTACTTAAACTTTAGAGAATCATTTGAAATTTCCGGCACCTGGCTAATCACATATAATTGTAATTTGTAGCTATTCATGACTAACCGATGCGAGTATCCAAAATTGCTTATCAAATTAGAGTTGAGCAGTACAGTCCTCCCCATGACTAACACCAGTTAGGTTATAAATAAGAGCCATCTTCCTTGTCATGTATATGGTTCTCATTTTTGGAACGAATTAAAAGGTCACATTAATGCTGACATCAGGGGCGTCAGAAGCATTTTGAAGGTGGGGGGGGACACACTGGCATAACACTAATATTTTATGTTAAATGTGGGGGGTCTAAATGAATAATTATGAAATGTGAGGGGGACGCGCCCATGGCTGACATATAGATATAATGATAACAACATATGGATGAAAATTAATACTGAGAAGTAATTTGCTACCACAATAAAGAACACATACTGTACTTTACTCAACTCCTGAGTATGTTTCATGAAAAAACACTATGTTTTTATTTTTCACTACTTTTTTGGAGAGACATGGAATCATAGTAACCTTTTTTGTACTTGCTACATGTCGTGTGTTAAAATAATTTGTTAAAAATTCATTATAAATTCATTTTTAGCTGTACCTCATTTTTAAGACCAAAGTACAAGAGTATTCTCACATGTAAACACTAGATTGAGATTTTAAAGATGTTTAAAGAAGTAGCCCAATTATTTTAATGGGATTTAGTGACAAATATTTTGATGAGTTGTTTTCTGTGAGCCTTTATGATGAAGGTATTCTTCATTTAGGTCCTTAACTTAATTATAGAATAAAGTGTTCCAGCTTTGACATAGGAGGATTTATATGGTATTGAGTCCAGTCATTTAAATTTATTCTTGCTGGTTGTATTTAGAAAAATAATCTACCAAGAATATTAATAGGCTTTGAATGCTGCTATAATGACAGTGACACATATCATTCTTTTATTAAACTATGTCACTGAAAGACAAATTAAGCTCTTATTAACTGAGGAACATTCTCCCTGATGAAGACTTATTGCAACTAATATTGGCTCCATTTATATGCGCAAACCACTGCCTATTGGAAACAATGCAAATCCCACACATAGAATCATATTTCATGATACACAATAAAGACCCTTTAGTTAGTCTGTGACAGTGCGTGGATGTAACAATGCAAGCAGTAAATAACCATGCATACTGTCTATATTGCTAAAAGACAAAAGGAGTAAAACATAAACACAGCATATTAAGTAGCCGGCGTGATCACAGCCCTGTAATTTTGAAGGTATCAGCTGTATTAATTTATACAGCAATGCTCAGTCTACTAAGTAAAAAACCATGTATATCAACAAAAATCATGAATATCTTGTTCTAGCAAGGAAAGCCTCTATGATAAACACTGCCCTTTATGTTTGCATTACTTGCAGCCCATCTGCAGAAACAGACTGCTCTACCACCCCAGCCAAGGGGGATACAGAGTCTGACCATCCATGATTGATGACTTGCCTCGACTGGCCTGGGCTCCCTTGCTGACAGACACTATCAACAAAATACTTTTCACTGCTAATTGGGCAGCACTGAAAGTCCCCTCATGGAAACCACAGAGGCCACTCCATGTGCTCCAAGTTGGCCTGTAGGCTAGGCTGCTTATGGGAAAGGAAAAGGTATCTTCCAAGAAAGCATGTTGACACCGATAACATCTACTGCATCTGCTTAACATGCATGCTGTGTTGTGGCCAGTCATTTTCAATTGCACAGTACTCCCTGCCTGAAAATATTTTCTACAAATGGATACATGAAACTGTTTGCAAAAGGAAAGACTAAATGAAAAGAGTAAAACCTGAAGAAGGCATTTTAAAGTGTTTTTCCACTGTGTGATATCTAAGCCGAAATTCATATCATCAGTTTTTTTTTTCTCAACAAAATTAGAATAAAGTGAATATGGCTGTGAAGGTTGCACCCAAAATAGACGTTGGTTCTGCTATATTGCTTTCATACCAATATGGCTTTTAAACCTGCAACCTTCGGATACAGGCATACTGTACATGTTGACAAAATAAAAGCAAATAATGCTGGAGAAATCAATGTCAAAGCCAATAAAAGGTTCCTGTAAGGTACATTCAGGGTTTCATAAGAAGGTGTCTCAATAAAAACTGATACCAAAAAAGAAACTACAGAAACTCCGAGTTCAGACTATGATTTCGTAATAATTCAGAACAATAATAAACAAGTAACTATAAGGGATGAGCTTCTACAAATAACAGCAAGTGTCAGATTAAACATCACCAAGCTAAGCTCTTGACCACAGATGATACAATTTGGAAAATTTGAAACCATTCTCTCAGATCTGAAAACAAATATAATGTAAGTACCAAGTGAGCTCACTCATTAACAGTTTGGGAGATTAGGAGAAGATAAACTGATCGTGCTTCCACTAAGAAAGGATGATCAGGGCTTGCGGCTTGAGTAAGGGAGGAGCAGTTTGTGAGGGAACGCAAACACATTCATAAACAGGAAACAACACGTACTGCCAAGTGAGAGGTGCACAAGCAAGTGGTCTGTGACAGAAGGGCATTGACTGAGAGCAAAGCCAGCATGATACACAGAGAGGAGATAGCTGACAGTATTTGTAACCCCATTGTTTTATTTAAAGGAAGCTGGTGTTTTATAATAAGAAAAATACATGTACGTATACCATGACAGCACACAACCCCTAAATCAAGTTCTCCAACTGAATATTGAGCAAATGATTCGATTTGGCTAAAGGGTTTGCCATGTAGTAAAGGGTGGTAGAGTTCTTGATCTAATATCTAAACATGTTGCCACCTGTTACACTGCTGACATTCTTGAGGTTGAGAAAATAACACAATAACAGTCCATAAATGTATAACTTTCCATCCCAGAACTGAACACCACTGCACAACAACACATTGTGGATATTTTTGGTTGTTGAATCCTTTTCCTTTAAAATCAGATCACAAAAATGAAAAAAAAGAAACCTATGCTGGGACTTTAACGAAGCTGTAAGCTGTGAAATGGCTTTCAAATGGAGATCGTTATTTCACCCTGGTAAAACTGAGCGCTGTTTAATGTGTCTTTGATTATCCATTTCAGAATAGCTGCCCTAACACCACATTAAAAAAGACAATAGATCATAGGGTAATATATCAATATCAATTCAATTCAAAAATATCAATTCAAAATAAATCACATTTTTATCTTTAAAAAGCTTTTACATTTCACATAGTTTTTACAAACGGAAATGGGACCCTTTCCTTTGAAGACATTTCTTTCTATATGAGAACTTAATGCTTCCCTAACTTGCCTCTTTGAACTGGAATATCACAGGCAAACAACCAAACAAACCAAAAAGGGACTGAAAAGGATATTAGGTTTTCAGTGGCTACAGCACTCTGGGTCCTCTGTCTTTCAAACTGTTGCCCTTTGCAATAGATGCCTTAAATTTATAGAATGATTTAATGTCATTTTGTCAGTGGAGTGTTGACATGACTGTGTTTAAGTTTATGTAAAACTTTTTATGAGATATAATAGTTTTAGGGTATACCGGAGCTCTCTTTGCGGGTTGTTTGACACGTTTGACCCTTTATTTCTCTCACTTTAAGTAGAGGGACCAATACCTTTTGGCTTAATGCCCCTTCGGCTGCCAGGAGAAAATCATAAACATCAACGGCGGCAGGTCACAGTCTCCTTGAGAATCACTCACTCCATTACTGGCGGGTTTCTGCAGTTCGGAATGCACTGGTGTCTGTTGATTACCTCATTCCGATGTCCCAGCACACTGCCTGTCACACACCAGCAGCCTGACATTCCTTTAGTTTGAACTCTTGCTCATTACTAAGGAATCCATGATGCACTCAATTAATTTGTACGAAACATGCCCTGAAACTTCCTAATTATCGTTAGGGAAATAAGGGCACAATGCAAAGATAGGCAAAACAGTAAAAAAAGGAGGAAAAAACAGTCATTCATTAAAAAAGTGCTTTTTTTTACAAAAAGTGAATTAATTTGCTAAGCACGGGCCACTTTAAGTGTTACACTCAGTTAACCCCTCAGTCTAAACTCCATGCAATTATTACCTGTAATCCCTACGAACCCAGCTGTATATAACAATGTAATATTTTTTAGCATGTCTGAGCCCTGTCTTTTTTCTTCATTCACTTCCTCTAATCTGCCACTTTCCTTTAAAAGCAATGCCTGGTGCTGATTAATTCTGTGGCCTTCATTGTTTAATTATGTGAGGTCACTTCTTCACTGACAGAGACTCAGCATGTGACGTTTCCAGGCGAGCCTCAGCTGAATATAGATTAGCTGCTCTGCACTTAAGCAGTCATACGTCAGTGTTTTTTAATGACTGAACATAAAAGCCGTCCATGTAGCGCTTCCCAATGCTTTTGGGAGGCTATACAGCTTACATAAGTTAATTCTAGTTGTAATCTGACTTGAATAAAACATCCATCTATTAAAAGTTCATGAGACACGTAACGGGTCACGGCTGCTTATGTAGAAGTTGCAAAAATCATAGTCTTTGTGGCATGTTCTTGGCATGGTTCACCAGCACTGAAAGGGCTTCAGTGTTTCACCTTCAGCTCTGCCACCCCCCTAACTTACTTGGGAGTCAACAAGGCTGGGGGTAAGCAAACAAATATCGCATATCTCCCTAAGAAAACAGTTTTCATATGGATAGCCAAGAAGGTCAAAATGATCAATTATCTATCATCAGATATGCTAACCTAGCTAGCAGTTACCTGACCGAGTCATTACTAAAATTCATTAATAAGGAAAATGAGGCTATACATAATCTACTCATTATTATCTCTACTAATGCATCACCTTGTACATTATTCTTAAATATTGATGCCCCCTTCATTAACTCCAATGTGATCTGTTTCTGTTTTGCCATTTATATGTACAATAAATGTTCACAAATCTCAAATCTATATACATATTTAGGAGAACATACAAGTAACCAGAACTAGACCAGAGACAGGCCTTTATCTGGGTGTGGTTTAGGGTTAATGTTCTGGGGGCTGAAAGAAAACAGAAAATTTAATCTTAAATGACTTCACCATGCCCTGGCAGTTCCAAGCCCCCCCAAGACATCACAGTGATCTTCAATGTGTGCATATTTTGCACCAGCCCACAAAGCTGTCTGCCAGGCCTGGTTTTGACCACTAATTGTGTTTAATGGCTTCATAAGAATTGCACACATTTTTCAGGCTTAGGCCACTGTATGTTACTGCTGTAAGTTCTTGAGATAGCTGACATATTTAATATTACACTAAAATACTGACATTTTTCATATAGCAGCTCTTAATCATCACTGAATAGGTCTTATGAGAAGGTATTAATGTTTTGAGATATTACTAGGATAGAAATTACAAAGGAAAAAATAGCCTATGGAAAAAGAAATTTAGTTTTATAATCCTTTTACACAATGCAGAATAACAAATTAACAAATCAGTCACGTATTTCAGAAAATGAGTATGCACATTATTATATTGTATAAGCCTACACACATTTTGGAGTAATCAGTGTTTTTAAGGCCATTTGTACAAAAGCATTCCTTATACCACTGTTCTCTGCCTTTCCCAAATCTTCATACTGCATTTAACTCCAAGGGCAAACAGCAAACCCGAACAGCCAAATTCAACTAAACCATTTACATTAAAATAGTTAAAAGAAGAATTAGTCTGACCCAAACAAAAAATAATTTATCCTACATATTTGTATGTTGAAGTTCATATTCTGCATTTTGTAACATCAAGGATTTTTAATGAAACATAAACGCATAATTTCATTCTGTTTTTTTTTTTTCTGGTTTCAACGATGATGATGGCATCCAAATGTAAAACAAACCGCTTCTGCTAACCAAATGTACTTCTAACTTTTATTTTTATGAGGACACAGATATCCTGTATATACACCATTTAAATGAGGCTGATTCTTTATTTACTCCTAGCTAATTCATCATGTTCTGACAGGCACTGAAAAAAGCAGAACTTTTACATCAGCTCCTCATCAGCTACTGTGAGCAAAAAAATCTATTAAAAAAGCAAGCAAGTGTTGTGGAAACAAATCTTTCCTTTTGTGGCCAGCTCTTTTCTATTACCTTCTAGAATTTATATAACTAATTTGAATTATGTGTAATAGGAACCATCATATTGTTAAACTATCACTGAAAAATATTTGCCATAATTTGTGTACTGGATGCCCAGAACTTTATTCCCTGGTCTACAGAAATTACAAATAAAAATGTTATTCACCAGAATAATCACTTCTAGCTTTTTTCAGTCTTAGACCCTTACCCATTGTGAAACTATTATATCCATCTGTTTTAGGCAGCCATAAATAGTATATAATACCATCAATCTAAGATGTCATAATAGGATATTTGACACTCAATGGTCCAGTCATTCACATATAATTTAACAACAGAGTATCTGTTCATTTGCAAATTTCAACATGTAATACTTGTAGTAATAAAAATGACATTGAAAATTACATTCTAGGTCAAAACTACATCTTACAGATTGCTAAATGCTGCAGCATTCTTGATCAGAAATGTATCAAATATTATTTATACCTTTGCTCAGTGGTACCTTTGCTCAAATGTATACAAAATACATTTTTATGTGTGTGTATATATATATATACATATATACTGAATATATATATTGAATATTTTATTCATATAAAATCTTGCGCATAGCATGCTATCTTAATGAATCCTTCTTGAACAGCTGACTGGCCAGAAGGGACTTAGATCATTTTATCTCACTCTGTTGAACCACCACTGTCAATATTCTCAAGGGTATCTGTGACATTTCGTTTAGTGGTATTACAAATTGGAACTAGTAATTACCAGTAAGCACTATAAGTAGTCTTTAATGCATGCATGAGCTTTAGGACCCAGCAAATTAAGAGGCAACGTTCCACAGATCTTATAATTTTCACTGGTTACACTATTGCATATGCAGTGTTCCGGCAGGTGCAGTGTTACTGATGGAGATGCATATTTTCAAAAAGACGGATATGGATTATTTATTACAGCCCTTAGTACTAAAAAAATAAATAAATAAAAACTGAACGATGTACTTTTTGCTTTTCCCAGTTTGATCTCACCTAATGATATTGTGGAACCAGAAATCCATTGTTTCCCAGGCCTTGCACTTTATGCTGTGCGTTTGACAGACAATGCATTGATGAAAATCGAAATTTCAACAAGCCAAGGAGCTTTATTTATTTATTTCCACACAGCTAGATTGTCTCGCTCGCTTGCTCAAAACAGGTGTTTAATGAACGAAAATACATGGTGACAGGCAAGGCATTATCTTGGGGGGAGAGTCTGCGGTTTCACCTACAGTATTAATCTCTCCTTTATTGAGACAGTTGTGCAGATTTTGATGGGATTCCATGGTCTGTAATTGTAAATATAAATTCTGAACTAACAATGAGTAGGAATGACATATTCATCATGAAGTGAATAAACACATCCAGCGTGTGTGCACTAAGCATCACTCTCTGATGGAGCTGTGGTGATGGATGATGACACGGACTGATGACACGCGATGGCTCCGATGACCTCAATGATACCATGCGGCCCTGAATGTAACACTACAGCATTTTCCAATCTGCCACATGGAAGAAACAAATTACTCATAATGCACTCTAATGCTGGAGAATAATATATGGCTGAAAAAACAGCATTTCTCAAAGGTATAAACATAACATGCTTCACAAGACCATGATGATGATGATGATGAGTATTCTTATTATTACTACTACTATTATTGTTTTGTTGTTGTTGCTACTGTTATTCTTGTTGCTGTAGTAAGTCATCCTATTGGACAGGAATCATGCAAAATCTTTCTAAATTTGACATTTTAATAAATAGAGATGACTAAAGCAGTGCTTTATGTGCAAGCATTATTTTCACAAGAATGAATCCAGTTATTATGCTGAGTTTAGAAGAGTAACAATTATGTACATTTTTGTGTCTTTAACCCTGTTGTGGAGAATGTAAATAATAATCACAGGACTCTGAAATACACCAGAAACATTATGCACAGTTCAGGGGTAGCCAACACTTCCACATGACGATAATTAGCTTTTAAAAACAAAATGTCATTATCACAATCCAACTAGGTTTGCAGGCTGTTTCTCAGATATCGTCAACTTAATTGGCTAAAGGTTTCTTTCAGTACAAAGTTGCACTTTTTATATCCAGATATTTTACTGGTGCAATTCAAGATAAGTACTCTTCTCAAGGGTACTAGAGTATAGCTGCTTCTATGACTTGAACCAGTCACCTTTAGTATGAATGTCCTTGTCCATAATTGCTGCACTGCTACCTGCTACTCAGCTCAAATCATTTGAAAGAAAAAGCTTTTTGTAGTAGGTTTAGGGTTATAAATGTTTTGATTGCACAAAACCTTAATTTGAAAGATTTAAACTCTGAAAGTGATGAAAGGTTTTGGCTTAGTTACCAGGCAGAGCCCATTAATTTCTTACTGTGCAGTGCCTCACGAAAACAATGTTGATACAGTGTGGCAAGAAGTTATCAGGGCTTTTAATGTGTCCTGAAATTCATTTGCTAACATTTTTCTTTGAGGAACTCTATACATGCGATTGATGAAGAGCCAAACTGCTGTCACAGCCTTCTGCAGACCAAAAAATGCTGCATGAGTACTACTGATTGAGAGTCACAGATTGCAGGAAACATTATTCCTCAAAGCAACACATGTATAGACGGCTGACAGTTTGCAGCACTCTCTAGGTTACTTACAGCAGTAACTTAAGAGAATAAGTACACTCTGGCCCAAGCCTGAAAAATGTGTGCAATTCTTATAAAGCCATTAGTGGTTAAAACCAGGCCTGGCAGACAGCTTTGTGGGCTGCTGCAAAACATGCACACATTGAAGATCACTGTGATGTCCTGGGGGGGGGCTTGGAACTGCCAGGTCATGGTGAAGTCATTTAAGATTAATTTTTTCTCTCATCCCCAGAACATTAACGCTGAGCCACACCTACATGCAGACCCATCTCTGATCTAGTTCTGGTTACTTGTAATCATCTCCTAAATGCTGACACCATGTACATTACTCATTTTCCTCCAGGGATTAGTAAACTACCATCTCTCTCATCTTAATCTCAGCATCAGAGGTAGCAAAGGGCCTTGGTCATAATGCCTACAAATAACTTGCTTCTTTAGGATTCAATTTTGGTTTATCTTTAACCTCAAAATGAGCCACACACATTCATCTTACACTGCGACACTGACACACTCAGACCGCACCGTGATGGGCTGGAGCCATGAAATGGAAAAGCCATCCAGTGTTAATGTTCTAATCGGTTTGCGGAAGCTTCAGTATTAATCCCTAGCATGAAAATCCCCTTATGACCCTTACTGTTAGTAATGGATGCTGACAATACCTACTCCGATATATGAATATTTCATTTTCGGTTCTCGAACTTAATCCGTTGCGGACTCCGGATCGAATCCTAAAAAGTTTGAGTTCTGATCAATCCAATTAATTGGTTCCCGGCCCCCTAAAATTACACCTGAATATGTTTTTTTTTAGCATTTAAACACAAAATGAACAATAAGGGCATTTTTTTCTTAATGGCTTCCAAAACGATAAAGATCTTATCCCAACATCACCCCTGTCCTGCCTGGATCTTCCGCTTCTTCCGTGTGCCACGCCCAGTTGTGATCAGTTGTTTCTGGTTGTTGTCATTAGTCCTCTGTAATAAGTCCGTGTTTCAGTTTGTTTCCCCAGTCCGGTCATTGGGTGC
>JABFEA020000036.1:23984055-24005009 GCA_019775915.2 Cyphomyrus plagiostoma
AATAGTACACATAAGTTAGTGGTTTATTTATTGTTAGTTACTGTAATGTTGCGCTGCTTTATTTGGTTAATCGTCCACTCTGTGAAGAAAGCATTCAAGTAAGAATTGCAATGTAGAATTACTAATTGTCTGGCGCATACAATTTATATTAGGTCAGCGTTCATGGTTCTGATATTCAGATTTTTAAAGTGCCTCATAGACATCACTAGCAGATGACAATTATGTGAAATCAATAATCTAAAGTTTCAGCTACTTATATTTACTTCCATTACGGAGACCAAATGGCAAGTTCATGAGAACACCAGCAAGATCAGTCCTGTAATTTAAGCAGCAACTATTAACTACTTTAACTACTGTTCAACACAGTGCTTGGAAGAGCTTACAATAAGTCAAAGGTCTTGATTAGACTCTTAAAGTAATCAGCCTGTATTCTATCATGCCTTAAATGTGACCCGGAGCAATGACAGGCTAAAACACTGCATTCAGTAACAGTTTATGGCAACATACTCCAGTGCCCAGATAAATTTTTAACTACTACAGAGCTGCATGGTCTGTTTCCTGATGAAGTGAGTCCATTAGATTTTTTTTTGTCTGGGGAAATAGTACAAAACTTAGACTGAAATATCAGTAAAATATTCAAGATGTTATTCTGCGATATATAGCAGGCCTTGAGATAACGTGAGATGTGATCAGTTTCATTTTAAGATGTTCTGAAACACATGGAGATGTGATAAACATTATCTAAAATTCTGACATTGATTTTTAGAGCCAACTGCTGTGACTGTCAAAAAATATAAAAAATATCAGATAATGTCATATTATCGTTCTGCTGTATGATATCATTCATAAACTAGGAAAAACAGATCAAAAACCTCACACACTATTAAAATGCCCGGATTCTCTGGATGGACTGAGCTAGTTATATAGTACAAATCAATAATTGTGATTTACTGAAACCTGAGTGATTTCAGCATTATTCACATTTACATGGCTATTACCTTTGTAATCGTTAGACCATTGCTGTAAACCTCATAATCAGTATTCCTAGTTTTTATGTTTTATTATTTTTTTATTATTATATATATTTTTTTATTTTACTGATCTGGGCATCACAACAAACCAAACAAGGACAGAAGTGGTTTAGGCAGAGGAAGGCCTATGTGTACATTATACATATTTAATGAAGTTGATATCAAATTCTGCCTCATAAGTATCCGATAAAGAATGAAAGAAAATCTGAATTTGCTTTGACAGAGGTTTTGTTCTGAATTTCAGCTGATTTTTTTTACAGGCTGTGCTGTCATCGTTACACAGCCTTTTTTATCTACAAATCCATTAATTCTGGATTTCCTAAAGCTGCATACTAACTAGATCCTACTTCATTGGATTTCTAATCCCTGCTCATTTTTTTCAGTGTACAGAAATCAGTGTTGGATTCCTGCACAATGAACTTCAGTGATGCTAATAACCATTTTGCAAGTGGCTGTGAACTAATTTCCATTTCAAACATGCATTTTTTTGCAACAGGAAAGAAAAAAAAACATAATAATGAAATAAAACGGGTGCCCACTATGGAATAACTGAAAATAATAATTTTAAAAATATACAGACCATGAGAGACTGTAACGATCCTTGTATTGCTTGTATAATAAATGGAATAAGAAGGTTTATAACTCTCAAAGGCCATTGGCTTCTGTTATATCTAAAGCATTCTTAGTAATGTTAGCTTAATTAAAATTACTGATACAAGTGTTTCAGTGGAAGCTGTTTTGACAATTAAAAATTGTACTGCTGAAACTCGAAACAGGCACAGACACTTCTGCTATCCAACGGCTATTTTGAGACCCAAATGATTCAGCTAGTGCCTCTCTGATGTGCTTCTCTCTTCAGTGTCATCTGCATTAGTTCAGTGACGTTAATTTACAAACTGAGATCAAACGGCTCTTATTTGATTGGCTTAATCAGCACAGACAGTGGGGGGGAGGGGGGGACCGGAACAACAAAGTAGCATTGAGATGAGGTTCTAGACCTTTATAGACAGCACTAGCAGGTCGTTTTAGCAAAATGTCACATTATTCTTTTCAGGAACCCTGCAATTTGCGGCAATTTTACTCACGTGTCACAGGCGGCTTTCCGAAAGAAAACTGACTGATCCGTGGTACCAAGGGCTTATGTTTGGAAGGGATATGAATGATGAAATGTCTTCATGGTTATAGTCTTCAAACTTACTAGTAAAGATACAAAATTTATTTTTTTGTGGACTGAAGCACTGTCATCCAGGCAGACTTTCCATTAAGGTGAATGTATTGCATCAAGGGTACAGGTAATTGCAGCATAATAATGGGCCACAACAGAATAAGGACACCCTGCCCATGCTAGAAAATTATATCATTATGAAAATTCGCTAGGACCTTTTATTGTTCGAACAGGCACTCAGGCCAGTGGAACTGAAGTTCAGCACATGAATATGTCAAGGAAAATAATGAGAGATACCTTGTCAGGTTGCAATAAATATTGTACCGAGAGATATTTTATAGAGCCACCAAGGCTAACACAGGATAGGTGCGGACAACTGCAAACACTAAGTTATAGCAAATATCAAATGGTGCAATACCCAGTGAAACTGCATTCAGCTATCACTGTCTAGGACTGTGTGCATATCTCCCCTCTGAGACAGGTCTTATGTGCCTATGTGGCAAGCTTTTTTTGAAAATGTTAACCTTCTGTGCAGTTTCCTGCTGCTTCTCAGGCTGATGTCACCTTTAAGGTAGATTGTGAAGGAAGGTACAGTTATTTCATCCATGGTGCCTCTCAGGTGTAGCCTAGCCCTTGTACACCAGCAGCAATGACTTAAAAAATAGATTTCAGGCATGGATGATTGTATATTTATAAAAGACAGCAATATACTGAGATAATCTGCATATTTCACGTATCACTCATATAAATTTAGGGACTGGTTTCTGTGATAGGGATGGTAAAAAAAAAAAAAAACATAAAATTGTAACTGATAAAATCGTAGGATTTGAAGGCTTACTCAACTCTTCTCCAAGCAAAATACAAATACTCCAAAAATAACTTACAAAATTCTACAAAACCTTTTTAAGACCATTAAACCTTATCAGAGTGACAGCCATATAATACACAATTTTCAACTGACAGACTATTATTACTGTAATAGGTATCATTTTCATCAAGGGACTAACTTATTACTAACAGAAACCACATCAGTTAAATTCATGTACTATAGTGTTCTTGAGGATCAAGTGAAAATTAAGTATTGAATATGAAGACAGTAAGATATATGTATATTAAGATACGGCACAAATGCCCCTCACTGACAAAATTTCTGACTTACTAAGCTGGTCTCTATATGCTTGCCAAGACATTCAAGATGTCAGGGGCTTATTAGCGATGAAATCAGTGATGTATAATGACTCCTTCTGTTCAGAAGGGACAGGGAAAATGGCACACGCAGAGCTACCGGGCAAATGATGCCATTACAAGTCTCAGTTACTGTCTACTTAACAATATGACTATTCAAAATCCACAGTTGCAAGCACTGCAATATTTGAAACAAAAACACAATTTAAGTTTTCTTACTGCGGGATTTGTGCTAAAATCGTTATGAGTAGAATAAAAACTGTTATATTGCAAGTATAACATACCAGGCTATAATGGAAAGCATTATTATATAACTGAAGGAATTTACTGTAATTTTGTGCTTTAAGGAAAATTTGGACTCTTCTCTGAGTTCTTATAATATCCGAATAAGCCCTCAGACATTATGCCAAAGATTAGCTGCAAACACTTATCACACAGATGAATCCATGGTGAAAGAGTTTTGTGACTTTTATATACGCAGCTGTGCCATTACACAGGCACCACAAGTGTGAACACAGACTCCCATTAACCAGCTTAACTTAACAGCTATGGGGATAACAGCCACATAAAGCAGCCCCCTGCATACCTTTAACAAAATGCGTCACTTGTCCCTAAATGAGGCTGCTGTAAACTGTGATTGCTGCTAGCACTTTAAGACAGTGGTTGTCTCCAGCAGACCTTCTGAACCCTTAACCCCAAATTCCTGCATAATGACATGTTGTTGAAAGAAGGGCACACACAGCTCACAATGCAAAGCATGCCCTATATCTTCTCAGACAGGAACTTTTTTGAGAAGCCTGAGCATCCAGTTCATATTGGTGACACTACAGCATCATACAAGCAAGTGATGCATTTATACTTGAATTATATCACCACTGTTGGTATACTAATACAATGCTTTAAAGTAGTCTACTATTACGAAATACATTCAGTAAGTAAACGGCACTACACATAAGAAAAGGGCATCTGAAATGACTAGCACTCAGGATCAGGCCCCAGTTCCTGCTGTCTCCCCACAGAATTACCAGCATTTCCACTTTCATGGTTCAGGTATACAAGTACACATGACCTAAAATTGTTATAATGTTTGAATTGCAGATTATTTATCACAATGTGTGTCAGTACAATATGACAAAAAAGAAATAAGTTCAGTAATAACAACACTAATGGATACTTTATTGATCCCTGTGGGGAAATTCTCTGTTTTATGCCTCTCCCAAGTTGCTCTCTGCAGGTGAGAGCAAGCTAGCTGTGAAGGGCAACCACCCATAGCAGCATCCAAGGAGGTAGAGGTTACAGGTCCTGCTCCAGCATCCACGGACGTGCCGAGGCCACACTTGAACCGACGAGCTTCTGATCACAGGGACAGAAATTTATCCCACTGCTGCCCCCAGGACGTTATTAAAACAGTAACCCATACACCATGCACAGTTTAGTAAAAATTAATCACAGTATGATACACATATGCACACAAAGCTAAAATGTCCATAGTTTTTCTTTATTAATTAATTCTATTCAACTGAAAGACTTCAAAAATATAGGAGGTACTGTGAAACATTTCCAAGACCACTGATACACTGTTAAACACGTGCTGTCAAGTTTAGTGGCTCAATTCCCAAGGGAAATAAAAAAAGGAAAAAACGAAACCTCCATCTTTAAGTGGGTGTCTTTCTTGACACACAGCACCTTTGGGGGCTCCTTCTGACATGTGTGCTATTAACCACCAGCTTTGTCTCAGTATACAGCTTGTAGTGGCAGCCCTGTAGCATATAATGCTATTTAAAAATCTTGGAATGCATTTCAGGATAATTTACAGAATATTGACTTACAGATGACACATTACTCATGGAAACTAATGCATATTAAACCTAGTCCGGATCAGAATATGTAGAACACCTGTTTTGAAAAGCAGAACTGTATTTTACAAGTTATCCATAGACTGCAATTTCCCTGGTAAGACAATTAGCGGCTATATAAACTACTCTGAACTCTTTGATAAGGCTTGGATCGGAGACACCCACCAGAAAAAGATTTTCATCGGTCTTTGAACTAAAGGGTTTGTTGCTGTAATGCTTGCTTGAATACACTTTGCTTTGTGAAGTGCTGTAGTCATTATCAAAATGTGATGTGAACTGCCCCACCTCATAAAATACAAGTTTCTAGCTGAAAACGTTGTTTATGTAGCAGAGTGCACTGAATCACCTATTAAATGTTGCGAACATGACATGTGACAGACTAAAATGTGAATGTAATTTTGAAATTAGGAAACTAGGCTTCCTGTTGAGTTTGACTAAATTAGTCTTTGTCATGACATCTGGATGAGACTGAAACATAAACCACCGTAAACTGTGCTTATCCCGTAAGAGCAGATTGGCTCAATTATAACCGTTGAACAGGTGGCTGAACTTCGTAATCAATGGGACATTGAGGGTAATAGAGAAACCAAGCTAGGCCTAGACTCACAGAGAGCAGGCATGAATATCCTGGTATTAATTATAGACTGCTTTATTGGGTACTTCAGCGTACCACATGCGGGGTCCAACTGACACGTGTAATAAAATGTGACAAAAGTTTCATTTGCTAATTCATTTTTAAGAAGTGCAGATGAAGCGCGGCCCTCTCGAAGCCACTCGGTATGATCGTCCTAAATCAGCCTCAGCTCTCGGTTTTATTTAATAATAATTTGGAAAGCAAGTCATCGCACCTGGCCCTTGAGCTGACACATCAAGTCCTAATTAAAATTGTTGGAGCAGGTTCAACCAGTCACCTTCCATGCTTTGGGTTCTGAGTCTGTTTTAGGGATTCCCCCTTCTGCTCATAAAGCCCAAAACTGCGTTCAATCAAGCCATATTTTTACTGTGTGTCACATCCATCAGGTTCAGCATTATAGTGCAAAACACAACATGTTATGGAATATACTGATGCTCTGAAGGGTGGTTTATAATCATTGGCTGCTTTTGGGAAATAAAATGTGCCGTACGCTAAAAATGAAACTGCCTAATGATGAAAATGAAATCTCACCTAATTTTCTTCTTCTCTTTTGCAGTAAGAGACCATCCTGTTCTTGTGATTTAATTAAACTAAAAACATTTACAATACAGTCATTATAATACTAAAAAAGGAAATATAAACATACAAACGAGGAATAAAACTTGGAAATAATCCCTAAAATCACCTCACAAAAAGCACTGGTGATAATATGCCTCCTCATTTACGTCTAAACTGAATTTTCCACATTCAAAATGTTGACATAATTACAGAATGAGCTTTTGTATAGCCAGGGATGTGAATGAGCTTTCTCTCCATGGAGATGGCATAATGCATGACATCAGCCGGCATGTGTTAAGTCATAAAGGCACTGTTCCATAGAAGTTACCCATTCATCGCCCCACTGACTTCTGTCTCGAGGCTGTAACAGTAACAGACTTTGCTAGTAAGAACTATTTATACTTCATAGTAAGATCCAAGACATACAAACTTCTGACATTAAGGTTTGCGTCAAAGGTCGATCTGCATCTGCTAAAAGAGATTTACAATTCACGCAGACATTGAAAATGGCATCAGTCAAAACCTCTTGGTTGGACTGCATCCACCGAAATATGACAGAACTTCATACAGTATGGCTGAATGGTTTCCATGGTGAACGATTCTATGTGTATGATGAGCGTAGCTAAGACATTTTGACCTTATTGAGGATCACAACTGGGAATCCCTCAATAAGCTTATCAATTATTAGATAGATATTGAGAAGCAATGGAATAACCTATTCCTAATATGGTTGTCCTCCGAGTACTATATGTATGATAGAAATACAGTGGTACCTCGGTTCTCGAACTCACTAGAACTCAAATTTCTTGACAGTCGAACAAACCAGTTTGAGCTAGAACTCGATTTGAATATCAGAAGTCGAACCGTGAACGCTGACCTAATATAAATTGTATGCTCCAGGAAATGAGTCATACTACAATGCAATTATTACTTGAATGCCTCCTTCACAGACTGGACGATTAACCAAATAAATAGAAATAACAGAAAATAGAAATAATAGATTACGCATTGGAACTGCCTGGGATACAAACATCCGGCGTGTAACTAAACTCTTCAACCAATAAGGGCAAATGTATGCCGTCACGGAGGCAGTTCCAGTTTGTGCAGCCGGGTGAGAGGTCGCAATGCATAAAACTGTAATGTATTGCATTAGGATCAAAATGTGTTGCTTTAAGTCAGCGCTGTAAGCAAGTGGAACGCACCCAATGACCGGACTGGGTGAAACAAACTGAAATACAGAGAACTTAATACTGAGGACTAATGACAACAACCAGAAACAGCTGATCACATGTGGATCCCACACGAGGTTAATGAGAGGGCATGGCATACAGAAGGAACGGACGATTGGGGCAGAGCAGGGGTAATGTTGGGATAAGATCTTTATCATTTTGGAAGCCATTAAGAAAAAAATGCTCTTCTTGTTTTATCCTGTTCATTTTGTGTTTAAATGCTAAAAAAAACATATTTAGGTGTAATTTTGGGGGACGGAAACCAATTAATTGGTTTTCCATTGATCAGATCTCAAACTTTTTAAGATTCGATCCAGAGTCCGGAACGGTTTAAGTTCGAGAATCGAGGTACCACTGTGATCCTATTACATTATTATTTTTATGTTTCATTACTTATGTATGCAAACAGTCTGTTTTTATTATATGTTGCCTTGGCAATGAAAGAGTGAGAATAAGAAAGACAGAGAGAGAGAAAAAGAGCAAGAGATGTCATTGATTTATCTTCATTCTCACCAGTCTCAGCCAGGGAGACACTGTCTGTGAGACTTTGTGGCTTGACAGGCAGGTATCACCTTAATTCTCACACTTTGAACTGAGACACAGTTCAGGCTGCCCACCTCTATTATTTTCTTCCCTTAACTGAAAGAATAGAACAAGGTGAGCTTAAGAATGGAGATAAAGTGAACGAGGACTAAAATAAGAACCAACGTTTCTTCTAGCAGCGAAGTCAGGGAGTCATGTTTTTTTTCCTTTGGTGCTGTTTAATAATGATATGCATTAAATGTCCAGATACCTTTGTGTGATTTTCATTTTATTTTGTTAAAATAATATCTTCACTGCTGCAATGGGTTGGTGCCGCAACCTGGGTTGTTCCCTGCCTTGTGCTGGTAGCCTCCAGGATAGGTGATAAGTGACCATAAATAGGACAAAAGCTTACAGAAAATGGATGGATGGATGGATGGATGGAATAATCTTCATTGAAAGTCTGTACTAAAAAAGTTCCTCATTCCGGAATGTGCAGTCTGTGCATTTGGTCATCTTACCATAGAAATGTCATGCTCTTTTCCTCAAATCTTTCTTTTATGTCGGGAAGCCATTCTAAGCAAACCTAATTCTAAAGCAAATCTTTTGGTATTTATGGAGTTCTAATATTGATTTGATTATGTTGCTCTCACCTGTCATTGAAAGTGATTCCTTTGATCAGACAAAATAAGTCAGCTAGAAGAACATAGACTGCTTCACATAATGTTGTATCAGAATAAACAGAAAGCATTGTGAATGGAGGAAAGCCTTTGGATTATCTCCAAGCTGATATAGGCACCTGACAAACTCACACTGCCGATGCCCAGACAAAGAGACTCAAGATTCAGTGAAGGAAGTCCAGGGTTCATAAATATAAATACAAAATATGAATGATAAAAATCAGTGCATAGTACAATGAAGGTAAATTAAAAGTAGGCAGCCAATTCAATGTTATTGCTTCTCTTAAAAATGATGCTATGAATTTGGTGCACCAATTAAATCAACGTATCTAAGGCAAAAAAACATAGTGAAATAAAGCACAGAACTTTGGGAAGTTTGATGTTAAAGCCCGACTTAAAAGAATCACATTTAATACATATGTATTTATGCATTTTAATATATTTAATCCATAAAGTCAAATGTTCTGATATATATCGTCACTATAGTGTTGGAAAAAATATATTTATATATTTTTATATATATTTATATAATCTATAATTTCATTTTCTACATTGTGTTTACTGAAAAAAAAAATGATTCTTACATTTGCAACATGCATTGCCTTATTTCATTTTCTGGCATCTGGATCCAGCCATTAGCTAGCATGTCAGATTCAATTCACAGTTCACATACACACTTAATAATATACAAGAAATTCCTGGGATAATGAAGATCAGATATCAGAACGTGTGGGACTTCTAAAATGGACACCATTCTAAAATGAGGAATAGTAATGATATTTTGTGATAGGATATCGTGCTGGTGGGTAGAATTGAGTTAATATTTTTAATCTTGACCAGATGTTTTGCGTTACCTACATCACCTGCATCCTCCGTAACATGCATCCTCAAAAACATTATTAAAAACATGACGTAGTATACTGTCGTTTGTCATTATGCAATCATTCATACGAAATGCAGTCTATTAATTTTCAACTGCGACATTAATGAATTTATGCTTTGTTGGCTTGTGAGGTAACAAATTATGTACATATATTAAAGGTTTTTGCAAATACATTACCATTAGCAATCAGGCATTTGGTCATCCTTCTGCTGTGCAACAGGTACATTACTTATATACATAGATTTGGCAGTCTAAGAAAATTATGTTGAAATAACCTTTTTTTTGGTATAAAATATGATATTATTTGCGAATCTCAACAACAATAATGCAAAGACCGTACTTGTGGTTTTGGCAAAACCGATCTTGCCTTTTGAACTTGGGGTGCGGTGGCTCATGGGATTGGTCTCGTTTGGTGAGGATGCAGCCGATGTATCCTTGACATGTGGGGCAGCAAAATCAACATCCGGGGATTTTTACTGTCCTCGTGTTCTTGCCTTCTTAGTATTGAAACTGGTCTTCAACAGTGGAAGATGAAGTAAAACAGGCAGATGAGAACCAAAGTACGGTCAAGTGTGCATATTGAGATTCACTGTCTGTCAAAGTGTGTCAGCTTAGGCTTCACAGAACCCCAGAGTCACCCCAGTGTTTACAGCAGCTCCAACACAGCCATGTACTTCCTGACTCCACCACCGCCCCACCTAATATGACTAATCAATACCTCATCGACTTTTTAAAACTAATTTAGTGAATTATTTAATTAAGCTGGATATGTGGAAATGTAACAAATACATGGAATGGCAGGGGTGCCCCCTGAGGAGAGGTTTTGGAACTGAAGCGGTGTTCATCTAGCCATCCAAGTAGATATCAGGAAATTTTTGGAGAGCAGAGAAAATTCTTGTTTGTTGCTACTCCTAATTTTCACGTTCTAAGGTTAAATTGTTTTTTTTTTTTGTTCAGAGCACATATAACCTTACGACTCAGATAAAAAGTCTTCAACATTTACTTTGACTGCCTAAGTTTGCACAGTACTGTATACACACACACACACACACACACACACACACAAACAGTCGTAGTTACGTAATCATATATTTTTGGGGACCACTCATTCATTTCTGTGGGAAAAAATGCTAATGCTAACTATGACAACCATAACCCCTACCCAGCCCTAACCATAACCATAAGTAACCAAAAAAAATACAAAACCGTTTGCATTTTTAATTTTTTCATTGCAGTCATTTGATTTTTATAAAATAGAGTTTTCCCATATGGGGAGCAGGAAACCGAAAAAAATGGGTATTCATCACGTTGTGGGGACATTTTATATGTTATGGTCCCCACAAGGTAAGGTATACCTGGACCACACACGTATACACACTGCCCGTCCAAAAAAAAGGTCGCCATTTAAATTTATATCAGCAAATACTTAAAAGTCAATTACTGGATCATTATTACAGTTCAGCAACATTATGCAGCAATAAAGTGAAGTCAGTTGAGTATCTGAATCTACTGAATGGCCAGGTTACACCTCCATCCATCATCAGTGGGTTTTTTTTCCCTGTTGGCATGGACATATTCCAGGACAAGAATGCCAAGATTCATTGGGTTTGAATTGTCAGAGTGGTTCAGGGAGCATGAGGAATCATTTTCACACATGACTTGGTCACCTCAGAGTTGTGACCTTAACCTCATTGAAGGTCTTTGGGATGTGCTGAAGGAGGCTTTATGGAGGTTCAACTCACTTGTCAATACAGGATCTTGGTGAGAAATGAAGGCAAATCTGGATGAAAATAAAAGGGTGAGATGTTGCATAAGCTTGTGGCAACAATGTCATGACAAATGTGCCCCATAATCATAGTTAAGGGTGGTCCAATGAAAAATTCAAATGGCAACTTTTTCTTGGATGGGCAGTGTAAATACACAAGCATTTTGCCTGCTACCAAACCTGGCCAAAGTATTTCAAATGAAAATAATTTTTCTTATAACATAACAGTAACCTTACCGACAGTAAGATAATGTTGGAAACATGAAACACCAAAATTTAGTATATTGACGTCTGTGGGAGCAACAGATACAAAGCGAACGCTGAGAGATATCAATCATTGTGCCCCTGAGGCCTCCATCAGTTGTTAAAAACTGTTTTTGTAAAGGATCTGCTTTGTTTCTTCCTCTCTCAGTGACATTCTGAAAGGAAACAAGCATATTTAAGCATGCTTGGCATAGCAGAACTACTGTTCATCTAACCACACTGTCTATTCCTAAACTGTGGGATATATCTGCACTACTGGTATGCAATTAGACAGTAATGGAATGTTTTTGTTTCCTGGAACATGAAAACGTAAAGGACATATTTTATGGAAAAGGATTCCAAAAAACCAAAACGATGTGATGTTCCCGTATAATTAAATCAGCATTCTTATGTGAAATCTAAAAGAATGACACCGCAAAAATGCTACATAGATGAAATTCAGACGAGCTTCACAGCATTCATTCATTCATTCCTTTCCCATAGACACCTGGCAAGTACGGGGGTTGCCGTGAGCCCGGGGAGTACCTCAGGAAATGCAGGGCACGTGGCAGGTGATACTCTGTCTGGGGTGCCAGTCCATCACGGGTCGCACACTCAGACCACCAGAGGTAAGATAAAGTTACTTGTTTGTCTAGACTGCATGTTTCTCTGAACTATGACAGAAAAGTAGAGCATTAGAAGGAAATCTGAGGAAGGAGAGGTAATACTCCAAAGACCCACCAAGCCAGTGAGTGCATGTAACTGATTACATGATATGACATTGTTTTTTAAACCTTATTTATGTCCAGTAAATCAGGGCTACATAAAGGAAACGTGCCATTTGAGATGAACGTGACTAGGCACTGGTCACAGCACAGAACTGCAATAATGGACAGAGGGACAGCTGGGAACGATGGGGCATGAGGATTCGGCAGGGGGACTCATCTGATGGAGCAGGAGCAGGTCAGAGAAAATGAAAGATGAGATAAATAAAGAGCAACAAACTCTGATGTATGCATCAAGGGAAGAAAAAAGTAAGTGACTGGATGACTGTGGTATGGAGGCAACAGAGGTGGCATCACAGACGGGAAGACATCAGTTTATTTAGTCAGGAGTGAGGAACAACTGGAATGAATCAAGCCGTATGCTGCCTGACTCCCTCTGGAGACGGACAAACCTCCACGATAGACTGCTCAGTACATATAAAATGTGTCTGAACTCACCCCAGCTCAGCCTCCACAGGTTTTAAGGAGCTGGGAGATAATTACTTTTTTAAGAGCATTTTAAGTTTTTACAGTAAAAAAGGTTTTACAAACTTGAATGAAATTGGAACCCGACTTTCACATTTCTAAGTAAAATATATGTATATAAAAAATAAGTTAACTGAGTCCTACAGTATATTAACGATTGAGAAAGCACATTCTGAGAGCGAATGAGATAAAAATGCACTACAAAAATAGCTGATGCATTTGTACTGATAATTATTCTGCTAATTAACCATTTTCAACGGTTTGTGAGGAACGTAGTTTACCGTTTAATTCTTCTCAACACATCTGGCACACACGTTGATGAGCATCACTCTTGTCACAAGTACAGGATAAATGTAACAGATCTTTGATAGAAGCACAACCCAAGTGAGTCTATTCTGGGTCACGGGTGTGGTAGGAGTGATTAATTATGGTCTGCTAACAATTAATTTGCTTTTGAAGGCAACTTGTCATAACAGAGGAATTGGAAAATATCTCTGCTGGTCTGGGATTCTGAGCAACAATTCATATGAGGAGCCTCAATCTAGGCAATCAATCAAACGCACGACAAATAAAAGACACATATTTATATACCATACAAAATATATCAACCTCTATGGTATCTTCACTTCTAAGACAACTGGATATTCACAGATATAAAAAAGGATAAAATGCTGAAATTATGACAAAATACTAAATACGAGTCTAATCATCTACTGCTAAATAATCACTTTGTGTGTGCAGATATGGGGAGGCATGAAAAAAAAGACTTTTACCTGCTCCCAGATCAATGAATCAAATCGGGCTGAAAGGGAACCGCAGGGCAGCAAGGGCCCACTGCTTGAAGGTTAGGGGGTACAAGCTATATTTTAAAATAATCTCATTCACAGCTGTGAGTGTTAATTTCTGTAGTTTTATTATAATCAAACACATGCTTTTGTGGTGAAAAGACTTTTTTGAATTCGTTGTTTATTGGTCTTCTCCCTTACTTGCAACCAATTGAGATCCCAGTGAGAGGAGCTTCAGCCCATGTTCCTCCTTAAGGCTGATATAAGTTTCCGCATCAAGCCTATGCCAAGTTTACTCCGTGGCCTATGCAAGTGGCCTACGCCATTGTGAGCATTTATACTTGTACACAATCTGCGTCGTTGCATTGTATTAGTAACAGTTCTGGGGAGGTGTGCATCAGGCTACGGCGTGGGGCACAGCGTAGGGTACACGGCAATGCTGTACTTACACCATGCCGACAGCGTAGATTCTACGCAGAAGTGTAAATCGGCCTTTAAATGATGCAGCTCTGCTGTGTTTCAGTTGGTTGGTATGTTTAAGGACTAGTGTGCTAGCAATGAAAAAAACTAGGCCTCAGATGCTGGGTGTTTTTCTCTCTCGTTTCGCCATATGGATTTGGGGACTGCTGCCCATTCTCCCATACAGATTTGTTCAGTGGGGAGCCCTGGTGAACTTAAAATCAATCCACGGACTGCCAGCAGGGTCCAGCATGTATCTACAGGTCCGGCGTGCTTCCTCCTCTGCTTTGGCTGCATGTCTGAGGTTACTGTATTACTGCACTCTCCATCCTCACCCTCGTTTTGGTCACACCACTTCATAGGGTACATTTTTATGGAACTGCAAACTGGCCATAGTGGTTTCTTGCAGGCTCTAGGTCTGCCTTTATGGGATTTTCTTCGCAGGCTCCCATTTAGCTGCGTGTTGTTGTCCACCGGACAGGTTCCTGCTCTCCGCCACGCAGCTCCTTCCTGCCTGTCAGAGTAATCTCTAGGGCCCTGGTCAGTTCCTACTAATGTATTTTTTGCAATGTTGTTCGGTTTTGGAGAACAGCCTGCTCTAGGAAGAGTATTGATGTTTCCATATTCATGATATAACTCATAAAATTTTGAAATTCTTGCAGGCATTACAAGTCAGTGCCATTAATTAAGGTTATCGTCTGTATTCGGCATGCTAAATATTCCTTATGTTTTTACTCTATTCCAAAATACATTTAGAGCATAATGCTACTCTTCAAGCACATATGAACCACAGTTTTCCCCCAGTTTAGAGGGTCTTTCAAAAAATGCCCTGATTTACATATCTGTTAATGTAAATCCGCAGCCTGGGTATCTTTCACACTTAACATGTATAAATCCCATTGTGCTCTCCTGGTAAAATGGGCCTGAAATGCTCGTTTTACCAGCTTCACAGACTCCAAAAGAGATCAAGGAGTTCAGCAAACAAGCCTTGTATTATTGTCATTAAAATAGGCTGTATAGGCACGTGCACAGTGGCCTGAGCACAGTCTTGTAGGTTTACATACGAACAGGGAATCTTAAGGTTTCCTTCTGAAACTTTTCAGATTTCAACAGTCAACATCATGTCCAGGTACTGATCATATGTCAGTACAAATACAGGCAGTCCCCAGGTTACAATCAAGATCTGTGGCCTAAGTCTGTCTAGGTAAGTCAGAAAACTAATAATACAGTACCTTATAATAATACTAATTATTATACAGCAATAACTAAAGTATAGTAAATATTGTACCGTACTGTACCTCGAGCCGCATGTTTTCAAGAGCGTCACAATGTAGTACTGACATACGTTCATTACATTAGAAACCACTATATTTAACTCAAATTTTAAAAATAATAGGCTCTATTGCAGTCCTCTCATAAGTATGAGTTGACTGCAAGCCAGACATCTTTAATAGCATGGTTTTGTAGATGGTTTTAATCTTGTACCATTTATTTATTTGTTGTATTCCTTCTTAAATGCCTGGCTGAAACCTAAATTTCCCAGGTGGGATAATAAATTTGACTCGACTTGACATTTTTAACCTGGGGACCGCATAGTGTAGCAACTCTAAAACACAGGGTTTCCTGTTTTTGTATAACTATGCAAACTATAGAGAGCCATGATGATTGTATATACCCAAAATCCTTCATATGTTATAACTGTCCATCCATCCATCCATTCAGGTCCCACACTACATACAGTGTCACAATGAGCCTGGAGCCCATCCCAGGAAATCCAGGGCACAACCCAGGGGACAGTCTGAGCAGGACTTTAGAGTAATTTAAACTTGATATAGTTTTGTCACCATGAACAATAAACTTGGCCGCTTGATTCTGTAAACGAAAAAGGGCATGTGGTTATTAAAGATAACCTACAAAGACCAGAGCAATCAATGAGCTGTCTGGAAGTTTACATCATAACCAGCTTACTAGACCTATTCTCTACCAGCTACTCACCCCCCATATTATATAGCTCTTTGCAAAATATGCCTCTTTTCTCCTCTGTGCTGCTTAATTTCTCATGTACTTCTTAATTAACTTTAAACCTTCAAAGAAAATTCACACAATTCTTCTTGGTGGGACCTCAAAAAGCATTGAAGCTATTCAGTCTTGCAAGGACCATCTAAAGGCCATGTGGAAATAATACAAAATCACTATCTAGGAAAAAAGCAGGTCAAAAACCAGGCTTGGATTTATCAGCCACTCAGGCAAAGCTTAAATTCTTTATATTTCGGAGCTCCTGGAGGGATGGTACTCTGTGAGGTTAATCTGATACAGAATGAAACAGCCACCACACACAAAAACCTCATTTGAACTTTAAAGCTGTTTATGGAATATTGGGAAATTATTACATTAGATAAATTAATAATAAAAGTTCAGCGTGGTCACATAATAAGGGGGATGTGTTGGCCCACTGTCCATTTCGGAAGGTGATCACAGTCGTTCAGGTTGGTTTATTCCACCTGCCCCTCACCCCAGGAGGTTTGAAAATATTTATTTTCTTATAGTATCCCAAATGTATGTCTTACTTGTATACACCCCCAAGCCCTGACTCCAGAACAGCATTCTCAAGTCACATTCAGACAGATCCATTCTAGAGTCACATTCAGACAGGTCCATTCTAGAATCACATTCAGACAGGTACATTCTACAGTCACATTTAAATCAGTACACACCACAATCACATTGAGACAGGTACATTCTACAGTCACATTCAGACAGGTATATTCTACAGTCACATTCAGACAGGTCCATTCTACAGTCACATTCAGACAGGTCCATTCTACAGTCACATTCAGACAGATCCATTCTACAGTCACATTCAGACAGATCCATTCTACAGTCACATTCAGACAGGTATATTCTACAGTCACATTTAAATCAGTACACACCACAATCACATTGAGACAGGTCCATTCTACAGTCACATTGAGACAGATCCATTCTACAGTCACATTCAGACAGATCCATTTTAGAGTCACATTCAGACAGGTGCATTTTACAGTCACATTCAGACAGGTACATTCTACAGTTACATTCAGACAGGTACATTCTAGTCACATTCAGACCAGACAGGTACATTCTACAGTCACATTCGGACAGGTACACTATCCAGTCACATTCAGACAGATACACTCTAGAGTGACATTCAGGCAGATACTTTCTAGAGTCACAATCAAACCACTACATTCTAGAGCAGGGTTGGACAATCTTATCCGCAAAGTGCCAGTGTGTATGCAGATTTATGGGATAACCATTAGATCAGCTGTTCAAACCCAGGTGTGAGGACTCTTCAGCCAATCAGTCCTCTAATTAGTAATCTAATTAGGGAGTTGCAGCGTAAATCTACATACACATTGGCCCTTTGCAAAAAGGATTCCCCACCCCTAGAGTAATATTCAGACAGGTACATTCTAGAGCTGGGGTGCCCAACTCCAGTCCTGGAGGGCCAGAGCCCTGCACATTTTTGGGTTTCCCCTCATTTAACACACCTGATTGAACTCCTTGTACTAACCACACAGCTCTTGAGCTGAATCATTTATGGTGGAACAGCAAAATAACTAAGCTTCACAGGCTCTTCAGGACTGGAGTTGGGCACCCCTGTTCCAGAGTCACATTCAGACAGGTACATTCCAGAGTCACATTCAGACAGGTACATTCCAGAGTCACATTCAAAGAGGTACATTATAGAGTCACATTCAGACAGGTCCATTCTAGAGTCAGGTATCTTGTTTGTATTTTCCCTCACTAAACTGGCCATCTCCCCTACTCCCATCTGTCCCTGAAAAGCAACATAAGGAAATAGAACTGCTATCCATTGGAAAGTCTCTGTGTCTTGTTGCTTGCCAAGCTGCCCAGGCTTTCCAAAAGATTACTTTAAACTTTATCCAGACAATTAAAATGAAGCCAATTTAAAATATAGGTCGCTCATCGCTGAATAAGAGACTGTGATATTCTGATATTGCAACATTTGTAATGAAAGACTTCTGATCCAAGTGCAGATAAAGCAGATTTAATGATTCACAACAAGGAATGACCAGTACTGGGTTCAGGGTGAGAACAGAAGCCAAGTCAGGAAACAGATCCAGGGCAATGCAGATACTGAGTCTAAATAGCAGGTTCAACCATATTCAACAGAGCAGGTCAAAGAAAGCAGGTGAGGAGTTGAAAAACCAACAGAAGTCAATGAGAAGCACAGCGAGTCAGCAGCAAACAGGCCTGATACGTCACTCAGGGAGCTCCTCATTACATCACCAGGGTGTCTAATATGCAGGTGAAACGCCATGCCATCTGGCGGGATTTGGCTGCTTGGAGTGCTGACAGGAGGCTTCTGTGGCAGAATTAGATGTGACCAATCAATAGACAATTTAAATGGCATGCTAAGTTACATTTTTGTACATGCAATGGAAATTATTTTATCATAGTTTACTGTATTAATTATTAAATTTAACAGCCAGATTTAACAGGAGTTTCTACCCCCAGGCCATCAGAATACTAAACTCTGTTAAATAACCTTTTGACCTTTTACTCTCCTACCTACTGTGCATTTTATTACCACTGATAGGTCTGAAGTTTACATTCTATTTATATAGTGCAATAACTAAATCACTATGAAACGTAGTGCAATAATTTTTCATACTCTATATCACCCACTATATTATATGACTATATTTATATATCTATATTTATTGTTTGTACTAGTGAAATTCTGTATGATGTCTTGTGAAATTGTCTAGTGAAATTGTCAGCATGTTGTCTTGTGTGCACTTGTCTTTTATGTCCGCACTTTGAGCCCTGGAGAAACACAATTTTGTTCCGCTTTGCATCCGTCGTTGTACTGTTGTATGGTGTGAATGACAATAAAGTTCACTTACTTACTTACTAAAGCAATATAGCTGCCTTGTGCCCAACAGCCTCATTATATTATATTATATTTTTGATATATTACAATCCAAAATACATTATCGCTTCCATTAAATGCCCACTATATCCTTAAAAAAACACTAAGGACAAAGTTTCATTAACAATATTTTAATAAGTACATATTTTAGATGCCACCCATAAGATTACATTTCATAAGTAGGAGAAAGCTGGAGTGCTGAACTTATGAATTAAAAAGGACCTGAGCTATTTTATGATAGAGGTTGTTTACAGAAATACAGTGGTACCTCGGTTCACGAACTTAATCCGTTCCGGACTCCGGATCGAATCCTAAAATGTTCAAGTTCTGATAAAATTTTTCCCATAAGAAATAATGGAAAACCAATTAATTGGTTCCCGGCCCCCCAAAATTATACCTAAATTTTTTTTTTAAGCATTTAAACACAAAATGAACAGGATAAAACAAGAAGGACATTTTTTCTTAATGGCTTCCAAAACGATTAAGATCTTATTCCAACATTACCCCTGTCCTACCCTGATCGCCCCCTCGTTAACCTCGTGTGGGATTCCCATGTGATCAGCTGTTTCTGGTTGTTGTCATTAGTCCTCTGTATTAAGTCTCAGTTTATTTCCCCAGTCCGATCATTGGGTGCGTTCGACTTGTTTACAGTGCTGGCTTAAAGCAATGCATTCTGATCCAATTCGATGCATTGCAACATCTCACCCGGCTGCACAAACTGGAACCACCTCCATGACGACACACCTTCGCCCTTATTGGCTGAAGAGTTTATTTACACGCATGACGTTTGTATCCCAGGCAGTTCCGATGCGTAATCTGCTATTGCTCCCGAATATCACGTAAAGCAGTGAAAACCGGTTTTCAGTTAATTTACCTGGTAAAATAAAGTTTAAATAAATTATATAAATGCTGTAATAGTACACGTAAGTTAGTGGTTTATTTATTTATAGTTACTGTAATATTGCGCTGCTTTATTTGGTTAATCATCCAGTCTGTGAAGAAGGCATTCAAGTAAGAATTGCATTGTACTATGACTTATTCCCTGGCGCGTACAATTTATATTAGGTCAGCGTTCATGGTTCGACTTCTGATATTCAGATCGAGATCTAGGTCAAATTCGTTTGTTAAACTGTCAAGAAATTCGAATTCTAGTGAGTTCCAGAACTGAGGTACCACTGTATTACTGGTAAATAATTGTATTTTTGTGCATAAAAGTAGTTTCTAATGAATTTACTGTATTATTTACTACATCACTGTATTGTATATATTATTCTGCAGTATAAATTACCAATTCTAAAATGTAATTTGTATTCCACCCATTTTCAGTAGTTACTGGTCCTGTGCAGGGTTGTGGGGGTCTGCAGCCAATACAGGAAGCTACGGTGCAAGGCTGGGAATAACCCAGGACAGAGTGCCAAACCATCGCAGGGTGCGCACGCACACACACACACACACACACACACACACACACACACACACACACAAACACACACACACTTTTGTATTCATATTTTTATGGGGACCGGCCATTCATTTCTGTGGGTGAAACCCTAATCCCAGCTATGACAACCTTAACCCCAACCCAGCCTTTTACCTTAACCACAAGTAACCAAACAAATTACAAGTCTTTTGGTATGTTTAGTTTTTCGATTGCAGTTACATTTTTAATAAAATCGAGTTTTCCACATGGGGACCAAATAGACCACAATGTCTAAATGACAGGATTTTATCACATTTTGGGGACATTTGGTTCTCACAATGGGATATATA
>JABFEA020000036.1:24006129-24016298 GCA_019775915.2 Cyphomyrus plagiostoma
CAACTCTCCCTGATATGGGAAAGACAGTGAAGGTGGACTCTTCAGAGAACAATACATGTTTCACATTTTCCACAGCCTTTGTAAGATTTGCACTGCTGGCATCATTGAAACTGACATTTGCCATTGGCACGAGTGATATTATATTACTATAACTATTATTACAAAGTAAGAACCTAATAAGATTATTCAAGTGCCAGTATGTGCAACATAAAACCATTCTGTTTAGCATAGTCATTTCATATAACCCCTTATTAAAAAAAAAACTCAAAAAATACTTTAGAGAAAAAACAATTGTAGAAAACATCCTCTCGATAAAACTATTTCTACCCGATAGCTATGACAGGTGTGATTTTTTAACAGAGTTTCCTGAGAAGCCAGGCCACCGTGTCAGGCCCATAACCAGCTAGTACAAAACCGAACATTGCATCGAACATTAAAATACTAAACTGTGCTGCAGTAACTGTCTGTTGTGGCACAGAGGCATGGAGAGAGTAATATCAGACAGCTGGCTTCCTCCCATCTCGTCGCTGCAGAGCGACGTCTGCTGTCGCATGCGCTCCAGCGAGGCTGCGGGCTGGATGGAGCAAAGAGCATCTCCTTTCAGATGCATCACATTAAGCAATGAAGCCTGCAGCCTACTGAGCAACGAGAAGCAGGTGGCTGACACTGGGGGTGTGTGCTAGCCCTCAGCCTGCCTGGCACCGCCGTCGCCCATACAGGGAGGGCCCTGTACACTGAGCTGGCGGCTCCAAAATAGGATGATGACGGGGTAAAGCTAAGACGAAGCTCAAATTTTTCATTTTCTCCTCTTTTTGCATCAAATAGGTTTGTTCAGCTGCCTGCCATCTCGATATAAATGCCACTAAATTAATTAATTTCCAAAAACATGAAGACTTTAATAATAACTTACCAAATGAGTGATTAATGCAAGCAGTGTTTTAAATATTGCGCTTATTTTTTTATTGGGTATTAGTAATATTATTTTTAGTTATTTATGTCCTATTTAGTTATTTATGTACCCAAAAATTTGAACTGCCTTTGCCTCATCACCAACCTGCAGCTGCTGCTACATCTCCAGGACTGGATATCTGCAATATGAATGCGTGTTTCAATTTTTTATGCGCTTCCCGTACGTCTGATGTACTTCGCTTCCACTGAAGACAGGTAGGGCAGGAGGTGGCTATAACATCCCCTTACTGTCTTACTATATTTAGGATTGCACTGTCGCTACCTACAATACTGGCTTCAGATTGACTGAGTACAACTATTCTTAATAAGTTGAAAGTGTTCTGGGTCTGTTTGCTTTTCCTTTCATCAGCGACATTGACATGATAATGTTACTACATCCAGTTGTTGATAATTTTAAGGTCCTTTCACAACTCTGATATTTTCTTGTGAAAAGCTATTAATAATATATCAGAAATCCACTTCTCAATGAACACCCAACAAAACAATACTACTCTCAGAATGCCAATACTGAAATAATTTTTACTGTATTCATTTGGTATTGTGCTCTATTATTTATGTAATCAGTACAAGACATCCAAAACACTTTGTTAAATGATCAAATACAAAGGGGAAATAATAAGCAGGAATAATAATAAGCCTATAAATAAAAGGTCAATGGTATCCACATCGAATCATTTAGACTTCCACCCCGCTGTAGGCAACATTAGTTTGCAGTATATATACTATAGGTAAGGCATACAAATGTGACAATTATTGAGCGTAGACTGAAAAAATGTATGCAAAAAAACAGTAATTTCTATATATTTATAGGCCTCAGATAACCTCCCCAGCTCACCTCTATCATCATCTATGTAGAATTACCTATAGATATATAGAATATAGGATGGCTGGTGATGTTCATGGAGTTTGGGAGGCACTGGTATAGATATCCATATGAGAAAGTATAAATGATAGAATGCAAGGGATTTAATGATACTCTGGTATTAATTTATTCATTGCATTTCGGAGAGAACTGTCAGGAAAGGAAAGATGGTTAATGCCCCTGATATTTTGGACACTAGCACCTGAGGGGAAAATGCACGTTAAGAAGCTGCAGCCTCCATAAATCATGCCCTAAATGTTAAGACATGTTAAGACATGTATGGTAATAATAGTTTATACACATAGTGCTGGCCGATATGATCATTCACAATGACAATTAACGTTTTAGACTTATTGCAAGAATCGCAAAAACGGCACTAATGTACATTTACATTTACTTTTATTTAGCAGACGCTTTTGTCCAAGGTGACTCAGGTCTTGAACTAAAACATAATGGATGAAATTAAAGGTATAGTTCGTACAACGGGTGGAAACACCAATTTTTTTATTTATCTAGTATTATTTGATTGTATTTATTGTAAACTGATTTTAGAAGTGCACAATTATTGACCGAATTATTAAATGTTCATTTGTAAACATGAAACTTTAGTGTGCAAAAATTAAAAAGCACTTTTGCAATAATGCGTCATTTCTTTATATGTACAGAATTTTACATACATTGACAATACATTTTATTAGCATAATGCTACAAGCAATTGTGTGGAGAGAATTGCCGGTTACGTGTTTATATGATCAATTAGCATTACTACAAATATTAAAATTTGGTTTGAAAACAAATATCAAAAATCTTGATCTATATCGTGGATTGTGACTCTAACCAAAAAGATTTTGATGTGACATTCTGGCCATATCGCTCACCCCAATGTACACGTATGTTGCATAATTGTTGCACTAATAAATAATGGGGCAAATCTACAGCATTTAATCTTGGAAAATAAAATCCCGCACCAGCAGCTTTGTCGTCATGCAGAGATGCTACCACCAGCAGGCACACATCTGCTTCTGCCATGTTTATTACCCAGCATGCATCAGTGTCAATATGATTTTTTTGTGTTGATACAGCCATTATTACATACTATCTGCTATACATACATACTAACTTAAGTAAGCCAGCAAATAAATGTATGTGTATTTGTGATATTTATGATAGAAATATAAATTTTACTCTGCAAATCCAGGACACATGTTATTATGCAACATGTCCCCTCCTCCCAAGCATGTACAGATAAAGCTTGAGTTTCTAGCACGCTGAAGTTTTACACTCAGCATATCTGAGATCACATCCACCGACCTCGGCATGATTAAGGGAAGCAAAATGAAGATTAAAGGCCATTAAACATGGCTACAGGAATATGTTGACAGAAACACTAATCCCATTAATCCTACAGTTGGAACAGCATGTTGGGAGAGTGCACCAATTAATCAGCACTGACAGAATGAGGTGTGTCCTGGTATATTCCCAGGCCGGCCGATTCAGTGACCTGCACAGCATACACTGCTCAGTGTTTGACAGGGACACTTAACAGGTAACAAAGTTACCCTCAGACTATCACCCATTGTCAAAACTGAAGGAAAATGATGTCTTTAACACAAGGACACACAGAAGCAGTAAGTCTGAAAAAAATATATATGCATGGAAGCATTTCCTGAATAACTGGCTTTGGATATATATGGAAATATTTAAAAACTAGAAAGGGATTCAGCTTATCTTTATCAAAACATGTATTGCTGAAGTAGACAATTAATATTTTGCCTGAGTACTGCCATCAGTTAAACATTGCTGTATATTGTCTTTCATTACCTTCACATTATTGTGTATTACTATATCCTTCATACTTTCAGTGAGATAAGGGTTTTTCAATCAAACAGGGAGGCCAGGTATATGTAAAATAATATGTTACAAGCTCATCATTCTACTGCAGCACTAACCGAATCTGAACTGGTATTTTTTAGCTAATTAATATTCCAATATTTATTTAACCTTGACATTTCTCAGAGACATTCTACAGATACAGTACTCAAAGCACTGTTTAAAAGGTTGGCTCTCAAGATGACAATCACAACAAAATGGGCAATGGCAGATGGCAGGGTAGAAGACATTAGTTTAACACCCTAATGAATGAGCAGGCCCTAAACGGGTGGCCCTAAATCACACTGTATGCTTGTTCGACTTGAACATAACCAACAGTAAATCCAACCGCTCTGTCGGCAGTTTGTGGTAGCTAAGTGGTGAACTGCATGCATTTCCAACAGCTATGGATATGGTTTGTTGTCTTCCATTTAAATACCCAGCATGCACTGTATGACTCATGCTCATCCATGCCAACACTGTTGGCATCCTTCCTGACAACATGTGTGCCAACATGTGTGTGTCTTCTTCCAATTCCAATGAGACTGGAAAAAATGAGCATGGGGCTGAATTAAATTGATCGACTGAATGAAGATGTTCCATCCATCCATCCGTCCATCCATTCATAAGCTCCGGGTAAGTACTTAAGACCTTAGCCCCACACCCCCAGAGCTTTGGATTCACTTGCAGGTTCCTGCCCCTTCCCAAACACATGAGTTTAGATGAACCTGGTGTTTATAATTGCCCACACTGTGTGTGTGCCCTGTGATGGACTGCCATCTTGTCAAGGGCATCGCCTACCTGCTGCCCAGTGCATCCTGGGACAGGCTCCAGGCTCTTCATAACCCTCTACCATATAAGCAGTTATGGAAGATGAATATCGCTTTCGTTTTCATCAGCTCCTGTGTTTTCTTAAAAACAAAGTTTGTGACACACTACAAATCATATTTGCGCTAAAATATAAGACACAAGCGACATTAGATTTCTCTGTAGTGATGTTACAAAGCAAAAGAAAAATCAGACAAAGCAATTACCAGGCAAACCTTAGACATATAAAGAGATTAGAGACTAAAAAAGCCAAAAAGCTTGAGAAATACAGCTTCATTGAGCAAAGTTTTATAGTCGGTAGTTTTCATGATGCCAATTCCCTGACAACATCCTGCATACATGCACAATTGGACTGTATGTTCAACACAGTAAATATCTATTAATAATATTTTATCTAAAACACTCAGCATCTGTCAAAAATTAAAGGATCTGCTTGTTACTAAGCAGAATCACACTGAAAAGAATTTCCTGCATAAGAACTTTTCAACCATGATGCCAGAAATAGTTACAACAGCAATAATTTTTCACTCAATAGCCATATAAATCTTACACGTAGTGAAAGGTAATACATGACAAATGGCAATTAGGAGAACTTGTTAATTGTCTTGTCGGCACATTTTCAAGGCCTATTATAATCTCTGGCTATTCAAGGGATTAAGGTGACTTAAACAGACCCACAGCACTAGAAACTTATTAAGTATAGTTGTGCTCACTCAATCTGAAACTGATTACACATCCACAGTCTTTTCAATTGATTTGGCACACATTTCAGTATTCTTTAAACTCCAAGTTCTCAGTACATTTAATGAATTCTTAACTAAGTTCCATCTTCTCAGAACATTTATCAGAAGAAAGTATTACTTTTGCAAGGTATTAATGTACTGCCATTGCCTTTGCACTAATAAAAAAAGGTAAAAACCTGTACTTCTGGAAAAATATTACAAAATTCTATGTTAAGCTGAGCTTTCGTGTGACACAGTTTATAGGACAGTATTTTTGTTACAGGTAGGTAGATCTACAGAACACGTCAGTAAAGGCAGATATTAATGCATCCAAGTAACAGCCCTGTACTTTGTGTAGAAGAGTCACCTGTGAGCTGAAGTTTTTTTATTGAGCAATGGAGCATGACCAAGCTGAAGAAAGATAGAGCAGAGAATATATTCAGAAGAGGGATTTCAAGGAAGTTTGAGAGCAGCTGTAATTGATTATGTCATCAATCACGCTGTAACCTTGGCAGCGGCTGACCAGAGGGGGTAGCCAAATTTAAACGGATTAAAAGTAGCTTTGATTATTTGTACAGTCAAGATTAAAAATAGGTCATTGGCCTAGGTGAGCACATTTTGCATTGCAGCACATTACACTGGCCAAAGATTATGAGATGTCTATAGACCTTATATTTATGAAATATTCTGGGGGCCTTTTCTGTGATGGTTCTTTAATAACATCATCAAGCACTTATAGTAAATTTAGTTGTGCCATCTATTTGAAAGACATGCCCTATCACAGAGAATCAAGCTGGGTGTAGAAGGTTTCAGCAACATTCATCAAAGCAGTTTACATGTGATTGATTGTGTCCTGAAAAAATACTTCCATCTGAATTGAGCAGGTCATCTGAAACCAACCACTAAAGTACAGACGTTCCTTTGGGTAAGACATTTACTCAGATCTATACAGCTGCACACATGATACCATATAAACAATATACTATATATTTTTTTGAAGTATGATGTTACCACTGTAATCCAAACCTGTACCATATGTTCTCCTAGGAGATAACATGGCTTGACAGAAGTGTATTTATGTAGATGCAACTGGATGTAATCTTACAAAAAAAAAGCAAAAGGGCAAAAAAACATTATTAGTCAGCGTTGCCATGGTGCAGGTCCCCGGTCAGTGCAGATGGAAGATAATCATATGTACAGCTATTTTAAGAAATGGGCTGGAATGCCATTTTCAACCTTCCTGGATCCTTTCAATGGGAACCTCATTCTTCTTGAGAAGCGAGTGAGTTACACCTGCCAGGATTGACTGGCTTTGCTTCTATGTGGGACAACATCCATATCTACTATGCAGCGTTAGTGTGAGTGGACTTCCAGCATGTCCACACTTCGTGATGCTGCGCCCCCTCTCTCACACTCCCGATTTGAACCCCATTGATTTTTCTTTTAATCCTGAAGCTAGAAAGAGTATAACGGTGAATCTCAGAAAGAGCAACATTTCCGGAGGCCATGGAAGACGCCTGTGAAGACATTACGGCCTGTCAGCAATCGCTGTGGCACTTAGTAGAGGCTTATTTTTTTTTCTCAAGATACACAGAGGGCCGAGAAAACATGCAATGTGATGACAAATACCACCGCAAGTTCAGCCAAACACCGCCAATGTCATTATATTTATAGGTGGCGTGAAATTCTTCTTTTATGCATGAGTTACGCTCGTTAAAACTCATGCAACAAATATATTTGTCTGCAAAATGGCATTGGTAAAATTCAATGGCAGCTCTCTACATGCAAACTGCTGAGCTTGGAGGTTATTCTACATGCAGAAGAGTATAATAATTACTTGTTGTTGATCCCTAAAATATGACACCTATACCTGGTGATATATTTTATGTATACAAATCTGTAATTACCAACCAAACACACATCATCAGGACTAACTTGCTATTTTGTAACTCAGTCTTTTGGCTTTAAGTTGTTTAACAGAATAAAAATGTGTTCTGGCTTATACTGGCCACATACTGTGTTGAAAAACTACTGTATTACATCATTTTCTCTGGTCCTGCTATATTGCATTCATGTTTATTCCACCTTTGTTTACACATATAACACAGTGCAGAAAATATAGATTAAGTTTTTTTGGATCCACTTAAATAATGAGATGCTCCTTCATTTTGGCAAAAGCTATTAATGCCTTCAGCAGGCCAAGCTGGGAGGTGCTTAGGTGTGATAAAACCTCAGAGCATATGCACTGTAAAGGTGATTCCAAATACTGATATTTAAGATGTTATTTTGCAGTCAGCTCCTTGCAGTTGCCAGACACTACAGCTGCTAACTGGAAGTGCGTCTGCTTTCCACTGGGCATTCTGCATGACGTACTCTGATTGCACGGATGAACTCACTCTGTGGCTCTCATTAGGAATAGCAGGAGCCACTCTCACGCACGGCAAACACGTGGGCCCGATGCTGCATCCAGAGGGTCTTCAGCATGCACCGGAACTGCACATTTTCGCATGATGCACCATCCTTAGTCCAAGGTTACTATCATTTACCCTCCTCAAGTATGTTTATGGCCCATCAGTGTGAACCCTTGGAAAGAACAACACTAGTCTCATCAGATTTAAAAGTCTATCAAGAGTGCTTGTGCTCTCTCTCTCTCTCTATCTGAATTACAATGCTGCCAAACCTACTCTACACGCTGTGATTTTATTTACAATTTCAATTCAAATTTCGCCATGTGCTTTGCTCTGTGTGCCACACTTCAATCAACCAGTAATTTAAGTTGCCCTGGATGAAGTTGTCTGTGAAATGAATTAATGATTATTCATCACTCCCTCTCAGCTGCTCCCTGCTCCTTGCAAGCGCATATTTTCACAACGGCCGGACAGATTTCAGCTGCCGCATCTGCTCTGCCTACTCGCCCCCCCACTGGCCCCCATCACTCACTGCGTTTACACCACAGCTTTTACTGGGGTGGTACCTGCATCATCATTTGATGATACATCCCATGTTTATCTCCTCAGGATACATAGTGAGAATACTGAAGCTGAATAATATAGAAAACACAACTTGTTTCATTCTTGAACTGTATTCCGTTCATTCACTCATTTCGGCATGTGGTCATAAGCAGTTTCAGTATAATACTTGTGGTGCTATATCACAGATATTTCCGGGCACAGTAATCAAAGTATTTAATTCTTTTCATGAAGCGAGCATGCCCCCCTCCCCACCCCTGCAAAATATGAGAAACATTCAGCTCTCACTATTACAAACATATGCCACCGCATTCTCAATGATTAATCAGTTGGAAAACTCATACTCAAGTCATGGCAGTTAGTTTTGTTTTTGTTTGTTTTTTTTTTAAACACCTCAAGTGTTTGCATAACCTGTATTAATGCTAATTGAAATGGACTAAATTGAATACAATGCACAAATTGACCATTTATATGGATGATCATGTGCACCTCGACAATTATTTTCATTCTAACCGCTCCTGCCCCGCAGTGAGCTGAAATCAGACGGATTATGGTGAGCAGATAAAATAATGATGCAGTTGCAGAGAAAGATAAAATGATGCATCACACAAATCGTGTTCTACTGGAAGCTCGTTTTTAATAGCAGGAAAGATGACATAAAAAGCTACTAATTACTGCCTTCGGAAGCTGGGAACATAAGTCACAAAACAGAAAAAATGTGCGGGACACAATTTCGTGCCCCTAAAGCCACTGGAATGTAAGCAATGAGCCCAAGAAAGTAATTGGGAGGAATATCAGGCTTGGGAGGAATATCAGCCTTGGCAGACATGCTTAAATTCATATGTCGTTGTCATATTGGTAAAACGAGCATTCCTGTTTCTTTTTTTCTGAAAATGTTGGATTCCCTACTATTCATCCACCATAAAGGCCACACTTAGCGTGGGATGAAGCACAAACTAGCAACAAGCACCACCTCCAATGCGCACACAGGCACTGCTGTGCTAATTACAGAACAATGATCCTGCACTGCTTCAGTGGCCTTGCAGTTAGCACTGAATCTTCAGCCAAGTCGGACCATTCAGACTTGGCATTAAGTGCTGCTGGGATGGACAGGCCTGCTGACCGGTGTCCTGATCACAAGATATTCTTGTATATCAAGCGTCTGTCAAAAAAGAAAGAAATGCCTGCCCTGTGAACAGGTTACTATTACTCATTTGCTCAGTCTAAGACAACCTCCTCACCCATGAAAAAAAAGCACTTTAATTAAAGTGGAATTGTTCTTTCGCCATATGTATGGAGACCAAATAATCATTTAAAGTAATTATCCCACAAGCCTCATCAGTACTGTCACAGTGAAGTGAATGGGAAAGAAGAAAAAAACATTTCTTGCAGAGATTTACTTAAGCCTTGGTGAGCCAACACCCTTCAAGCACCGTCTCCATTATTCTTAAGCAGAGTGGAGCCTTCATTTCCAAATGATCAAGCCCTTGTAATTTCCTTTTCACGAAATAACTTGATAGACCCTCTTAAGAACCGAGCATGTCAATGTGTTAAAACTGTATGCCGGCTGTTTTCACAGCTCAACACATCACGAATTTCTGGACGGCGCACAAATGATTACCGGGGACTATTACACTGCCTTGTTTCATTAAATCTCATTTACTGCATGTGTTATTTAAAAGTGATGAATATTCAAACACGAATATGGATATCGATCCATACCCAAATAAGTGTAAACACCAATACAGAGAAATACGCTGAAAGTAACGGTACAGCACTATTATGTAATCAATAAAATTGCAAATTTTCATAACTAGGATTTGATTAATCCGTTGATCGTGATTCTTTTTTCTTTTTTACAAGTGTTGACGATGGGGGGGGGGGGGGGCGGGGGGGGGGGGGGGGGGGGGGGGGGGGGGGGGGGGGGGGGGGGTGGGGGGGGGGGGGGGG
>JABFEA020000036.1:24016398-24031182 GCA_019775915.2 Cyphomyrus plagiostoma
TTTTTTTTTATAAAAAAAAATCCAAATTTTTTTAAATACTTTTTTTTTTATCCTTTTTTTTTTTTTTTTTTTTTTTTTTTTAAATTTTTTTATTTACCCCCCCCCCCCCCCCCCCCCCAGGACTAAAGGGTGGTGTGGTTTTTGCTGAATGAATTTCAGTATAAAGGAGCCAAGTTTAGGCTACCTTCTGTATCACGCGCGCATGTTTTCAAAATATGTTTTATATACAAGTGCTGAGTTTGTAGGACTGAAAACAAATAAAGATAAACTAACTTAAAAATCAAGCCAACACGCACAGTTTCTTTCTTTTGTGCGTCGAAGTAACCGGAGTGTGCAAAATAGTATCATTAGCAGTTGCGATACGTTTCTTTTGTGGGCTTTTCAGCGTTTACTCTTGTACTTAACCGGAAAAGAAACCTTCAGTAGTTTTATCGCGTTCTGCACATGCCCCCGTTATTCTCAATGAGATGTATAGGCTGCACACGAATCACAGACTAAATACGAAGTATTTCAACTGGCAAACAGAGTGTAGGCACCATCGGGCTTGCTTCTTGCAAGGGATCACCCCGTTAGGAGTGCTTGAAACAACTTGTGAAGAGTAGCGATCGTAACAACACGGTGCACGCCGCCACTCTTTACATGCATGTATACATAAAGCGCATCCGCACATTGTGCAGTCTGCTGTAAGTCAATGCAACGTCGTTCGGGGTGTATTTCTCCTACCTAAGAAGAGCCGTGTCCCCTTGCCTGCTGACAACGTTTTCCACCCCCATCCAGGCATAGTCCACCGTTTGCCCAGCAGGTAAACACGAGGGCAGAAAGCAGCAGAGACTGAGAAATATAGCGGTAAGCCACTGACCGGAGGCACACGCATCCTGCGCCATCATCATCATGTCCATCACAGCTGCAATGTGTCTCTTGTCCTCAACAACCACAACAACAACAAAAAACCCCGTACGCAAAGGTTTTATTCCAGCTCTTACTCCCTTTGAAAAGCTAAAGAAATGGCGTTCCGGGGGAGTTTTCCAGCTTTGTTTGGTCGGAGGTGTACTACGCGAAGAAGTCTACTCTCCAGTGACTTGCACACCATCTAGTGAGGAAATGTGATGTAAAATGAGAGCGGACCGCGCGGCAGACACAACCCCCGGGCTCTGATCCCGTTGCCATGCGGCCGTTTCCCAGGCAACCGGCTCCCAGTAGCTGGTGATGGAGCTGTTAAAACTGGTAGCTATTGATACAACGAACCAGCACAAGACCAACTAACGACAGCAACGGAGGACCGTCCCGACCCTAGCTACCTGCCAAGATGGGAAGAGCTTTTTTATCTCCCAAGAATGATAAAATGTTAAATGGATTCTGCATCAATCCATATAAATATGCAGCATATTCTACCAATCGCAAATATTGTGATTGCAGAGCATGTGGCATAATTGAATTTTCGAGTACACTGCTGTTATAATAAATTACCGACACTTTAGGTCTACTAAAGATATTGTAGCCTACTCAAAACCGGTATAGTTTAGCGCGTCCTATATTACTTTGTGAAGTAGGCTACTATTTAAAATGCGACTTATTTGATTTAATAACAATAACCCTATTAAAACAACGTTAGCCTATTCTTAAGCTCAGCTTCCTTAAGTCATAACTTTAACACTGGAAAATATGTTATAGACTTGGTTTCTGCTTAAGTCGTTTATATAACGAACAAATATTAGGCCTACGTTTGGTTCCATGTAATATTATATAATGCACTTAAACTTTTTAAATTTCATAAATCCAACTTATTTTTTCCTACTTTGTATTTCATTTTACTTAAACGTGTTTCTGTTTGTATGGCTGCAACAAGCCTCTCCGACAAAATTAATATTTGTAAAATACGAACGCGTTGGACTACAAGATAATACGGACAGTAAAGCTAACGACGTAATCGCCGTGTGGAATGCTGGGATATATGCAAATGACCTGTTTATGTTCTCTGGCGTGTCACTTACGTGCGGGCATCGTAATTATATTGTATCTTTTTTAAAATTAAAATGTATTCTTTAACTCAGATCAAAACACTGGTAGTATTATATCACACAATTAATAGTGTAAAAAGAGTTGGATCGGTTAGGGTTTTGTTTATTCGATTTAAAAAATATAATAGCACATTATGGCAGACAGGGTACAATGCAGGGACATACCCTGGATAGGACGTCCATCGTAGGGGGGACACACAACACGGTAAAAACAGATAGATACTAATTAGCATATCTGCATGTATTTAGACTGTGGGAGTTAAGCGAAGTACTCGGCGGAGACCCCCGAGACCCACACACAGAGATATGGCAGAGGTGGGCTACCTTGCATTGTCAGACAACAGTGTTGTGTCAATCAATAATAATAATTATTATTGTTGTTGTTGTTGTTAGTTAGTTAATCAGCAGCGTTTAAGAAATCCCTTATACTATTAAAGTTAGTATTAGAAGTAATAAAGGACTTTGTGATTATTATTCATTTTCTCTAGCAGATGTCATCTCTGTCTTAAGAAATGAAGGGGCATTTAGAAGACCTTCAAAATGCCTAGCCATGCATGAAAGAGTTATAATTACTTCTACTCCCTTTTTGGGCAGCACAATATATAAATGTAAGGAATGGCAGCTTATTTCACACATTGTAGCTGAAAAAAATAATGAACAAATTGAAAGACAATAAACTGTAGTATAACTTTTTTATAATGCATGGTTTTATATTCCACACGCATAATCTTTTACAGAATGGAAGTTAATAACAATGAGCATTTTGCATAGTTCTTTAAAAGCTCTGTTTATAGCTGTAGATGTTGCCTAGTCAAGCTGATATGCAGTCTTACGGTTAAGTGGAAATGTATAATATATTCTATATTTAGAACAGTCATTTAGTGCACTTGGATAGTTTCCCCTAATTTTATGTGTCAGAGATTTTTCCGAAGCACAATTAGCCCTTGGAATATGTATTGCTTTCATCAGACACCACACCATTTCTCTGATATCTGCAGACACTTTCAGCAGAACAATGCCAGACATTATCACTGGTAAAATATAAAGTCTTATTTCTGTAGATAACCTTGTGCCTCAGTGCTGCCCACAATATATAGAATACAATTTGTGTAACATATGAAATTATAGAGTTTAATACTTCACTTTTTAACTGCCCTTGGAGTGAAATATTTTGTAACACCATTAACCGGTGATATCGCAACAAAATAAAACTAACTGCTTCTATATTACATTTTAAATCATTTTTTAATTACTTTTTAAAGCCAGAACTTTGTGCTAATGCTAGCTTGACTTAATGAAACTCAGCTGAAGTCCTGTTCGGATTTATTAACTATATAAGGATAAACATGGTCAGCCAGGATTATTCTGCAGAGATTAGGAAGCTTGAGACTTGCTTCACACATTTGCTCAGTGACTTTGTCACTGATTCGTCCTAATATTGCCTTGATGTTATTTAATGTTTGCTGTTTTTTAGCTTCTGCTTGACGTTGCTACAGTACATAGAGCTGTGTTCGACGACATGTCGCTCCTTGAATGACTCTACTTCTTATTTTTTTAGTCTTTGACAGGTTGGAATTTCTCATTTTACTATTTGTGGTAGAAAATTTCACATAATTTGATTTCTACTATATATCATCTTATCATTCTGCATTGAGGCCTTTGAGTGATTCATTAGGCTCCATTCTTTTAAACAAAGGATGATTGTCTTGCTGTCTTAGATATGTTTTCCGGCCATATTTTGATGAAGATTATATCATAATCATTTGATTGCATATAAGAAATAGGAAGGACATTGATTTTCAAGCAATGTGAATATGATCCAATTATGAAAAGTGGATTTGTACAATGCTTAGTCACATGTTGTATTCAGAAGGCTATTTTCTGTCAGATGAGTTATGAACTGCATTGGAAATAATGTCCGAAGGTCTTTTCCTCTTCAAGTGTAGTAGTGTACAACAGAAAATGTAAGGCTGTCATTGACCATGAAGTGAATTTCCTCTCAGATCACACTGGTAAAAGTGCATTATCGGCTATATGAGTCTATTTAAAACAGTACTAAATCAATGATTATATAATAATATGCAATTAATAAATGAACAACATCGCATCATTATGTGCATTCCTAAGTTACTTTTATAAAAAGGACTTCTTATATAATTAATTATAAAAATGCACCTAGTAATTAAGAAATCAGCAGCTGAGTGCATCCTGATGCAGGGGATGTAGAGGAATTGGCTTGAAGGAGTCTTGAAGGAACTCTACTTTTGATAAATATGCCATTTTGGTGAATGTTTCACTGGTTAAAGTGCTTTCCAGTGTGAAAATGGTATTAAATGTATAAATGTATCTGCTTAGATAAGCATGTTTTATTAAGTATTTGCCTTTTTGTTGCCTTAGATTGCATTTTCCAGTAAATTTAATATTGCTTCAGTGTCAAACAGGTTTAGGTAGGTATTTCACAACGATATTGTCTAAATATGAGTGACAGGAATTAAGGAATTATAGTATTTTCTCTGCATAACTATTATGGTGGTAAAGGGGAAAGTCAGATGACATTAATATGACAAATGCAATGTCATAAAAATTGATCTGGAAGGAGCTTTGGCCAGAATCGTCCCCATTCTGCCCTGGCAGCTCTAACCAGCCTCGCGGTCGTCTGACTGACATTTCGCTACTGTCTCCCTGTGGTTTTTCTCACAACCTGTAAATGTGAAAACTAGGGGGAATATCAAATTACAGAGCTATGAACTTGAAGCCACTTGGCTCCTTAACTGGGTGGTAAGAAGAAAATTCACTTTTTCACATTTATTCCAGCACTAAAAACACAAATGCTCAGAAGGTATTTTGTCTTCTTAGCAGTTATGACCACAGACCTGTAGCAGATGTGATCAGTTATAATAGGTTAGTTGTCCAAACAAGTGATTGGTGTAGAAATAATTTCCTTTGCCTTCTTTGTCAACTCTATCAGCATATATTTCCTTTTTTTAACTGCAGTGCTGACTCGTTACATCAGCTTCTGTGAAACCTGTGGGATACTTTGTAGTTACATGACAATCGTCGCCCCCAAAGTGCAGAACAGAAATTGGGTATGACAGAGGGTGTTAGTAGGCATAACACAGCTCTGCATATTGAGCAGTGATTTCCAGAATGTGAGGTGCAGTTGCAAAACCGGGTCAACTGAAGGTCACACAGTGTTTTATTTGCTTCACAACCATTAGATATTAAATCACGTGCAAGTTAGCCAATTTAAAGAATGCAAGAACAATAATATAGTCTAATATTGGTTCAGCATACTGTGTCTTATGAATTAATACTAGTTTACTCAGACAATGTTTACTGCTGCCTTCACATAGGTAATGAGATGCGTTAAATGTTAAAAGATTGAGCCTCATCATTCTTAATTTTTACAGGACAATTATTCTGGTTAGAAATAAAAAATATGTCCATCTTTGAAAAGATCTTCTTGAAAACAAATTCATCAGGCCAACAGATACGCTCAATATAAGCTAATGGTGCCCTGTGCCTTAAATTGTCTTGTTTCCTTCAACCGCATGTACAGATTTGAGTCAAAGATGAACACTTACTAAAGGGCATCATTTCTGGTTGAGCATTGGGGAGGGTGAGGTCTCAACCCATTTGAAGGGGTCCAGGGGGTTGTATTTGCTGGTCTCGATTATGCAGGGGTGGACCACAACTCCCCTATCCATACCATAATTTATGCCCAAGCCTAGTATTGCATCATTTTTGCCCCTGCTTGAAGCTCCAAAACAAGATTTATTTCCCTTTAATATATATATATTTTTTTAGAAAAACACTTTTTGACTAAATCATGGCTGCCGAATAGCATCTTTGTGTATTTATTCTGGAATGTACCACATATATGATTAACTCACATGAACACATTTAGACTTGAGATGACACAAAGTGCTCTTCATTAGCATTGCATGGAAAATTACTTACACATGGGGATTTGCATTATGAATGCGATAAAACTGGACAGTTCTCAGGTATGCAGCAATTTGCAATGTGTTGTAATGAAACAGACAGTTCCTGATTGCCTCGACGCATGCTTAAAGGAACATATCAGATGCACTCCAATCCAGGAAGCTTCTACTCACAGAATGCTTTCTTGAATGTTTAGCAAATGGCTTACTGTTGAGAAGATGAGATGTGGAACTTTGATACATCTCAATATACACTGGCAAAAATATACAATTATCCTCAGATGGACTCACTTTTTTGGACACACCTGGAATCACACTCATTCACACACCCAGATGTGATGATATTTCCTCACTGAACTGGACTGTTATGCTGTGTTCTTGATGTTCATTTTCACTGGAATTTGCAAGTTAAAGGTTTTAGGAACAAGGGGACTGTCTGCAGACGTTACTTTTTTCTGATTCGATTTGAGAAACACCGGCCTAAGTGCCTGGACCTTTCTCAGAATACCTTTGAAATGAGTAAAACACAAACAGTGCGGAGGGGAAATTCACCTTCAGTGGAACAATGTGAGCTGTTCACTAGTGCATTTCCAGCAAATGAAGCCGGATAAAGAGAAGGGCAGACAGAGGCTAAAACAGCTCATCCATATTCCCCTTTTTACCAACACACAATCTGTTCAGCATTAGGCAGGAAAAAAAGCAGGTACTTTTATCCAAAGCAGGCTACAGTACTTTCCCTCGGTATATCTGAATGAAGTCAATGGTACAACAGAAAACCCAGTCTAAGGATTTACGCCGGTAATCCATCTCTGTTTTTCTAAATACCATTCAACCTGATGCCAGCGGCCAATGGCCTGTTATGCATGGAGACGTACACAGCATCTAGGAAATGGCATGATTGGTACAGTAAGAGACTATATGGCCACCTTCACCTTGATTGTATGTAAGAGGAGAAATACAAGCAAGGCTATTGGTATTTATGAAGCCTCACACACTGTCACAGTGACTGTGCTTTACTGGTACTGAACCATGAGATTCACTGTGCCTGCTAAAGGGGACCTTGCTAAGATACTGCATCTGATATGTTTCACAGAATGTTCTGCATCTACAAGACGAAGTGTCATAATACAGTGACAACAAACACCACCCCAGAAATGTGGAAGGGAAATTTTGATTTGAACAATCCCTATAATTCAGTGTGATAAGTGTAATAGAATGAGGTGGCACGATGGCACAGCGGGTACCCCTGTTGCCTCTCACCTCTGGGACCAAGGTTTGAGTTTCTGCCCAGGCTCTGCGAGTGGAGTTTGCATATTCTCCTCATGTCATTATGGAGTTTCCTCCAAGTTCTCTGGTTTCCCTCCCCAGTCTAAAAACATGTTAAGGTGAATTTGAGTTACCAACTTGCCTATGTGCGAGTGACTGGTGTGTGGTGATGGACTGGTGCCCCATCCTGGGTTGTTCCCTACTTTGTACCCACAGGCTCCAGAACCCAGATAGAGGGAAGTGCTAAAGACTGTCTCTCTCTCTCTCATCCACATGTGCACATCTCTCATGCAAACACACATTTGTGATCAGTTTGCATGAACACCATGTCTCTCAAAATACATTAGAATTTGTGTAGAATGTGCAGACAAGGCTGGAACGACATTTGTCACTGTGGTGCCACAAATGGTATTCCCTGAGCCTCTTTATGGTCTGACCCTGTACCCTGTACTATATATGTCACCCCATATTTCCTGTATTACTACTGATCAAACAAACTGAGCCTAAATTGAACAAGAAAATGTAGGACTTTTTATGTCAGGTTACATTTAGTTTCAGGTTAAACCTATAATTTTATGAAAAAATACTTAAGACACAAAAATTCTAGTAATGCTTTACATTAATTGAACCTTAGTACATTCATTATACATTCGTAGAAGGGAAAGTGTACCCTAATAATGCACTCATAGAGCATTCATAAGCAGCATGGAAGTATACCTTCACATCCTAACATGCATTAACATCTTAAATATACATAATTATGTAATAATAGAATCATGTAATGTCTGTTATTGATGTATACTAAAAGCTAGGGGGTAAGAGCTATGTTATGGTTTTACGGTATGCTTACATACTGCTTAGGAATGTTCAATGAATGCATTGTAAAGGCATTATGAAGGTGCACTGAATATTTTATGAAAGGCATCATGATAGTGCAGTTAATGTAAAGTGTTACCAAAATTCCAAAAACTCATCCCTCTTCCATTCATTTATCCAGTACCAGTATATGGGGGGTCTGGATCCTATATGTCAGGGTGGGAACACCCCCAACAGGATGCCCACCCATCAGAGGCTAATGTCTTATAAAGTCAATCAGCTTCTACTTTCTACCATGACCTTCGGTAATTATAGGCATTCCTGCCAAGCAATAAAGATTTCTATACAAAGTTTGTCAAAACTGCACATCACATTATCAGAATCAGCCATACCCTGATGCATAATTTATAAGTAATTTGATAGGACTTTTTTATGATTATTGGCAGCCTTAAGAAGCTTCTCCAAAAATATCCATAGTTGGAAGCCTGTTGCTGTTAATTTCATGGTGATATATGACTTCCCTCCATTTGCAGTAACCATTCATCTAATTAGGTTTGCAGTGGCCAGAGCATATAGTAGGAGATTTGGGAAGTCAGTCAGATGCGAGGTGAAGGATTAGGCCATCAAAGGGCATTCTTGCACAGACAGACAGACAGACAGACACACACACACACACACACACACACACAACAGCTCAACCTAGGGGCTATTGCGAGTCAAGTCACCGAGGCACCTGAAGTGTTGGAGGAAACAGGGTCGTTCTGGGGCTATACTTGCCTTGGAAATCTGAAGCAGACATGTGATTAGACTGCAAGCTGAAATAAGACCCAAACTCTACACTGAGCAGACGTGTCAGAGGCTAGCTCTATACATTTTGTTCTTTGTTTACATATATTTTATATATAATTATATTTTAAGTAATGAAACTGTAATCTATATTATATCGATTCAGTCCATTTTACTTCTTACAAAAATCAGAAGTTGATGCAAAATAATTTTTCATGCTTATTTTTAAATACACACAAATATCACAAATAATCATGTAAAATTTATGGAACTAAATTTCATACTTTACAAAGTATTATTTTCTGTTTCCTGTATGCATCTCGTCTTGGAAGTTTGTTATAAAACCTAGAAAATAATAAAACTCAAAAAATTTCGAAATAGAATTCTTATTTTACAATCATAATGCCATTAAAATAAAAATATTTATAATATTTCAACATGGGCACCAGTCGAAATGTTCACCTCCTGTTTGTTTCTATGACTAACAATGCGCGCTGACACCATTGTCCATACTTCGATCTGTAAGTAAATTTGCCAGGTGAGCCAGTTTAGCGCCCAGTTGGGCTATTTTGAAAATGCAGTTGTGGGTAAATATTAGGAGGTTGTGGGTTTTTGGCTGCTTTCATAATGTTTGGCGGCAGCGGACTGTAAGGGGCATATATATTAATTATTGTGAAAGCAAGTGGCTCCTAATGCTGAGTAATACTGGATGGCCAGTCATGGAAAGCAGGGCTCCCCTCTACCACATTTGGCATGATACTCTGGTTTTCAGACGCTAACGGAAGAAATCTTACGACAAATCTATATTTTTCCATTATAAACCTAAAATTAGCAACGTTGGAAGCGTTTGGGTATTTTGGTGTGTGGAGATTAACCTCGAACATCTCAAAGTTGGAAAACCTGGGAAAAGAGAGCGCGTCCATCTATGTGACGTCATTGTATTTAACTGTGGTTTTTAAGATGTTCAACATTTGAATGTGATCAGCATGCAAAATTTTTTTCTTTAAGATACAGTATATGGGATTTCATATATTGGGTTAGATTCAGCTTCCGTTGGGCAGATTTTAAGCATACCTTGGGCTGGAGATTTTGCTGGACCAGGCGACACTGGCCCTCATTCACCAACCGTTCTTACAAACAAATTTGTTCTTAAACCCCACGTATGCACTTGAAGATTTTCTTATCTGAATTTCTTCTGAGCTAAGAACAGAATGTACACACACTCAAGACCATTCATACACACATTTGAACAATGATAGTTTGTTCAAAATAATCAGTTATAGCAGTTTTGTTCAGTTTATCTTGTTGATAAAATGATCGTATTTGAATAATTTATAAAAGTAAAATATAAAAAATAATTTTAAAGTGTAAAAATTATTTTCATGATTGTAACGGCGATCATGAGCCAGTCGTGCTCTGAGAAGGGAACGCATGTTTGAAGATCATGTAGATTTATTTGGCACACAGTGTTCACAGAGAAGGTGATATCTCTCCATGGATCAGCTTTCTTTGGGGCTTTATACCCGCTGGTTATGCTACTAAATAATATGTGTGTATTTGCATTTACCTCATGTACAGTAAAATCCAGTTATATGTGAGTCCGCTATAACAGGATTTTACTGTATTATTACTTCTACTTCAGCATTACTGAAGTTTTTTTTCCTCTTAGTGCCGAGCGGCTCATAGCCTGCACGCCTCTTCGCCATTCCTTGCACACGGCCCTACGGTCTCATGCCCTTTTATGGGAAATTGCGGGGCGTTTCCTTAAGCTAATAAGGACAGACGCAGACTTTCAGTTTCGAAGACGTGAGTCATGATTCTTAAGAACATAGGTGCGAACAATTCTGCTGCTTAAGAACACATCATGAATCCGACATAGGTTGTTCTTAACAAGTTTCGTAAAAACTAGTTTAAGAGAATTCTTAAGAAAATATTGGTGAATGAGTCCCACTATTCGTATAACACCGATTGATATCTGTCAATGTCATAGTACGTTATCCAAAAAATAAGTTGAATTGGGCAAACATGCCAAAAATACCCCTGTTTAATCAGCGTCAGTGACGTAATCTGTGTTTATAAATTATTTTGTGGACACTGGGGGTAGTGAGCGGGGACAACTTTTTAAAAATAAGACATTTAGCCAGGAACGGAATGCAGAAGAAAAAAACTACAATTAAACTCATGTAAGGCAAGTGTTTGCATGTTTATTTCTTTGAAACCAATATGTTGTCAGGGTCACCAGACTAATCAAAAAGTCCAAAAGAAAAAAGTTATCTTGGCAAAAAGTTTAACAGTTACACTAAACAGTTTTTTATCCATAAAAAAAGACATTTTGTGACTGCTGTCTCGTTCGAGGAATCACAAACCAGGCAGACCAGAATCCAAAAAGCAAAGGGGTTTATTCGGACGAACGGGGTTGACAGCGAACAACATCAATGACTGATCTGGGCAGACTAACTCAGAAGCGAACTAAACCGGGAATTAACATGAGGTAACGAGGTGGGCGTGACACACACGAGGATCGGACGAGATGGGCGTGACAACTGTGGGATTTTTATTCATTATATCTGAATGTAGAACAAGACAGTGCTTCACCAGTAATAAACATTTTATTTGACTTGTCTCAAATAAAATGTTTATTACTCGTGAAGCACTGTCTTGTTCTACATTCAGAAATAATGAATAAAAATATATACATATATGGATACAATGCATATCCATATGCATAAAACAAGATCAGCCATAAAAATACCAGAAAAAAAAAGAATGTTAAGTTAAGCGTGTGTGAAAGTCAGAACAGTAACAAGCATTTTAAAATCTATTTGTGGCTAGCAGCACTGCTGCCTCATGCCTCCCTGCCTGTGTGGAGTTTGCTTGTTCTCCCCATTACATGTGCAGTTCCTCATAGTTCTCCAATTTCCTCCTGAGACATACATATAGGCTATCTGGATATTAAGCGTCGTGCTATAAAGCATTGTGAGTGCACGTGTGTGTAACCCGTGATGGACTGGCATCCATTCCGGTGTGTACCCCAGCCTTGTGCCCTATGTTCCCTGGCTCCAGGTTCCCTTCCCAAACACCACCACCCTAATCTGAATAAGCAGCTGGTCAATATTTAGCAAATGCATTTAAAAAATACATTTTACACATTATTAGCAGTGAATGTATAGGACTGGGAGAGGACTGGGCGATTCTTTTAAGAAATACTTCTATGGTACATTTTTTCATTTGCAGTTGTCTAGACCGAATGGCCCCCTCTCGTTTGTATATTTCTTATGTTCTTACAGTATGTATTGTTGTGTTATGAATGAAATGTAGTAATTTACTACATGTGGAAGGGCATGCAGTATATAGCACCAGCTTGTTCCTTTGTAGTATAATACAAAAGGATACATTTATTTTACTCATGCAAGATAAGTTGGTTTTTTAGATGTATATTATTTGTTGGACAAAATATATGTAATATAAGGATTTTCGATTCTCCTACATTAAACTGCTTATTTTGTTTTGGCGGAAAATTATTCTATGAAAATCAAAATTGTTGACAACTCTAGAGCGTGTACTATAATTTCACACCACATCTTTCATTTTCTGTGGCCTTAAAATGTACTTTATTCTGGAGTGTAGGAGATAATTATTGCTCCTCTATCTGCAGGAGAGCTCCACAGTGTAAGGATGGCTACAGGCTATAGCACTCAGGGCGAGGAGTTAGCCATCTGAAATGGGCTATTTTAGTAGAATGGACTTGCAAGCATGGTGCACTAGAATTTGTGTGAAGGCCACAGACGGAACAGCGAGGCAAAGTATCGATTGTACATCATAAGGGGAAGAGCAGACACTAATCTCTCTCATGGAACATGGGGGATTTAGCACCGCTGATGACGAATGCATTAAATTAGTGCAACGGGCCAGAGCAGGATGGCATAAAAACAGACACGAGGAGCAAATAAAGTACTGGCTGAAATCTTATTAACGAAAGATAAGATTAAAAGTAGTGCAGAGACACTTTATTGATGGGGGGAAAAGCTAATGAAAATGAACGATAGTGGTGAGCCTCCGTTTGCCAGGCCAGCTGTCTCTCTGCAAGGCATAAGGGTCTAGACTTCCTGTGAAGTTTCCAGCATCCTACACCAACTGCCTCATATATCTCAGATGCTAATATTTAAAAGGCATCTTAACAAGCACACAGGAGACCGCTGTTGATGATCCAGCAGATGGAGCTAAGCTAGCTTAGCTGGTGTTCCTGTATCTGATCTGAACCTAGGGTGCTGGGCTGTCTTACTGGCTCATCTGCTTTCAGTAACCACTCACAGTGCACTTGGAACCTCTCCCAGTCCATCACAGGCCACACACTCGTAAGCAGTTTTCGCAAGGAAACTCAAGCCTGACCACAGAGAAACCTGGAGGAATGAACTCCAGAACTACGGAAGTATAGCCAGTGAGCTACACACAGTGCTATGCTGCCAAAGGAGGGATTAGGCTCAATCTAAAATGCTGTCTCTCATAATGCTGTACTGCACTTGTGGTTGTGCCATTTGTGATTTCCAAGAATTATGCTTATATGGTTTGTATACACAAAACATAGCCATAAAACAATATGGTCGGACAGAGTAAAACTTGAATATCATGCAAAATTCAAATTTCAAATATTTCTAGGTCATTTTCTGACCCTTACAACAGGGCTTTTTTTCTTTTAATGCAGATCAGCTGGACATATCCCAACACATAACACCTATTAATGCAAGAAATTGTGAGGAATACAAATTCCTTCATTACCTAGAAAATACAGAAATCACTCAGTTCATCCTTATTGTATCCTTTGTACATATGCTGAGTGTTTGTCTACAAAGGCATTATGTGTTGTTTGTTATTTATAGTCTTACAATTCCTTCAGATAATAAGTTAAGCTAGCAAGCAATATTAAATTAATATTAGTGACTCCAATTTAGAACACGGATCTCAAGCTTTCTCAATATCACTCCAAAAATTAAACTGCAATCTAAAATCTATAAGATCTATTACATCATGGTTTATCAATCTCTCTCCCCACCTTTAAGTGGGACCAAAATCTCTCTTTTATGTCAAACCTCAACTTCTGGACCAACATAAAAATACATTTTGAATAAGTACCAACACAAACACTCAGCTTATACAATACAAGCTCACTCATAGAGTCCACCTCACCGGTAATAAATTGTTTAGAATGAGACTGACACAGTCTGGTATAGGCTCACAATGCGCTCTTAACACTCCGGACAGTTACTTACACCCCTACACACCTTCTGGCTCTGTACACCCATTCATCTTTTTTGGGAAAAAAATCTTAAACTCATTATCACCTTTCCTGGGCTGCCCTATCCCTCTGTCATCGGTACGCTGTCTGCTAGGGGATACATCAGCAATCATTCTGAATAAAGAATCCACCTTCCTCTCTTAGCTCTAGCTGTTGCTAAGAAAAGCGTTCTTCTGAACTGGAAAACAAGCAAAAAAGGAAAGATCCTGCGTTGGAAAAACCTCATAACTGATTTTCTCATCTTGGAATGTTTTCCCACCTCAAATAAAACCAAATCCCTGGTCTATAACTGCACCTGGGCCTTGCTTTTATATACATAATCCATGCTACTCTCATGTTTTGCATCCCTCTCATTGTCTTCATTTCACTCTGATTCTGTCTGGTTTATATCTATGTCACTGTAAGACAGATTTAGTTACCATTGCTCATTTATCCCCGACCAACCACCCACACACACATACACACACACACACACACACACACAGATTTGTAATTATATGTTTGTGCGGTCTCTCCATTATTTTTATGGGGAAAACTCTAATCCCAACATGACAACCTTAATCCCTGCCCAGCCTTAACCTTAACCATTCACCCCTCCACCCAGGTTAGGAGTCTGGGCGTCATCCTTGACAATACTCTCTCATTTCACTCACACATTAAC
>JABFEA020000036.1:24056983-24068947 GCA_019775915.2 Cyphomyrus plagiostoma
TGAGCTGTGATTTCAGCTGCAGGTGAATATTAATGTTTAAGCTTGTGAGGCAGGTGAGACTGAGGAGACCTGAGGGGGAAAATGCTGTTTGACACAGACAGACATCAGAAAGTGAAGGCGAGCCACCAAACGTTTGACAATTAAACAAATAAGCTTCCGTTAAACTGAAAGTAAATTAAAAAACAAATGTTCAAAGAACAGAGGTTTGCAGCCACGATGGTGGAAAATGGCAAGTAATTGTAGAAAAGAACTAGGAATGAATACAGACATGCCATGACGGGACTTAACTGGCGATAAACTTTATTATGGAAGGAGCGTTATGTGAGTGAAGGGAGGAAGTGGGGGGGGTGACGGCTTCAGGGGATCAGCACGGCAACACGGAGGTGAGGAGGAAGATTGGCAGATATGCTACTGGGGGTTAAGATGTAGTGAAAAGTGAGATTGGGTATCAGAGCTTCCAAGTCATGGGAATAGAGAGGTAGTCAAAGACAAGGCAAGGTAGCGAAATCAGTGACACATAAAGGACTAAAGGTTTGTGAGCGAGACCGTGTAGGATGGAGGGGGGGCTCTAGAGACAGGCGATGAGCAGGTTTCAGGAAAGGTCTGGTGGAAAATGAGGAGCTGGGAAGTTTAAGGGCGTTTTTTGAGAATGCGAGGGGCGGCTAGAGGTTAAATCTGGTAATAGGTACTAAAAAGGAAGAAGGCTGGCTTCAGAGAAGGAAATTACGCAGCATAATGGAAAAGGCGATAGCTTCTGAAGCACATCTCTGCGGGTACCACGCTTGGGTAAATCAGTGCTTAAAAAAGCACACGGCTGCATTTTTATATTTCTAATTACAATGCATCACAAATAAATGCATTTTAACAGAGAAACGGTAAAGTATATAAAGTAGCTTTTAGCCAATAGGCACTGTTCAGGCAGACACGCGGGGAGTGCTGACAGATGACATTTCTATCTAGCCTGCGCATCTATTTCTAAGCTGTATTTTAAGGCTGGAAGAGCTCCAGTGTTAAAACTAAAACCATACAGCAGCCTCACATATCATGGTCTAAAAATAAAGTATATTTTGCAATAATATTGGACAATACAGTAAAGAATAAAAGTCTTTGTTTCAATAATCATCATCTGTATGTTTTTACAATGGGAAGAAATGGCACAGGATAATCTAAAGAAACTGAGAGTTGTTGCTGAGCCACTTGAAAAGCATATACCGGTAAATATTCATATAAAACACAGAAATATAAATGACATTGAAATCCCATTTACATATATGAGCACTGGGGTTGGATAGAGTCAGCTGCATTTCATACTGCAGCAATGGCTAAATTCTAATTAGCAATTAACAGAAATTAGTGACTGACATGAAATGAGTTATGCTAGTTGGCTGCTAATGCTGAGAATGATGTAATCTTTTCCCATCTGTTTGAATTGCCATACATGTCTGGTCAGACGTCGGTGCAATCGGTAACTTTCATCTGAAATTCTGCTTTTTCTCAACTGCTAAATTCCCAGAGTTTCAAGTCTGTGGGAAATATAGTATGTGAAATACAGACAAGTACATGTTATGGGCATAAATATTGCACGTTCTACCACACCTGTGGCAAACAAGTTCAAGGTTAGCTTACAGTCTGGACAACATGAACACAATTGTGAAATCCGCTTCGTTGTTTTATAATCAGAATTATGCATGGATATGCCCCTTACCCTACCATATTTTATACCTGATTGATTTGCAACTCATCTGGGAGGGAGGAAAATTAAACATTTGTTATTATATTCAGCTCTCAGCAAGAACAATTCACCTTGTACGTGATAGAAATTGCTTATAGCACCGGATTACAGCTGTAAACAACTTTAACTTAATGAACTTAATGAAGAGAAATATTACATTCCAATATCAATGCAACTTCATGATAACACGCAGATACTTTTCATGGATTGTTAATGGAATGCTAGCTACCATTAAAGTGAAAGGATCGATAAATTTAGTGAGTGATATCAGAAGTGATAAAATTGTCTCAAAATGTTTATTCAGTAGGAGTTTCGTATCGTCTTTTAAAAATGTTATGGTAAAATCACAGTGGCACTGATACCTGTAATTCCTATGTACCCTATAAAAGAAACAAAACCCCAATACAAACATTTTAATAGCGTCCACTTTGGCTGGGTATGGCTTAAAGCAAAGCATTTTTCAGATGCGGCCTAGCTGTCTGACTCGAAATGCCCATTTATAACGCAGATGAATCATACTTTTATTAACAGCAGTGTTTGATGTATCCACTGGGGACAGCAATTTATTTCTGACATTTTTTTCAGTAGTGTTCTGAAATCTGGTTGAAGATAAGACTAACAATGAGTCATAAATAATTGTTACTTGCTGAGAGACTTTTCCATAGTTGATCAGTGAGGAAGGCCAGTACTGAGCAGAGGATCCCTTAGAAGAAGAAGAGCGACACTTAGTGAACCAAAAAAATTGATATACAATTTTCTTTCAATGGCATGGAAACCATTCTAATATGAATCTCTCAAGACTATTCTGCAAACTTTGGGGAAAAAAAACAAAGCACAGAGGTCCTAAATCATAAAACTAATCAATAGCAGCTAGCGAATTTCGACCTGTAGAAAAATAATTGCGGAAGACTATTTTTTCCCAGCAGAACACAACTGCTACACCATGGAGTGCGTGTAATCACTCAGAAGTGTGTAAAAGCCAGTTGAATTGACCACAATCTGTAATGAATGAGGAAATTAAATAATAATTTATGAAGTCTAACCCATATAATTATGGAGCTAGTGCTACCTTTCAGTATTTAATAAAGCAATGTGTCTCTGCTTGGATGCATGAGCCAGGTCCAAATTTCCAGAGCCTGGTGAGTCTGCATGTTGTGGCGTTTACATTTTTGCCTTAAACCTATATCCGGTCTTTTTGATGGGATTTACAGCAAAGCAATGAAAAAAATGACTGCTTTATTACATTTATTGATTTTGGTAGCGAGGCGTGTTAGTATAAAGTATTGCACTGCTGAGATGAAGAGCAGTTTCAGCATCATTCAGGGCCTTCTGAAAACTGGCGTTATGATTTAGATGTTACACAGCTGTTAGGACCAGATCCTGGGCTTAAAGCCAGTTTGATACGTAGAGGAAGCCAGCATGAACATCATTATACGCAGAACGAACTGGTCAATTAATGACCTAGTGGCGTGCCTGTCTAAGACAATACCCAGTTTTCCAGGACGGCCAAGAATAACCAATTAAATAGAAGCTATCCCCAGTAACATTGTTTCAGCTTGGAAATCACCCGTAATTCCTCTTATATCTAAAGTTCAGAAGGCAATTTCATTGAAGTCTCAGAAGCAGAACTGTATCCACATGGAGATAATGCTTAGCTGCAAAGTGATATTTAAATGGAAGTTACAAAGAGGTGCTAGGATTCCTGTGTTCTTTGAAGTTCAGATTTTAAATTTTAAAGTGAAATTATGTCGATCCATTCAAACTGTACCTGTGCTGCCTGGGGTAGACTCCAGGCATCACTATGATGCAGAACCATGAGAAGACGGATGGATGGATGGATGGTTGTGAAATGTTTTGGTCCCCTTGGCGAGCGAAGCAAAGCAAAATGAAAATATATAAAAAACGTGACATATTAACATTACTGCGAGATCACTGCCTGATCATTGTGAGATATCATGAGAGAGACTGCCGTGAACATTCTTGGCATCCACCAAATCAGCACTGCACATACACTCACCTAAAGGATTATTAGGAACACCATACTAATACGATGTTTGTGCGTGAAAATCCCAGTAACTGAGCAGATTGTGAAATACTCAGACCGACCCGTCTGGCACCAACAACCGTGCCATGCTCAAACTTGCTTAAATCACCTTTCTTTCCCATTGTGACATTCAGTTTGGAGTTCAGGAGATTGACACCCCTAAATGCATTGAAGCAACTGCCATGTGATTGGTTGATTAGATAATTGCGTTACTGAGAAACAGGTGTTCCTAATAATCCTTTAGGTGAGTGTATATATGTATGTATGAGTTACCAAATTTTTCTGTGTCATCCATAGCTTTTGCAAAACTCCCAAATACTCCACAAAAAAATCATATGCTGATCCTATGATATATCGAAACTGCGATGGGAAAAGTTGCAGTGGAGAAGGATCTGCTGTACAAGCATAACAATATTTCTACTGTAGAGTGGTAATCCTTAATATAAATGTTATGTGCTTTGCCAATTAAAAACTGTCCAAATGACCTTCAATATCATTCATATCTATGATAAACCAGCTGGTCAGAGGAAGATGAGATAAAGCTGGGCAGATGAATTTGTTATATTTTATGTTTGTTTGAAACAGGATGCATAAATATATAAATGCAATTTCATTTGCATATATCCTTTATTTTCATTTCTTCTTTGAGGGTATCTCCATGACACTTACCCTGTTGTTTAATCATTTGTAGTACAAACCAAAATCTGATAAATATACTTCACAGCTTTCCTAATGTAATAAGCATTCATAGATGTTAGGATTCACGGAGGCCATAACTGGCATGAACAAGCATATGTTTTTTTTCCCATTCCAATACACCACACATGAAAAAAAAACCTTATTATTAATACAACTCAAAATAAGATACTTCCTGGAAAACTGCTTGAAACAAAAAAACAGTTTAGTCTCCAAACTCAGTATTTCTGGGGGTGTTGGGGTAGGAAATATTCTTCATCTGTGTTTACAGGGACTTAAAGTGCATTACGCCACTGTTATTTATCAATCTTGCATACAGTATGCTTCCAAAAATCTTTTTTTTTTTTATTTGGAGGACACAAAAAGATATAGCTCTCAGTCATCTAGCTGTGGTTAATAGCATGTACAAGCCAGACCATCTTCTCAAGTCACTGCACTCAGTCCCTCCTGTAATTTCTAGAATGAAACAAAGGGTTGTAGGCGATAAAGCCTGGAATATAGGGTCTTTAAACAGAGAGGAGGTCCACCCACTAATATGAGGGAAGCTCCTTCACTTTCATTGACGACCCAAATATCCAGTATAGCAAAGGTTAGCTAGCTGCTGGCGCACAGTGCTGTCAGATTGCTACCTGCAAACGAATCCTCTATGTCTTTCATTGGTGCCCTCGCCTCCCCAGACGCCTCTGCGCCTACATTGAACATTCTGTTTCTGCTAATAAAGCCCATGTGTGCACATCCTACATGGATCTGCAGACTTTCCAAGTCATTTTGTCCAGATGGCGGTTGTGATGCTACTGCTGACCGACCCCCCCCCCCCCCCCACTGCATTCAAACGCTGGCAACCATTTCGCATTTAGTTCGTCTATTTGTTTAGTGACTTCTTTGAAGTCAGCATGCAGAGTGAATCTTGTTGCAGCTCAGTGTTTTCTCGTTCCTACTCTGGGAGTTTTGCTTCTTCTCTGCCTTTTGCCTTTTAACACTGTTTAATATCGATTGCAATTTGTAATTTTACGTATGTCTGTAATCCTGTTACAGACATCAATGCCATGTCTAAATCACAAACAAACTACACTGAAGCCACTTTTGGCAAAGGTGCCATATAAATATAAATGGAATACATTGCTTGATAAATAATAATTCCGTAATTACGGCAAAGCAAAAACGGCCTCATGCATTACAAGTTGTGAGTCATGATATGAAGGGGTTACAAGTGAAAAACAAATCATTGTTAAAAGAATGATATACAAGGCCATTTGCTCTATGAAGTGTCCTGTGTTATGACATCCCAATAAATATTTGTTATATCACTAGTGCTTTTTCATCGTTAGCGGCTGAGCTATGGTTTTGTGTTGGCCAAATGTCAACAAATGACTCCGTGTCTTCCTTAGGAGGTGTCCTTAGCTCGGACGGCTACCCTGATGTGATCCGCTTCAAATTGGACTGCGTCCTGTCACCGTCGAACGTGCACTGCAACCACAGCCCCAGCCCACAAAAACTGTTTTCTCATCCATCAGAAATAATGCAGAATATGTCAGCACTTAAACCTCAGTATTACTCTTTATAGCTCTGTGTGCGTGTGTGTAAATCCCAGAAATATATATCTTCCCTTGATATCCTCTAAACAATAGCTGATCTAAACCCATCATCCTCTTTCATCAGAATTGTGCTGACCTCTATATATACACTAAATATAAGAACTGCATTATTGGACCAAAGGTCATGGGCTTTCCACTCTTGAGTATAAAAATTGACAGTTTATGTGGGGAAAAAAGCATATAAAGCCTGAAAATAACTGACATCTGTTGCAATCAGACCTTGCAGCGTGAAGATGTGTAGGCAAGACCTTTCTTTAGTGAAAAGGCAAAGGCAAACACATGGCTAACAGGGGGTCTGAGTGTACGCACACAGTGAAAGGGGGGCTGCTGTGCAGTGTGATGATGATCACTGCAGTGAGGATGCTTGATTCAGTGAGGATCATCACTGCAGTGAGGATGATCGTTGCAGTGAGGATCATCACTGCAGTGAGGATGATCGTTGCAGTGAGAATGATTGTTGCAGTGAGGATCATCACTGCAGCGAGGATGATTGTTGCAGTGAGGATGATCGTTGCAGTGAGGATGATCGTTGCAGTGAGGATGATCACTGCAGTGAGGATGATTGCTTCAGTGAGGAGGATCACTGCAGTGAGGCGGATCACTGCAATGGGTACCCTGCTTATTTTTGTACATGTTTTCATGGAATATGGAAATACAGAAGGAAAGGGATTTTAAGTACGATTTTATTAGTACTATGGTTTTTTTACTGCAATATTTTAAAATAATCATAAGCTTCTCATAATCACCATTAAATACTACAATAAAGAGAGCTGTCTAGCCAAGTAAAAAAAAAAGAAAAAGCAAAAATAAAATGTATAAAATTGGCCCTGTGCTCTCCAAATAAAAATACAGGTAGCTAAAGGAGATTCAGCATCTGAGGAATGGGGGTCTGTAGGGGTGGGGTGGACTTCTGACTGTTTCATGGTGTACTGGTGACATCTTTGTCCCTCATTCCCTCATTCTCAGGAAAATGTGTAAATGATTGTGTTACCCTTTGATTTGCTGCAATAGCTGGGATCCAGGCCCAGCTAACGTCACTAACAGCTGTAGTAACAAGGTGTCCCTGACATGCCCAAGATGATATGTTCTTCTGCTTAACTAGCTCCATTATCTTTTGTGTTTACTTTCTGAGTTTTGCTGATGCTGCCCCTATTCTGCCCCCTGCCCCAGGAGAGAGGCAGTCTGATGTCTGAATGAGTACATGCTGCCTGAGTTAACCTGCTCCTTAATCCCACTTATATGATAATGAATAACAGCACACAAACCCTAACATGCTGACCCACACCCTGGTAAAGCTTTTGCATGAACCAAAGCCACTGGCTTTTTATTTTGTTTTTGTGTGAGAAGACATGTGAACAGCCTCCTCTGATTCTCCATGTGCGTTGACATCCCTGTTTGTGCCGCGCTGGAGTGGGCAGGAAAAGTGTGCCTGCTAACAGTGCGTATCACCGAAGGCTGGCAGCGAACATTACAATGTGATAAAAAATGGAAAAAAGTCATTATAGATGGGCCATTTTTCCTTTTACAAGTACACATTCAGATCAGGCGATTTGGCAGAGGTGTATGAATTTGACTGCCTCACTTATTATCTGAATAAGAACTGAATACCTAAAATGTGGGTGGCAGCTCAGGGGTGGCACTCCTGTCTCACACCTTCAGACTGGCATCCAGCCCAGGGTGCCATCCTGCTTTGTGCCCTGTGGTACATGGGAGAGGACTGTGTCTGACCCCAGCTGAACGATGGATGGGTGGATGGATGGATGGACATTTAAAAGGAAATCGTGGTTTCAGTTGTTGAGTTGGATGAAAGTATTTTCAAATATGTTAACTTTATTGAATTTGTGTTTATTGATTTTTTTTAATAACTACTATTCACAGCACTAGTTTGCAATTTTTTAATTAAGCATTAACACCCATGTATTCTCTTAGGAAGCTGCAGATGTGAGAATACATAATCTTTCATGGCATAAAGTTTCCAGCTGACATTCCAGCAATTGAGACCTTTCCTCGTCTTCCAAACCCGGGTGGCAGTTATTGATCATGACCTGGTGTGTGAGTGGGCATTAGTGCTTACTTAGCCCTGTACAGAAAGCCAGAGGTAGAGTAAGGGCTGGCTTTCTGTCGCCTCCACCCCACTGCACATAGCAGCAGTAAGCAATGACACATTGTTTTGCCCCCATTTTGGGAAATTTCACATCTACGGTAAATAATCACAATCCATTTCTGTTCTGAGCGATTTTACTGCTGTGCAGACATATATTGTAAGATTTGCAAATGATCCACCTGAAAGCAATATATTTTTGCCAGGCTTTGGCTAAATGTTTTAGTTATTTCTTTACTTAAGGCAGTCAAGTGACATAGGCAGCTGCATAGTCAAAGGACCCAATTTCTCTTTTGTATGTTAACAGTACTGAAAGGCAGAAGCCCTTCCCCCCAAAATAATGAATGTCCTGTAATATTTCTGAGAGAAGCAAGCAGACAGAGTGTCAACAGAGCCATTACGCAACCCGAGTAGCAAAGAATGCAAATACCTCTATGGTCGCGCTGAATTTTAATTGCCATGATTGTCGATGCAAGTGAAAATGTTGGGAGAAAAAAAATCACAAAAATGAGAACGTTTTCTCTCATTACCGAAACAGAATGTAGCATTAAAACACTGTTATAATCAAGGGCTCTGGATTAGTACTGCCTCTCATTCGAGCAGGTGACACAGTCGGCATGAGCTTCATGCCAGTTTTCCCATATAACCAGCACTCAGGATCACATGTGGTGTCACACTGGCTACAGACTTTGAAAAATCAAACATGATTCTCCAAATGGCCATGATACATTCCATTCAGCCCAAACAGACATGTACCCTGGGGAATGTCCAACAAAAACCCACATAATTCTTCAGAAAATCTTCCAAAGGGTTGTGTCACTCTTGAGTTGTGGGTACTCCGTGACTAGATGCTTTTTTTGGAAATCCCAACACTATGTACAAAGGGAGAAATTGGGTTTTCTATGTTTCCAGCTGATGCACAGATATGCGTGGATGTTATTTTGTGGTATGACGTAACTGTGAAATCTATGAAAATCTGACTCTCCCAAGAAAATATTGGACCATTTTTTTCTACCTGATCATCCTTTAACTTCATGACCATGGTCTTGCAGTTAAACACCAAGCACTTATTTTTATAGTAAATAATTGTTCATACGTTGATAAGCTGTGGACAGTTCTGATGTTGGGGATATGCGTCTCCATCAGCGAGGCCGATGCAATACACATCTCAATGCATCGCCAGCGCTCCAATACATTAAAATAAGATACATATGAAGCAACTACTAATGTGGTATGGTATGATATGAGTCAACCCCTTGTGATGCAGTGCGATTCAACATGATTTTATTCAATGCAATTTAATGAGATGCAAAGCAATGAATTTCCGGACCCACTTCAAACAAAAGAGTTGACAAGCATTGGCCACTGACACCAGTGGATTCAAGGATTCAAATGTTTATTTGCCATTTGCTCAGGTACAAGGCACTGGAATTCTTATACAGATCTCTCAGTCAATGCAAAATATATAGTAAAAACACATAGTATAATAGTGGAGAATTAAAGATGAGAGCATGCTTCAGAAACAGAGATGGTCAGTCAATCTAAACATAGAATCAGTGGTCAAAAATCATTAATCACATTTCTAAATAATAAAGGCATAGGGCTTCTAATGATTATATATTAATAAATCAGATTGCGTGTTCAGAAAAGCCTGTCTGCACACAACTGTTACACTGAGCTGCTATTTTTCCACTTGTACTTTTCCGGTTAGCTTTAACGAGCCTGGCTATTCTCCCCTGACCCCTCTCATTAACAAGGTATTTTCACCCACAGAAATGCCACTGATTAGATGTTTGTTTATTGCACCACTCTGTAAACTTTTGACATTGTGGTGCGTGAAAATCCCAGGAGGATGGCTGTTTCTGAGATGCTGGAATCACCACATATGACTACCTTGAAAACCAGTAACGTCATATGACTTAGCTGTTTGAAAGTTAACCCAAACAATAAGTGAACCTCTTGACCTGGTCTGTGTGTGTGCTTTTTATATTCAGTTACAAATGCATGAGACACACACACACACACACACACACACACACACACACACATAGAATTATGTAATCATATCCTTTTGGGGACCGCTCATTCATTTCTATGAGAAAAAATGCTAATTATGACAACCTTAACCCCTACCCAGCCCTAACCATAACCATAAGTAACCAAACAAAATACAAGAGTTTTTGCACGTTGTGCAATTCATCACATTGTGGTCTCCACAGATATACCTATAAGATATACCTGAATCACACACACACACACACACACACACACACACACACATACACACATTTATATATATATATATATATATATATATATATATATTTAATATAAATTCACACATATATAGGGTTTTTATGTACTTTCATAGTCAGGTTTAATTACTGGTGCTTAGTTAGCATGCTGAATATGATTCAAATTATTGCTGGTAAAAAAACAAATACTGCCAATGACCTTTCTGCAAAAATCTACTTGATAAACACAGCTGTTGCACAAAGCATTGCACAGTTGGTACCATCAAAGTATGTTTAAGTGACAAGCAGATGTTGCTCTTCCCAAGCTTTGTTTTAAACACAACAATATGCTGCAGAAATCTTTTCATAAAAAGGGGATTACTTGTTAAAGCGTTGTATCGTAGAATAATAGTATGTACACACTACATAGGTACTACTGCATTATCAAGATCAATGGTTTTTACAATACTGGGAGAACTCTTAGAATGTGTGCTTTAATAGTTAGTATCCACTCTAGATATATATGTTCACATTGTACCAATATGAACTATTTGGGAGATTATTTGGAATGTGAAAAAGACTGCAGGTATCAAGTAAAGGGATCTTTTTTTCAGGCTAATGTCAGTGGTCTGTGTTGGTGGGTGCGGGGGGGCTCTGTCTGTCTGTCCAGCCAAGGAGTCAGGTGACTATGTCTTTTTATTTTCTTTTTGGGAATCCCAAAACAGAAATATTTGAATCCTGATTGCTCATACTGAAGATAATTGTTCAGTCTCCTCCTCATTGACCTGGCACTTTTCCTCTTTCTGCTTTTAATGTCGTTTTTGCATTTTCTCTTCTGTTGTCCCACCACCACGCCTGTCACTCTGACAAAGGCAAACTCCCCTGTTAATAAGCACTGTGAGCGCTCCCCCAGTTCCCCCTGCCTCCGTGTCATGTGGTTCTTCCCAACATGTTTACTTTGACATTAACTGAAACAAAAAAGCTAAACTGCAAAGCAGATATGTGGAGTATGCCGTATTTAACCAGCAGCATTTTAACTGTTAGGGTAAATGATAATGTTTGGAAAATGGATGAATGATTCTTCTGGGCAAAAGAGCATCAATCCAATGTTCAATCCAGACTAAGTGTCAAATCTCTTTTCACATTCCGAGCAGCCTTTTGGCAAACAGTCCTGTGTGGCACTGGGATTGAAAGGGGAAATAATGATTGATTAGGGTAAATGGGTTTTCTGTTTTAGGAATAACTCGGCACAGTGGGGATAGCTTCAAAACTACAAAAAAGCAAACACAAAAATAAAGAGGCTATATTGGTAAACAAAACAAAACAACAAAAAAAGAGAAAGCACAAACTCAGGGAGGAGAGTCAGGAACGAAAATAGCGTGCACAAACAAAGGTATTGCCTTTGAGTTAGGGGTTAGTGGGGTGAAACATGCCAATTTATACCTTTTGTGGTAAGGAAGGTGACGTGGGACCAATCAACTCAAAAAACCCTGGTCATCTGATTCAAATTCCTCTGATGATAACATCCCTTTTCTCCTTAGAGCAAAGAGTGATGTCCCATC
>JABFEA020000036.1:24070829-24090550 GCA_019775915.2 Cyphomyrus plagiostoma
TGCTAGTGTAGCGGAAGCTAAAACCCTGGGTTCCTTTAAATCAGAGCTAGATAAGATTTTAACAACTCTGAGCTATTTGATTTTAACAACTCTGAGGAGTTAAGTTCTCCCCAAACGAGCTTGATGGGCCGAATGGCCCCCTCTCGTTTGTAAATTTCTTATGTTCTTATACTGTATTGTTTAGGGAATAATGACAAGATCTGTTTATTACAGATGTGTGGTTAACATCAACAATAACATTGTCTTTCTTTACAAATTTCTAGATTTTGTAAAATCTGCCGATGTGGAAACCGCAGATATGGGGGTGGGCATAAACCCGCAGATATGGGGGTGGGGCTTTACACTATTTTGTTTTGTTTTGTGAATATAGAAGGTTTTAAAATATTACATGGCAGGTGTAACCATTTAATTATTTTTGAATATGAAACAGACTGACATTACTTGACACCTCAAAACTAGATAGATGAAACAGATGTTTCCCTGAAAGTTCACGAGTTTAGTATGCATTATGACGAATGTTTAAATCCTTATCTCACAGGTATCTGTTTTTATGAGTGGATGGCAATTAACACGCTGGTTGACAGTGAACAGGCATGACTGGGAAACTGTTAGAAGCTAATAAAACTAATTTATTCCTGATTCAAATAATGTTTTCTAAATTAAATTTATATTATAGAAATAATGTGAAATTCATACAGCTAATAAGGCATCTGTTAGCCATTTCTACACCTCAGCACACAAAGTCTTTCTGCTCTGATGTTCTCTTATTGCTTATGGGCATTTTAATGCTGTTTTCCAAGACAAGACAAGCAGCCTTAGCTACTCAGCTGTATTAATCATCTCATCTAAGTCTTGCCAAGCCCCCTACTCTGCTTTCAGCAATTGAAGGAGGCTGGCATAAGTAGGCCTATGCATTTCAAACACATCCCTTTGGCCCAAGCATGCCAAACTGCAGCTGTACGCTTAATGAGTCACATGACGTAAATCCCATTAAAGCAACAATAGTTTGAATGTAACAGGAGTTGCTTCCAGGGTGAAGTTTGTAAGGGGAAAATAAATAATTGAAATATGAATGCTCCTTATATTAAAGTTTGTGGTTATTGCCATTAGTTTCTTATGGTCTGACACATTTTCTTGATGACGTTACCACAAGGGATCTTACACCATTTTAAATAGATTAACATACTAAAACCTAAGCATCCAAATTAATTTGCCCTTGTTTTGTGTCAATGCTTATACATCAAAGTTAATAGAAACAAAGAAGAAACAGTATATCCAGTATCCATTATCCATCCTGATAAGCACATGATCTTGTACAGACAGACACAGTGGGCATGAAGACTCCTCAAAGGAAAGATGGAGCAGAAAGCAGGAGATGCCCTTGATGTTATAATAGCCAGCAAAAAAAAGAGTTTATAAATTTAAAATCAGACAGGAATATGAAAATGTAGAAGTCCGGATTACATTTTATGAAAGTTAAAGTCAAAATATTACATCTAATTATGTAAGCTTTTTACTTTCCATTTAAACCAGAAACAAGCTTTTGCTTTGAACCTTTATGTAAAGTCACAATTTCCCATGCCTGACATTTTTCATTATGTTGTCTCATTCTGTAAGAGATGATAGTACAATGAGGGATGCTCTCAAAGTAATTTTTAGCATATCAGGTGTGAAGCTGAGAAAGGTACGGTACCCCTAAAGGTAGCAACAGATACCACTTAAACAGCCTTTATTTACTCATCAAATAACAGCATAAGTCTGTGTGCCATTGTTTGCACAGTTTAGTTTTCAAGCATGCATTTTCTGTAGATTATTTCTTGAAGAATAATATGCTTCTTTGTGTCAATTCACACGCTGTATTAGAGTAGATGGAGCTGTATGGTATCACTCCATTTCAGCTAACCATTGCTTTGGTTTAGTAACTTGTATTTTTCATTTCATCATCTATCTAGCACGTTATTATTCACATTTATACCTGCAAGGTTAGAAGTGAGTGGAATGGATATTTTTCTGAAAGCTAGGATAATTGTGTGTATATATAAGGTATACATACATATACAGCCCTGGGAAAAATGAAGAGACCGCTCTATATTTTATTTTAAATGTGCATTTTTAGACCTGGTTTAATCCTGGTTCTGCTGCCAGAAGGCTAAGATGAGCAGCAGGTTGCTCCAAGGTTCAAATTTTCTAAGACAGCAGAACACAAGAACAAGGTGAAGCAGGAGATACTGGGAACAACCAGAAACCAGCCAGGTAAAAGGCGCAAGCCAGAGATGACTGCTAACTTGTCCGACAGTTTCTCATGAATCAAAGGATGACATCAAGTGACCTTCAAAAGGAATGGGAAATAGTAAGTGGTGTGAAGTGCACTGCAAGAAGCTCCTGGAAGCAGATATGAAGTCACATAAAGCAAGGAAGAAGCCCTTCATGAATGAGAAACCAAGAAGAAACAAGCTGCAGTTTGAGGAAAAAAAAACGATATGTGTGTGTGTGTGTGTGTATGTATATATATGGATATTATTTATTTGTTTGTCTCACCTATGCCCGATGCTCCTGGGATAAGCTATACACACATACACACATATATATGTGTGTGTGTGTGTGTGTGTATATATGTATCACTAAATTGAGAAGTGAGTGAACCAAATACTTGTGTTATGGTCTTTATTTTTTTTCTGTGGCTGTATAAGATAAAATATACTTTATTGATCCTATGGGGGATTCTTTTGCATACAACAGCGAGGTAGGTGAAGTGCAGACAAACAAAAATGTATTGCAAAATTAGATAAAGTTCATGATGGTACACATAATGTAAACTCAAAATAAAGCTTAAAATGTCCACTGTACACAAATATAACACTTGGAAAAAGATTAAGTAAATACTGTAAGTATCAATAAAAAAATAATGTCTGGTAAGGTGTGTTAGTACCAGATTATGGCTGCTATGAACAATCCCCGTATGACTAAAGGCGCTCCAAGACTGCGCTCCCTGGAGCAGGTAGGCAGAATTGCTCTTTATTTTCTTCAGTCCTGTCACTATCCTCTTCTCTACCTCCAGTGGGTCCAGTGTCAGTCCTGTGATGAAGCTAGCTGTCCTGATAAGTAATGTATGTATATAACACAATGTATGTTAAGTGTGTGTCTGTGTACGTGTGTGTATAATCTCTAGGAGTGTCAGAACCACAATGACCTCATTGAAAATTTGTAATTTTATGTTTAAATATATCATTTGTATTTAAATGATTAAGCTTTGCCATGCATGCAGACACACACCCACATACAGAAAAGAAGAATAAATATTTGTGTGTGTGTGTGTGCGCATGTGTATAATATATATATTATAGTGCAGTGTTTTGGGTCGGGCATTTCAGAAGGGAACGCAATCCAGCAGCCCTTAGATGCCAGTCGTTAATGAGATCCAGTGTCTATATATAAAAAGGCAGTCACTGGAGCTCAATGCTCCGTCTTTGCTTGTGTCCCTATACAGCTAGCACTTGGCTTGTCTGATTCGCTAGTCGGTTACTTTGACCCGCTGTTCCTTTGTTTTCCGTGTTCCTGTTTCGTCTTCTTCCCAGCACACCTGGGTCCTACACAATTTGTCTGGAGCTGAGAAAGCTGCCTGTCAGCGGTCCCGGTCCTGTCCAAACTAACCACCCCTGTCCGCTGTCTGCTAGAGGCGTCTGTTGCCGACAGGAAGGCTGGCTTCCTCAGCAGGTGGCAACCCGGAGCAGGCCGCTTGTTAGTCCGCTTTTGTTTGTTTGGGTTACTTTCCTGTGTCCATATTTATTAAAGTGCTTGGCCTGAGCTGCCGGTCGATCCTCCTTGTCTGGATTGGCGAAATGGCGTCTCTTTCTTTGATAATTATTTTAAAACTGTGCCACAGAGTAATGCACAATATAAGACATTACTTCCTAAAGAGCAAATATGTTTTAATATCTGTCACATTCATCCAGCCTACATGGGAATTAAAACAGCTGCCCCATCATCTCTGGTATGGTCTGCAGTTCCTGTAAATGGTAACATATGAGCAATCAGAGAAAATGAGCCACACGGTTAAAAGTTGCATCTGTATGAAACACTAACACTGGCTAAGCTTTATGAAAATGATAAATGTATGTGCAGTGCTTGCTGGAGAAATTCCTCGCATGGGGCTCCAATTAGGTAAACAAAGATCAAAGCGTGACAGACTTACCAAAGTAACGCAACACCCTAGTGATGCTTCAGACAACAAAGAGAAAGCCCCAAGAGAACTTATTTCCAGCTCAGTTCGGCAATAATCCTGTCAAAAATATGAATGTAAACAGGCCATGTGGTGCCTCTGTGGGTTGCTCTGTGGCCTCACACCTTCAGGGTTGCGGGTTTGATTGCTGCCTGGTCTTTGTGCTGGTGGAGTTTGCTGGCTCATGCTGCCTCACCCTGCGAGCTCTTACTCTCACAGATATGGTATGTCATGTGGATATGACCCGCAGTGGAGTGTCATCTCTTCCAGGCTGTATTCGGACCTTTCCTGGGCAGGCTCTGGATTAGCTGTAACCCTTTTACTGGACCAGCAATAAGTGGTAACTCATGAGAAGAGATAATATTACCAATGATAATGGTAATATTGAGCATTGACCTGAATATATGTTGTTTCTGCACTGTACTCTTTTTACCAGTCAGTCCAATATTTTCTAGCACAGTACAATTTTACAAGGAAGGGTTTGCAAAGTATTTTATAGAGATGTCCAGTAGAGGGAATCTTGAAACAGAAAAAAATACCAACTGGGTGAAAAAAAAGGCATTCAAGTATTACACTTGGTAAACAGCGCTCACAGAAGGCTAAAATAGCAAATGGAATTGTAACATGTACTGTATATAAAAAACATCTTGATGATGGAAGGCAGCAACTCATGGTAAGCAATCATGGTTCGGTGATCCAGCTGATGGACGTAAGGCCTAGATGGCCTGTGTGGGAGGCAGGAAGGAGAGCTGCAAAAAGAGCTTCAAGTCATGTTGATAAATAGGTTATAGAGAGTGTCAGTGCAATGAAAAGATTAAAAAGGAGGATATACATAAGCATCGGGGTGATCTTTGAGAGTCAGCACCAGGACACAGCATGGAAGAGCTAACGCTGGTAATCACATGCATCGTTAGGGGGAGAAAATTAACTATTAACTCACAGTACCAGTAAAAAGAGTTGCAAGCTGTATGCTGTAGCAGTTGTATATAATTTAGAGAAGCAATTGTGCAACCAGTCAGAAAAGCACCAATAAATGGATAGACTTTTCTGCATCATTCATGGACATTTTTATGACCTTAGCTATATTTTGCAGATGGAAAAAAGACACTTTAGATATATTTCAAACATGAGAGCCAACTACCCTTGTCAATAGTACTATCAAGGTCTTTTATTGAGTCATCCACATTGACACAGATGCTTGTACAATTTTCAGACTTTGAGAAAATTTTCACCCTCTCAAACTGATATATTGAGCTCCATGTCATTAGCGTAGCAAAGGTAATCAACAGCATATTTGTAAATAATATCTTTCAAGGGAAACATATATAGGAAGAGGAGTAGACAAACACCAGTCACTGTGGGACCTGAGTCCATCACCAATTCATCTTTAACTCAAACAAACTGCAACACTCTGACAGGGAAGCTAAGACTGACATGCCAACTAAGAAAGCACCTGTCCACTGAGACCAACAGCATTTCCTAGTCTGCCCCAGAGAGATACAGTGATCTATGGTGTTGAGAAGTGCCAATTAAGTCCAGAAGCACAACAACAGACATTACCATAGTCAGAGGACAGAGAAGTAAGTCATTCATTACTCTGACAAGTGAATAACTATATCAGAGTGCTTGTTGTCTTAGCCCAGATGGAAACATATCATAGGCGTTTCTGGATTACAAGAAGACTGACAGCTGCTGGGGAACAGATCTCTCTAAGGCCTTAGGAAACAGTGCATGTTCTGAGGTAGGTCTTTAGCTATGCAGATCACTGAGATACGCATCAGGAATCCCTTGTAAGGGCTTGACTAGAGGGAGAATACGGAATGTGGCAGGAACTCCTACATTTCTACATGTCTGTGAGGACTCAGGACAAAAAATGACATTTTAGAACAAGAAAAGCTGTTTGAATTAGTGTAAGGATAAACAAGCAATAAAGTGAAATATAAGACATTCATAGCTCAAGATCCTGTCAATGGTATTTTGTTATCACGGAAATTCGTGAAGTCCGCACTTCCATAACATATTATTTGCTATGGGATTCTCTGTTAGTTCAGCAAAGTTAGAGTGGCATTTCTTGTCCTTATTATCATCAGTTTGACGGAAGAAGTATGCTTATCTTGCAATACAGATTGTTTAAATAGATGACTTGGCTATATTCTAGGCAGGATGAAAGATTGCTAATTTAGTAGAACACCATTTGCAACCTAATCTTTGAAAGGCTGACTTTAATGCCTGAGTGTGGTCATTATAACAGAAGGCATATGTTTTTGCATTTAGTTTATTTCTTAGGGAGCTATCATATTCATTGTAGCACTTACAGTGGCAGGAAATTATTTCATCAGATTCATCTGGTGTTATGCTTGATGAGGCATTATTCAAATTAAGGGCTTTACAATTCAAGGAGAAAGCATCAGAAATCAAATCTGTAAGCTCTATGTGCAGAGGTAATCAGGCACCCAAAATAGTTTGTGTGTGACTCAGTTGCAGTTCCATTGTAATGTGAAAACAGTCTGTTTGGACAGTCCTATGCAGAAGGATAAAAAATCTTTGAATATTCAATCTACAGCTTCATACAATATCTAGAGAATGACTGTGATAATGAATTGGACCTATTATAATTTGAGCAGAACCAACAGATTAGCAAACATTCGCAAAAGTGGCCCTTTCATCATCCGTTGTAGTTTTCATATTAGTGTTAAAATATAGTATGATTATACCATCATCTGTGGTGCCAATCAGACCAAAACCATAAAAGTTATCTGAAAAACCAGTGGATAGGCCAAGAGACCTGTAAACAGTAATACACAGAAATCGCTGACAGACTTGGGCAATGGAAAAGACGAGGAAATTGCATCTTGTTCAGTGGAGTCCAGATTGCAAATTACAGCAGTGATGCCCAAAGGCCTAAAAATAAGGGTCTGATTTTAAGGATGGATTCAATTAAAGCAGAGATGTCATCAGGTCAAAACAAGATTCCAATGCAGCCCAAATATATCAGACTTCTTCATTCACAAGGACTGCTTGAAAGCCTCACACCCCCAGCGCTGGCAGGTACAATCTGTCCCCTACTTCGTATTTCTGGAATTTACATGTTCTCACCATGTCATATGGGTCTCTTCCAGGGCTCCTCATACAGCCCAAAGACATTCATTTGTGTGAGAAGTGGTGGTTCTTGATGGCCACATCCAAAGTGATGCCAGACAAAATGTGTGATCTTTTTTTATTCGCATATCACTAATAGAAGAGCAATTTCAACATCAACAACCATGGGGAAGAGTATGTATCTGCAGAAAACAAAATAAACAGCAAGACAACATGTCTGTTTTTACTCACAAATCTACAGATTGCATTACATATAGTTGCTTAGCCAACACTTTTGACCAAAGCGATTTTTCACTTTTACCCATTTACATGTCTGGATATTTTCAATTTAGGTTAGGCACCTGGTTCAAGGGCACTAAAGCAGGGCCTCTCCGGGGACTTGAGTTAGCTACATTCAGCTTCGAGTCCATGTCCTTAACCAATCTGAGCACCTGCTGCCTGGATACAACAAGTAAGCATCTTCTGGCTTATCAGTATAGTGAGGAAAGTCAGTTTATTATAATTATTATTATTATTAGGTTCCTTCAATTTGATGTTGACTCCTTGCAACCACAGATTCAGGACTCCCCCAGGGGATTATTCCACAAAGTAGGTTTAGTGTGGAATCCTGAGTTAACTGTGTGAACCTGATCACTTTCCATTCTAGAAACGAAGATTAGAATGAGCATCAGGCAATCTCCATGGCAACAAAAGCTTGGAACTAAACCTACTCGACAGCAGTTTAGCTGAATGAAATTCAGGATTTAAAACAGTGGTGGGCAATCTTATCCAGAAAGGGCCATTGTGTATGTGGGTTTTCACTGAAGTTCCCTAATTAGATTACTAATTAGAGGACTGATTGGCTGCAGGATCCTCACGCCTGGGTTTGAACAGGTGACCTAAAGGATATCCCAAAAACCTGCACACACACCGACCCTTTGCGGATAGGATCGGCCACCCCTGATTTAAAGGGCAGGGCTGAAGTTACATCAGCAGAGTTCGGCAGATTGATTTGATGTGCCCATTCCTTCTCCAGTTGGACTTTGTCATTCCTTAGCAAATGCTACCAATTCAATCTCTTAATGTTCCCCTGGGACCAGTGAAGTTTAATCTGATTTGATTAAAGTTGATCAAACTTATCAAACTGAACACCCATTTTCAGCCTTTCATTTGAAACATCACACACTGCATCTTTACAGACTTTATGTATTTCCCCCTTTTTTACCCTCCTACTGGAGCCTTTAGTATAATATAGGACATGCCGAACACATCAGCAGAGCAATGGCATGTTGGGTTGCCCACAAAGTATGCTAAGTACTCAAAAGGCTACTCGTCACGCCCTGCTCCGAACGATCCTCGTGTGTGCCACGCCCACCCCTTTACCTCGTGTCTATGCCTGATTGTTCTCACCTGTTCCTTGTTAGTGCCTGCTAGTCCTGTGTATTTAGTCCTTGTCTGAGTCAGTCTTCCCGAGACTTGTCACTGATGTTCAACGTTTCCTGCTGTTTGTTTGCCATCCCTCCCGTCTTCCTTAATAAATCCGCATTTTTACCCGACTTCCTGGCTCCTCTCCCCTGCTTGCCCGCTCGCCCGACCACGGATTGTGACACTACTGCATATTTTTCTGATTTTTCCAAGAATCATAATAGATAATAATAATAGTTCCACCAAATTGCAGGTTCGCCATTAATTGCAAAAATGTTTATTAGTGACAACATTTAATGATGTATCACAATGCATAAATATAATTGTCTCAATGTTGCAGGATTCACTAATACCATGAATGCCTTAATGGAAATCACAACCTCTTGAAGGAGATTATGTGAACAGGCAACCGTTACATGGGATTAAGGTGCAGGTAGTGTCAGATCACGTTATTCCTATTCAAGGCTTTATTTCCCAATGTACTGTGACTTATTGGGGCCTACCTGTGTCCACTGTCAAGATCACACAAATGGTATTCTAGGCAAAATGGCCAGGCACTGTGTGTGTTTCATGGTTTCAAAGGAAATGTACATTGTACATCAAATTTGTACAAGAAAATATCTTTTCTATTTGTAGCTTAAATTGAGGGTCCCATCCAGCTGTCCCACACACTGACCCAGAAGAGGAACATCCCCTCCTCCCTGCAGATCTCATAAATGGGAGAGATCTTGGGGACGTCAGTGCAAATAACCATTTTTTGTAGCAATCACTTATGACCAACAATATAAATGACATAAAGGCAAATACATTGTAATGTCATTCATGTGCTCTTTATTGCCGACACATAAAAATGACACACACAAACTTACTTATCATTTCAAAGCAATTAAAAATCATCCAACTTTCGAAAACCACAAAATTCACTTTTAACTGATTCCACAGCAGTTCAATTTCTGAAATGTTTTTCTCTAAAAGATTAATGTGTTATATCATGAAAAAACATTTTATTTGCTTCTCCAAGCACAGTTCCTTAAAAGGCAACTAGGAAGCAAACATTAAACATTGTTAATCCTGAGTCTCTAAATACCATATTTTCACTTATGCACAGGATACGAGGAATATGTTATAATAATGGGTTTGCATTCCATTCCAGTGGGTTTCCATGGCAACTTATTTTTTCAGCGATCCACTGATGATGGCTTTTTGTTGTTCTGGGAGGTCGAGCTTCAGTATTCAGTCTTCAGTAAACTCAATCTCTGAAATCAGAAACAGCATTTCTGGAACCTGATTGTTTATGTCTGATTTAAGCCGGCATTCAGGTTAAATTCTGAACGCGCTTTCTGGAATACCCCCCAGAATGTTCGACCTACCATTTGCATGGCAGTCACAAACAGATTGATTTTAAAGTGAGGCCAAAGCTATAACTCCACATTTAGCTATTTTATTCCTTTTCTGCAGTTCTTTGTCGTCTGTCTTTCTCTATACGCATCTTATATTTTCTGATTGTCACTATAACTGTCACCCAATATAAACCTCACTGCCACTGTATGTATGTAATCGATTGGTACAGTATTGATGGCAATTGGACAATTAACAGGAATGCCTGCCACAAAAAGTATCTTAGATGTTGACGCCCTGTCCTGAGTTATTTCCTGCCTTGAACCTGTTACTTCGGGGATGGATGGATTTGTTAGAGGCTGCAATGACCCCTTACAGATGGATGGATGCTATATAACGAGTCAGGAAAGCACCCAGACACTTCGTAAAAGCTATAATAATATATAATAAATTTTAAAAGTTATTTTTCATGCTATAATAAAGCTTAATTCAGAGTCCTTCAGCATAATGTCTTGTGCAGCAGTCTTATGTAAACTAATTTCTTGATTGTAAATGTATCAATATCCAACTATGACAATAAAATGAGATACTTTCCAATATAGCAGGTGAATTACAAACACAGATCTACAAAATATGCAAGGATGGGATGAATCAAAAATCAGATTTTTGGTGGCACAGAGAGCGAGGTTGGGACCCTGACTGACAGTTATTTGGAGGATAAGCTATTAATGGCTACATGCTAGAAGTGTGTGAATGAATAATGTATAATTTGGTGGAAAGCGTATTTCAACAGAGCTTTGGTGGTTTGATTTATGTTGCTCTTGGAAGGCTTATTTGTTATAGAAGGGCTCCCAGTAATGACTGTTATTAACCCACAAGCCTCGATATCAAGAATTTTTTCATTACAGAACATTCCAAGAGTTTGAAAATTATGGTTTATGATAAAGAACACTTCCATATTACTTATAACAGGGTCCTACCATTTTCCGTGCTTATCCTCAGACAGCCAGAAGTATAATAAATCTAATTGCTAGTTTGCAAACTTTTGATATTTATTAAAATGTGAAACTATTGACACTGAGGATAAATCTTATTGAAAGCAAACCAGTCAGTCAACTTTAACGTTAGTGTGACCTTTTACATACGAGAACAGTGATGAATAGGGTAATTAAGGCTCACCTATATTACATTCTTAAAGGTACACCTATCTACCTATCCATTGTCCTCTCAGCATCTACAGCTAAAGATCATGTCAACTGCAGATGAAATGATGAAGAACAGGGCATGCATCAGGGGACACACAGCACACACATGCGTAACCACATTCGATAGGTGATTTAGAGAGGAAAGTTAAATCCTCAACCCAGAATGTGTGAGGCCACCATATGACATCCATCAACAGCATGAACAACAATAATATTACTCCCACTACTACTACTACTACAAATAATAATAATAATAATGATAATAATAATAAAACCAATAACAAGAAAAATATTGCTTTAATGCATTTGTAAATTTTAACGTCACAATGTATTACTGTTTAATTGTATCACATGAACATGTTCTGCGGGGCATTCCAGAAAGCAGGTTCGGAATTTAACCTGAACGCCGACTTAAATGAGACATAAAAGGTTTTGAAATAGACACCAACAGTATTCCTTCCTGGTTGTAGACAACATGAGAGTCTGGGCTGTGATATTGCACAGAATCCCAGAATTCAAAGTTAAAATCGAAACGTTCAGTTAGCATCTCACAGGGAAGGTGATGTTACATGGTTTATTTTCATTTAAAAATTGCTAGACCGAGGCATACAAAGGATAAGAGTATCGTAATTAGTTTTAATTCTATTGAAGACTTATACCTTAAAATCTTAAGATCTTTTATTTTATAAAGTGGTTGACACGCTTCTGTTTTAAAGCAATTTGCCAAATAGGCTTAAGAGTAAATAATCTGTACATCAAATTTTAGGTTAAACCATTACACAAACAACTTCAGAATTAAAAAAAAAAAGTTATGTTGAAATACAGTGTTTGTTTTTTGTGTAGAGCAATTGATTCACTTTTTAGATATATTAAAATTTTATCAGTTCTTCCTCTATTTTGATTTGATTTAACCATTTCCCCAAATAGGTATCCAAAAAATCAGTAGCAAAATACTTGAAATGTAGAAACAGATACAGCTAGGGCACAAAGGCACAAACTACAATAATCACAGAAATACAAAAAACACAAAAAATTTAATAAATAGGACACAAAACAGAAAATATTCAACATAGCTGAGGCTGGCCAGCCTCAAGCCCACAACAGTTAGGGATTCACGGCTACTTCATTACACACTCAGCCCGTTCAGCCACATGGCAGCCCAGTGGGAGAAAACACTAGGGGTAGTGAAAGGAGCTAAACACAGAAAAAGGATCGGAATGGCCATTGACACCTTGTGTTAATTCTACATTAATTTGGGGATTCAATGTAAAAAAATGACAGCTGTAAATTTTAATGTCCGTTTTAATTTACATCCTTAATTGATTCCAGAAGAAGAAGGAGAAAAATGGAGGATAAAATGGGGTTGTTTTGTGGAAAATCTAAAAGTCTTATATCCCACTGCATAGTACTTTTTTATTTATTTTTTTTCTTAGGATACGGAGCAGGAAGTAATATTTATAAATAAAATCCTGTTATAATTTGACCAACAGTGCTTACATATTGTGTTTGACATGCTATGCTGGTACGGGTGTGATTCCTCTCAGTCTTTCACTCTTCTTCACTTATTCAGGCTGACACACAGACGCAATACCACAGTTGTGGGCAGCCACACCTTTTGCAGTATACCAGTAATCTGTTGATATATGATATGTAAAGATAGGGAACCATACAGTAGTTATTAAAGGAGAGCTGTGCCTCTTTCACAGGGCACCATCTGGGTGAAGTACCATTCAAATGTAATTTTCCAGTTCTCACATTTTATCATGCAATGCAACTTAAGATGTTAACCATGACACAAATGTGATTTTCTCTGCAAGTTGCTAAGCTACTGCATCATCAAGATGACATTATGTTTGATGGTAAACAAATTCAATATTCACATACCGACATATTCTACAGACGCAGGTGTAGATGACCAGGTTGAGCTGTTTTATAGTGGATATATATATGACAGATGAGATGATATAAATACATGTTTCTCCTAATATTTTTTTTAAAAAAAAGATAACTGATGACACACTGGGGACACGGTACAGCAAAAGTACCAAGGGAAGCTATGTCTCTTAATCATAAAGACATGGGTGCAAAGTTGAGTTTAGAGAGTGGCTTTAACAATGGTGTGCTCATCATTTATCATGAAATGATGGTGGTGAAGGAGAGAAAGCATCTATCGTGTGCTGTGAAGCATAGCACCATTCAAAGCAGAAATGCCACACAGCGACTTGCAAAACTGTGTACACTGTGGAAGTGAGTGCATAGGGAAAGAGAATTAAAGGGTCTCTGCTTTCTTGGCTGAAGTGACAAATTAAATCCAATTAACTAATTACTGTATTATTATCTTCATTTGCTTGTTTATGCTTCATGACTTTCTTTTATCTAAAATTCTTAGTGGCAGAAAGAAAGTTGGTAGGTACATGTACAGTACCAGATGTGTATGTTAAGCAAGTTAAGGCTGTATTGGGCATTTCTAACAAATATGTAACTGCCTGCTAATAGCGTATTATTTAGCTAGCTATACAGTTATCTGATATCATTAGTGGATGTGAACATCAGTAAAACTATGTGCTGCAATAAATTTCTAACAAAATAAATGATATCCTTTGAACCTCAAGGAGTTTCAGCCAGCTGCGGACAACAACTCTCCTATTGGCTTTTCCTGGCATCCTATCACAACACAATTATATGTGGCCATTGTTCCACAGCTGAAAATTGCCTGGTTATCTGCCTGAAGCAGGCACGGTTTATTCAAATTTAAAACTCTTACATAAGAGTCTCTCTCGCCTCATTTTCATGATTAGAGACTGAATCAGAGTTAGGTTTGAAAGTTTTAAATAACTTTCTTCTGAAAACTTAGCAAGATGAATGAAGATGTACTGTAGTGCGTTTATCTATATATTAGCCATGCAATTAGCATGGAAAATTGATAATTATATACTGCAAAGGCTTATTTTATGCATGTGAAAACGATCCCTTTAGAGTGATACTTGCTGCAATGCTGTTGCCTGTTTTTCAGCTAACAGGCTAGACACTCCTGCTTCGATCATGTGGGAAGAGAAATTTTGAGTATCCCATATTAAAGTATGGCGTCTTTGGGTGGTATTCAGAGGTTTCTGTTGTTTCTGTGTAGTTCTGTTTTTCCAGTCCTAGTTTATGTTGTTGTAGTTCTTATATTTTCGTGTTGTTCACTAACCAGTTTAATACTGTGGCATTGTGTGAATCTGAACTGAACTGTTGACTTTAAGATTTAATGTCAGCTGTTACTTTGTTTTAAAAGTGTCAAGCTGTCAGCTTATAATTGTCCTTGTTATTTTGCTTTGCCTTTCTTCTTTAACTGCTGTCACTCTCCCAGGTGCTTCAAGATTTATCAACAGAGATGTCTATTTTTTTTTTTTTTACTGAGGAGTATACTGTTGCATATTTGGATTAGCAAAATAATTTGAGAGTGGAAGCCAAACTCTGTCAAGAGTATTTGAACATGGTAAAATGACAGTAAAACTTAAAATAAAAATTATAACTTAAGAATTTAAGTAACAAAATAGAAGTTAAATTGCCATTCAGTCAACTACTAATTTTAGTATTATTTGCTAGTTTAGAAGTATAGACTTACTCAAAAATGGTATATGAAAACAATGTAGAATGTGTAAGAGAGTACTCGTATGTGGTGGTTCTGCATCTTCATGGGCTTCCATTTCTATGTCACCTGTTCCCTTGACTTTAAGGGTTTTCAAACATAAACATTTTGCTAAAACCAATTATGCACCCAGCCAGTATTTATCCAAAACTTTGGGGAAATTCTACCTTAAAACTTAAATCTTTAGATCACTTACATATGTTATGCAGAAAAAATCATCAGCAAATGCAGGGCTTGGTGAGCCAAAATTTCAACCTTCTTATTCCCATCTGCTCACACAATATGTGGTCCCGCAGAACCCGTTTCCACATCTGTACAGGAACACTTATGGGGGTACACAGGGGAGCACATCCGAGCTACTCGAATGACATTAAAAGGTCTCTGTGTGGTTGGAAATGCTGCTTCACATGCATCCTCGGTGCTATGAAAAGATCCAAAGAGCCTCAGATGATGCAAAAAACGGTCACAGGAAGTGGGTGGGTGTGATCGACTCGACAGGAAGCAAACTAGACTAAGAATAATTTTATTACCTATAAAAATTTAAATAAGTTTCATTTGATGTACAATTGCAGCATTGTGTATAGTGAAGTCTCTGGGGCATCTGAACCATATTTTAGACTCATTATCATGCTCCACAGACCCATCCATCCTACACTAACCTTAATCAAATCTACCACTGCTTGCGTCTGTTTGCAGTTATTATTGTTAATTATTATCCACAAACTGAAATTCCAGTGCTATGGCAAGTTTGTTGGCATTTGGTAAGAATTACCACTGGAAATATGAGCTGCACACAGCAAGAGGAGGTGAATTTTAACTCTCAGTGGGGCATCTGTGAGTACAGATAGTCGGTCAACAGCTACCGTGGAAAACGGAAACGTCAAAAGCGAACTCCATCGCCCCTGAGATAGATTAACACCTACTCTATCAGTGTAACTACTATCATTACTGGCATCTGGAAAGTGAGAAGGAATCACTCTTTTAAAAAAAACTCAAAACAAATGAAAAAGATGAGTCACACAAATGCTTGGGGGATAGCTCTTCTGAGAAATATTGTTGTGATTATCACTGTATTGCATCGGAAGCACTTTTCATTTTTAAAACGTCAAGGGATTAGGCAGAATGCAAGAGCATTTGTTTGAATGAAAGATTAACCTGTGTGGTTACAGTAAGGCCAGCAAATCCCAGTAATCAATGGAAAATGTGCATGCACTTCCTGGTTTTGTACAGAACGCTACTGCTTAGAATAGGGTCATAAGTATTACAGATAGAAGCAGCATGGCCTAGTTTTCTGGTTGTTAATGCTCAAATCAGAGTTCCATGTAAATGGGTATAAAATCTCACAATTAAACAAAAAATGAACTAAAAAATATCTTTAAATATGACTTTATTTTTTACTTTACTGCATGTACTATGTACTATGCACTGAATGCACAAATACTGCACATTTGCACTATATTTCAGATTTTTGCACCATATTTTAGATTCTTGATTTTAGGTTGTATATATTACATGGTATATTTTAGATTATATCTTGGTTCCATAGATAGTATTTATATATTGTAATTTCTCTTTTTTACTCCTACTTCTTACCCTTTTAATTTTTTTTCTCATCAATTTCTATTTTTACACAGCCAAATAAGGGTGACAGAGATATATTTCACTGCATGTTGTACTGTATTTGACAAATAAATCTCTTGAATCGTGAATTCAAATTTAGTGTCTAGATTTGCATACAAACCTTCATAGGTCTTCACTGGTTTGTTAGCATTTATTCAGCATATGCTTTTATCCAATGCAATGTGAGGTTGGGGTCAGAACCCGACCCCGCTTGAACAGCGGGAATTAACATTTAGTCAAACTTAGCTGTACTTTTCTTAAATTGAGGGCATTAACGACATTTTAGAAGGAGCCAATCAGCATCAAGATCTGATGTGTTCACATTCTTCAGCTTTGGTTAGAACAGTGTTTCCCAATCTTGTCCTTGGGAACCTACAGATAGTCCACCATTTTGCGCCCTGCCAGACTGTCCACATTTTTGGGAGGAAAACATGCAAAGTGATTCAGTATGTTTTATGAGTCCTGCCATTGTACAGTATATGTGTCATGTTAAAGTTAACATCTGGCATGATGAAATGTAAAGAAAGGGTACTTCTGGGTTGGCCCTCTACAGAAGGTAGCCATAACTCCTCACACAGCTTCCAAAGCTAGCACCAGGTCAGCTGACTGATGACTCAGTATGGCACAAGCTGAAAGAGGACATACTCCCACAATGGCCATTATTTCCACCGTAATATAGTAATGGTTATCTAGTTGAATCTACTAGTTGAATTTAAATATAGTACCAGACAAGCAATTTGCTGAAAATCACAACACTCTCATCAACTGTTTGTATCCCAGGAAGCCTCACAATGTGGATACAATTATCTCAATAGAAAATGTGCACTCCCCTCCCACTGTATACAGTATATACAGCATATATCTTGGGACTATGGGTGGCTCTCTGCTTGTAATCGGTAGATTGTTGGATCAAATCCCAGGGCTGGCACACTGTTACCATTGGGCTATTAAGTAACACCCTTAACCCCAATAGGACAGTTGATCCTGCTGTCTGAGCCTCACTTACATACTGTATATCTGTATTATCATCTACTAGAAAGTATTTGACTTCCCACACCAAACTAGGAATTCAGTTATATTTGTAATTGACTGTGCAGAGAATTGTTCAAGACCTAGATAAAAAGTTGTCCCTGTTTAAAGGGCAGGCATATAACTGACTTTTACTGAAGGAAAAGTTTAGAACTTTATCACCAGTTACACAAAAGTGAAACGTAACTGCGAAAATTGTGTCAGGTACAGGGATGTAACTCAGCTTGAATATCTCAACTGGAGACACTCATCCTCCTCCTGTAGGTTTGTGGGGGTGGGGCGGGGGCCACCAAGACATATGCTGCTCAGACCGTATCATACCTCAAGGCCTGTGTTATTGCAACCTATAAACCTATCATCCTAGCAGGGAACTCAAAACTAAACGAAAGCCCTGACTTTGATGCTTCTAGCCAGGCAGAGAGCTGCCACAGACAGCAGAGTCCAACACAGGACAGACAATGGCTACACTGAAGCTAGAGTTACGAAACAGCCTCATTTACACACAACAACTTCCATGTAGCAGAGCTGAGAGGAGCAAGTGGGTTCATATTTATATTTCTAAACTTGAAGGCTCAGATTTACAGAAAGAAGTTGCTGTTGAATGTTCATGAAATGTAACTACCTTTTAATTTTAATAAGCAATATCAGGCTTAATAAATGGGCACACACTTTTAAGTTATAAGCTTTATAGATCACTATAGGTAGAGCCCGCAAAGAACATAAATTAAAAGCATAAATATATGTAAACAATAAAAAAAATGTTGTAAAGTATCTATTGATTTCATCTGATCTAAAAATATGTTGGTTTAAAATGAATGATAGCTGTAATCCATTAGAAGCATCTGATGTACACGCATGAATATTAGCAAATCATAAACATTTATAAAGTAATGATCTGTAATAAATCCTCACAATGCAGTGTGTTATGAATGCATTAGCTCACTAGGGAATCTTTGGAGGTGACTTTTAACTGGTAGGATGACATAGCAATGCCATGTGCTGAACATTTTGGCTCTGACAGCTTAGAAAAATATGTATCATAAAAGGTTGAAGTAAAAACATCCAGTTGTACAAATTGAAAACTGAAGTCTGAGTCATTTTCATTGATAGAAAGTGTGCTAGCAGTGAAATATAATTAGTGCAATAGCAGTGATTCTTGCTGAGCATATAGTTTGTGAGGTGTGACTGACCGAAGCTTGAATGACACACAAGCCCAGCTTCAGGGAAGTGGAATCCATTCCCATGTGGGCTGCATGTAAATTCAGCTGAAGCAGGTGCAAGATGGCAACTTGCTGTTTAATGGGACTTGGATTGGAAAGGTGAGGCATGTCTAGTTATGAAATTATGATTTGCTTACATTTTCTTGCTAATAAACATACTTAAAATGTATTTGTTAGCAAAGAATATTGAGTTTAGTAAATGCTAAGTGAGTAACATGCAAATGTAGAAAATCTCAGTGTAAGCAAAAACTTTTGACTGGTAATGTACATGCATACATTCTGTACCAGTCAAAAGTAAATATCAAATACTGCAATGACTAAGAGAAGTCTTCGATATCTCAACATTTTCTCAAATTTTAGACTCTTCCAAACAGCTCCTTTTTACTTTGATGACAGCATTGCAGGCTCTTGCCATTCTTTCAACCAGCTTCCAGATGTAGCCACCTGGAACGCTTCTCCAACAGTCTTGTAGGAGTTTCCACTGGTTCTGGGCACAAGTTGCCTGCCATGCTCTCACTCTCAATCTCAGACCAGCACTACAGGGTTTAGGTCGGGGGATTGTGGTCATTTGTCATAGCATCTTAGTTTTTGTTCGCAAGATAGTCCTTACTACCTAACCTTGAGGTAGACTTTGGGTCACTACCTTAACAAAAACAATTAATTTTCAGTAGGTGTGTACAGACTTTTGATTGCTACCGTACATACTTACATACATACATTCTTTATTTTTCCCCATGGAGAAATTGATTTGCAGCATAATCATAAGACATTTCATTATAGCATCACATGTCCTCCAATAAAACATACTCATACAATTACCCACACATCACAATAGCTTACTTATACACATACCCATACACATCACAACATCTTACTCATGCAAATACCCATACACATCACAACATTACTCAGGCAAATACCCATACACATCACAACGTTACTCAGGCAAATACCCA
>JABFEA020000036.1:24105662-24118634 GCA_019775915.2 Cyphomyrus plagiostoma
AATAATAACATTACCTAGGGGGGCCCAACCTCATATTTTGTCATAGGGCCCAAAATTGCTAGCGGCACCCCTGGTTGGCATGTTCATTTTGCAGATATGGAATGGTGTTACATCATAGTTAGAGGGGAAGAAGACATAATCAGATTACCGACACATTTACAAAAAACTGGAATTATTATTATTACAGTTTGTTTTAAAACTATGAACAATTTTCTGTAGACACAACATGCGCTCAACACCTCTCAAGATATCACTCTCTTCTAAAGTGAAACAAGCTCCGTGTCAGCTGCTGTAAATAGTGCTTTCGGTGCATGGAAATTTTGGCACTATTTGCCATGTCACAGGTGAGTGTGTGTGTGTTTGTGGATTAGGTTTATTTCCCACCAATTCATTTATGTCCATTGCAGTGGACATTTTATTTTTGCATCTATCTTTTCACTGATGTAAGAAAACATATTTATTCTTGTTGTACACTATAGAGGACATGCTGTGAAATTAAAAATACAAATAAATTTGAAAAATTATGTTTTATTTCCTCCAAAGACATAGAAAATCATAAAACTGAAGGACACTTTTTTCCTTGGGTCTCAGGAGGATATTGCATTGTGGGGACCAAATGTACGCCACATTGTGATTAAAACCAATGTGTGTACGCAATGTTTCTGTTACAATGTTTCTTGTACCACTTGTAATGGTATAAGAAGGACATATAGAGGAAGCCCTATGATGTCTGCAATGAGGAAAACACGGACCAAACCATGGAATCCAGATATTGAAATGCAATTGACGGTAACACATGAAATCTCTGAATGTAACAGGTTTCTAATTAAATTACTCAAAGGCCATTATAACTTATTGCAACTGCCAGTTATCCCCTGTAAAAAGCAAAGAGTCCTAATGTCACGCAGGCCAATGTTTTCTTATTCATTCCACAGGAGTTACAGATAGTTTGCTAGCTGCTTTCACGCAGGTAAACTACTTAGCAATCTCATGTCTATTTTTTTACAGTAATGTTTTGTTTTTGCATTGATTTGGTCTTAAATAGCATCAGAAGCCTGGTCCGTAATTATAAACACTGCAAATAAAATACAGGTCTAAGCAATAAAAGAGCTGTGAAGGTTTTGTATGCTTTCTGTTTTCTCAAGAAAAGACTAAAGGGTGCTCTGAGGTTCTGAGGTACCTATAGAGACATTAAAATGTCTTATGTCTGCCTCCCTTTGTTTTCCTGAGGTCTATCTTACATCGTTCTGCTGTCTTAAAGAATACCCACATAAGTAAAAGTCATCCTGATTATGTTTTAATTTTTTTGTGTGTATATTTGACATTTCGGCAGTCCAAAAGTAATGGAAAGTAGTCAGGTAATGTTACTTAAATACTGTGATTCTTGGATTAGGTTACTGGCTACAATTTTTAAAAGGTTTTTAGTACTTGTACCAGAACACATTTCTAATGTAATCCTGTCGGTTTGAAAGATGACATCGCAGAGGAATTATTTTATGATTCTGACCCAAATTTTCTACTTTGGAAGAGATAAGCAATGATGATCTTGTAGCAATAGGGATTCAAAGGGCAGATGTTGGCATATAGAATAATTTCCAGTGGCTTCGGAAGTCTACATGATTGAAATAAGATGCTCAGTAGTGAAGCCCTCAGCAGTGTTTCGTAATTATTTTACACAATATAGCTGCTCTGCTTTTCCAAATGATGCTAGGATGAACCAGATGTTCCCAAAATTGATGCAGACATTAACAAAAACGGGATGCTTATACTTGGCAGAATCATTTCCTTGTGAAATTGCAAGGCTGCCATAGTAGCTGTATGTGGCACATGACAAAAAAACAGAGCTCATGCATGAATTTTATTTTCCAATTGATATAGTTTAGGCGGACAGTGGAGCCGCTTTCTGCTGCAGAATCGCTGGCATCTCCTGATTCCCTCTTCCTATTTCAGCAATACCTCAGCATTCAGAAACTTCAGATTCACACACCTCTTTATTCTGTTGGTGAATTACTCTCTCCATGGCAGCAGATGTAAAGCTCTATTACAGCTCTGTCTGCTCTATACTCTGCACCTCATATAAAATGGAATATGTACAGTGTATATTAGTATAAGTAAAGACCACCCTAGACCATCATACCCGCAATGCCAGATTATCCACCTAGCGATCTGCTGAGTAGGACACCACAGAGATATGCATCCATGGAGTGCAAAGAGGAGAACTACGATACCTTGAGGAACTACCGTGGGAATGGGAACTGGGACACTGGGATTACAAATTCTAAAATACAAAAGTCAACAGAAGCAGAATACTGTACACCTTATACAGTACCAAGACTCCTAAAAACTGATACGACACTTACGGAATGCTGGCAGAATAGTGCCGCAAACAAGATGTGGGCTAATAGAACGTCGGAACAGCAAACAGAACCAAGCATGGTGTTTTCCATTCAATAAGCCACAAGTTTGGACCAGTGCTCACCACTCATTCTAAATAGGACTTGACACCCCTACTTCCAGGTCAGGGCCAGGCCATGCAGACCGTGCTCAAACCCATAAGCACTAAAGTAAACTTGCAGTGCAATATGCAGTCAGTGGCCACTTCATTACTTCTGGCATCTAGCTAGTCCTGGGTTAGACCCATGTCTTCCTCTATAGCTGCATTAAGGGTTTGTTCAGATAAGGCATTCAGCTTTCTTTTTCTGCAGTTGTGCTCTTCCTGTTAGCTTTAACGAGTCTGGCCATTTTCATCTGACCTCTCTCATTAACAGGACATTTTCGCCCACAGAAATGGCATCCACTGGATTTCTTTTTTGTTCATCACATTATTCACTGTAAAATCTAGATACTGTTGCGTGTGAAAATCCCAGGAGGCTGACTGTTTCTGAGATGTTGGATCCACGGCGTATGACACCAGCAATCACACCACATTCAAAGTAGCTTAGATCAGAAATCTTTGCCATTTTAATGCCTTGCTGAACAGTAGGTGAACTTCTTGACCCTGTCTGTGTGCTGCATGTATTCAGTTCTGCCAAAAGATCTGCTGTTTAGAGGAGCGGGAACTGGCAAACAGGTATACGCAATACGCTCGCTGTATGTATGCACAGGTCAGAAGACATGCAGGTGGAGTGAATAGATGGCTGTAGTGTGGGTAATGTGTGATTATGTCCTCTGCCTCATGCCCTGTGCTTCTTAGGATGGGGTCCAGACTTACCACAACCCTTCACTAGATAAGCGGTTATGGAAATAGTTGGATGAATGCAGAGTGATTTTAGTGTGGGTGTAAGTGCATTACTGTTAAATTGCATACTTTGGGGAACATGTAAAAGCTGATAAAATATCCTGCTGTGGACTGGATATAATCACACAGGGTGTTTATGCAGAGTGTGTGGTGGCCCTCATTATAGAGATAACATGCCTCTGGCCATTACTACTGGTGCATTTGTTATAATGCCATACCGCCATATGGTTATCTTGCTCTTCCTCCCTTCCCAAACACCTGCAATCAAATGCAAAGGAACAAGAAGTAGAAAGAACCAATAGCATTGTCCAGACGACTTGTATAGGAAACTCCATAGCAGTGCAGCTCAACAGGCTCTCTTCACTGGATATGCCTGCCACAACCCCTCCTCTCAAGGTCTTCCAGCACACAGCATGATGCTGTTGTTTGCCAGTCCACTCAGAATTGAAAGTAAGTGACTGCAGTGCAATGTATATATTTTAAAATATTAAAATTAACGTCATTGTGTGTGTGAGAAAGATACAAAAAATCTTCTGGGTTCTTGTTTTTCTTCCCCTAGGCATTTTCGTTTATTAATGTGCAAATGTAGGGTATACAGTTTAATAACCTGCAAAAACCTTTTCACTGGTATTCATCTCACAGGTAAGTACAATAAGTACGATTTTTTTGGGCTGCAGAATCTCCACACAAACTTCACGGGAGTTTATCACTTTAAGAAATACCTGTCTAAATCTTATGGCATGATTTGCCTTTAATGTAACGCCGATGCTTTTGGGACACAAGTTTCTAGGACACATCATACATGCTGACAACCCCAACAAGCTGGAAATGGGGGTATATATTGTATACATATAGTTTGATGATGGGTATGAAGTGTGAGGACCTGGAACTTAATTGTGTTGAAGAGGAGGTATAAAATTCATAACATTATGTAACGTTCTGTGTATCCGGTACAAGGATGCAAGGCACATCAGAAGAAGTGCAGGCCACAAGGCAGGGGACATCCTGGAAGGCATCTAGGGATGTGAAACAGAGCCTCAACTCTGGAATCATGAGGCCACCCTGCCGCCCACACTATATAACACTTTTTACTATTTTTTTATTACTTTATAAGGTGTCATGCAGGTACAAAGTGGGCTGACTCTCTTACATAAGCAAGCTGTACTTGTTCACTGCTCCCACTTGGGCTGTTGCATTCCTTTTTATCTCAGCTACGCATGATATCTGTTACAGGCCAATGGTGCATATATGATGTCTATGAGGAAATTCAGCTAATTTTCAAGGGACAAGCGAGATGGGAGGCATCTTAAACTGACCTGCTAGTGACAGGAAATAAACTAGTGATAGGATAGTTATTCCCTTCGAATTTATTTTAGTTGTTATTTAATTTTTATGTATTATCAAGTTGTTTACTAAATAGCAATGCTCAGGAACCGGGCTGTAATTAGGTTAATATTGTTAGCGTTGATGGATTCTGGTAATTTAAAATCATTTTTATAAATGAAATATTTATTTGAAGTGGGACACAGTGTTTTTCTTTTTAATTGAATTGTGCAATATATTTTGCTTCTATCCACAAAAAGCCAAATCAATCTTTTAATGGGAAGCCTTATTGTTTCCTGATTTCCTGATGTTTATGGTGTTCAGACTTCAGAACGGTAGCATCACGCCCACCCTGAATGGCCTGGTTTAATCAAATAGTGAATAATAATTAACTGGTACGATGCGGTAAACATCGATTACACAATAGCAGAAAAGTTTGAAAGAAATCTTGCAAAAAAGTTTGAAAGCATCATCCCATCAGTTTAAACTAAATACACACGTTATAAAGGCCATTTTTCTTTTATTATTCTTTTATTTTATCTCTTTCTTTTTTGGGATTTGGTGCCCTGCAATAGTCTGCTGTCCCATCCAAGGTGATTCCTGACACATGCCCTGTGCTCTGGAATAGGCTCTAGGCTTCACCACGACCCTCTACTGGATAAGCAATTTTGTAAGATGGATGGACTGAGACTTAAAAATAGGTTACCGATCCCTACTCCTCCCAGTGTGTCTCTGTGGTAATTATGGCTGCTTGGTGTTGATACTTGGGTGACTGCAATTGTAGCCTTGTTAGAATTGTTTTTGAAGGCATTCAGGGCTCATATAGTTCACAAAAATCTCTTTATTTTTGAACCACATTGTTGCTTTATTGCATAGACATTTCTGCTTAGAATTGTAACTTGATGTGATATTCCACAGACAAGTTTGCAAGTGTGTCAATACCCAGGTCAGTACTTGGTAGCTAAATAAGCATTTTCAGCTAAACAATTCTCTTAATAAGACATTCTTTTCCAGTATTGTCAGGAGAACAGATATTTTATTATATTCGAAGTCTCAAAGCATTTTCGTCAATGGAAAATTTCACAAAACAATTGTAAGATCATCATCAAAGTTATGTAACACTAGCAGGATGAGGGAGTATGTGGCCCCCCAGGAGACAGAGGGAAGGACAGAGTTTTTGATGACTGGCAAACATTTCATTCTCTTGGAGAACAAAATAAACAAACAAAACAATGAGTCCTGTGATCGAAACAAGCAGAAGTTCATTTGATACCCTGAGTCTCTAAGGAAGAATGAGAGACCATCTAGATGGCCATCATTTGGTTCAGGACCACTGGCCTAGAAGATTATCTTCTGTATAAACACTGTAAATTCACAGCTAACCCAGCTGTCTTATATGCCTGATGGTCTAGCACAGAAACTGTTGACCTGACCCAGATGTGTGAGCCTAAGTGAAACTAAGTTACTCTCTAAGGCACACAACTTCCTCATGGTGTTAATGTTGAGCAGCACGTCTTTCACTTTCTTTGACTACTTCATGACCCACACACATTACTGATATGTGTTAGCAAACAGCATTTCTAGATTACAAAGAGAAGAGGAGGTCAGAGTGCTGACCCACTGGTGCCAAGAGAACTGCCTCACTATCAAGGAGCTGATAGTGGACTTCAGGAGAAGGGAGGAGAACACACGCCCATCTTCATCAACGGGACCACTGTGGAGAAGGTCAGCAGCTTTAGGTTCCTTGGAGTCTACATCACAGAAGACCTCACATGGACAGTGTACACCACAGAGGCAGTGAAGGCACAGCAGATTCCCCACATCCTCAGGACATTCTACAGATGCACTGTTGAAAGCCTCTTAACCGGATGTATCAGTGCCTGGTTATGGGAACTGCATTGCCCTCAACCACAAAGTCCTGCAGAGGGTGGTGCGTTCAATCAAACAGGTAATCGGAGGGGAGCTACTGCCCCCTGCAGGCTGACTGCACCACCCTGTGCTGAAAGAAGGCTGCAAAGATCATGGGGGACCCCAGCCACGCACTGCTTACCCGGCTACCATCAGGCAGACGGTAACCCAGCATCAAGAGCCAGACAAGCAGGCTCTGGAACAGCTTCTACACCAGGTCATCAGGATGCCGGACACCCAGTGATATCAGCCATCCCCTGGTCACCACCCCCACTCCCCACTGCACTAGTGAATGATTGTCATTCACTACACTGTATTTCATTACACCTGCACCTATTGTGTATATGTACAGTTGTATATTGTTGTACAGTTGTTTTACATACACTCCGGCTTTATTTAATGTACGCCACTGCAAATAGGAATCCATGACCCAAGGCTTTCACTCACTTCACCCATTATAGTGATGTGACAATAAAAATGATTTGATTTAAGATTTTTCTTTTTCCCAGTAAATAAATTCCAGTTAAACATTTTAAAGGAAAGGGGAATGTACATATTCATAAAGCTATAATGATCAAAGCTTATAAAAATAAAGTTTGTTCTACATCAAAGAAAAGCATATCTTAGTATTTTTTCCCTGACGCCACGTAATTATAATGAAGACGATAAAAGAAGCATGATGCATTTTGGGTCATAAAGAAAACTTCCAGAATTTGTACTACAACCACTAATATTGCCACATGACAAGGGATCGAGTTAAAATGCTCTGAATAAAAATAAAAAAACCCTAATTTGAAAACAATACAAGTATTAAAATGTCGACCTTTCCCACACACATGCTATTTATTATGAAATAAGATACTTTGTTCAGACATTTACTAGAGGTGCACCCAGGGCAATGCCTACAGATAACGCCTATACTCTTCCTTTGAACATGCATAACAATTGCATCAGATTTTGAGAGTAACTTATTGTTCTCAAAGTCCTAGAACGTCGAGGCTCCAATGGTTTTCTGGGGCTCAGAGGTTCACATCAGACTTGACATTATGTGACCATACAGTGTCCATCCATGAAGAATATCCACCTACATTTCTCTTGATATAGACAGGGATTTTACATGTTCTTCCTGTGCGGGGCTGGACTGGGATTAAAAATTGGTCCTGGACTTTTTGTCCAGACAGGCCTGCCGTAAATACATACTCCAGATAAATTTTGCTGACTGTGTCAGATAATGAATTTTGCTGAGTTGGACGGGGGTCCCCCACACACAGACTTTTGTGGGTATGCCATATGGCCAGTCCAGGCCTCGTTGTGTGGGGTTTTCAGGCTCTATGGGTTTTTTGTTTCCCGTAGTGCATGGTGCGTGTAAACCCTGTAAAGGACGGTCATTCTATTTAGTGAAAGCCCTTGCTCTGCGCTTCATCAAATAGGCCCTATACTGGATAGGCAGATGGATAAAATGGAAATGCATGAGGTTGTGTTCTTTCCTGTTGTACGGGTTACGTGTAGCAGAAGGGAGGAAATACCATGTGACCCAGCGACATATTGCAGCAATCCTGGGAGGCTCAGAGAAAAGTTTTGGCCTATTGGTGATGCAGTTAAGATTCCTCTATTTGTCATGAAAGACTAGGGTTTGAGTCCAAACATGGGCTGCTTGCAGTTGAGCTAATGCATCAGTGTTAGAGGTAGGAAGAGAACCCACAGTGGGAAGTTGTTAAGGACAGTATTTCTTTCTCTCTATCAACAATCGCAGTCTTAACAAGAGACTTTAGCTAGATGGTGTTTTGGTTGCTACATTCATCATCCCTACAATTTCCTATAGGGGACAGTTATCAATGATAAATGAATGTGTTTTAAACCTTAACCAAGACAATAGTTTAATGAGTGGAACTGATTAGCATTTTGGATATGGAATATAATCATCTAATTACATTGCTTTTGTGCTGGAAGTCTGTGGAGAAAGCCATGTAGGTGCCCTGCTATTAATCGGTGCTTTTCTGATCTCAGCGTCAGTGAGAGGTGCTGCCACATATTTTCAGATTGTCTTCTGTCTATCGATATGATTAACCTTTTGTGAGTAACAGCAATCTTATACTGTGACATTTGAATTAAATGGCAGGATCCTTCCTATACATTTCCAGTCCTGAAAGACTCAAAGTTTGCATTATCGGTTCTATGAATTGGTAAAGAGTGATCTATATCTGGACCAGTATGTACTTGAAATGTAAATCCCTGAAATATAAATGCAGGGAATTTGTGTGTTCACCCTGGGCTGCAAGTCATTCTTCCTCTAGTTCCCATGTGTGTATGTGCCTCTGCCTTGTGACGTCGGATGGAGAGTCCCAGCAGCCCTGATCAGGATAAGTGCATCAGCAGGCAATCTTATTGCATGTAGAATTTAAATAAGATGATGGATGGATGGATGGATGGATGGATAATAAAAGTAATGAACAATGTGTAAAAAAATATCTCTCAGTGGGTTTCTACTGCCATGGTGTATTTTTTACCTGATTTTTCTTGACCAACACAGGCAGAATCATATCACATTATTTGCAAAGTCAGGTTTCCAGGATTCTATTGCTGTAGAATACCGGTTGGATTTGAGTCAGATCTTTGGACCATTGAAGGGCATCCATTTAGTGTTAAGCACCTCCTGTGAGGCTGGATATATTTCTTAAAGCTAAATTACTTTTATGTCGCTAATAAATGCTCACTTAATTACTATGCGTGCATGTTAGAATTGCCTAGTTGAATACTTCCAGACAAAAAAATTAATACTTACAGAAATCACTTTTTGACCTATGCATTACTCTCTCATTAAAATGCTTAATAACAAGTTACATTTTAAAGGGAATGCTGTTATTTTGTGAAGGAATACTATTAGTGCATATTCAGATTTAAAATTTGAGCCCCACTAATCAACAACACTGCAAATAGGTTTTGTGATTTTCATAGCAGTTACAAACCAGTCAAGGATGTAAGGATTACGTGCTAAAGACCCGAAGCACTGGAATGGGGGGCTGGGGGGTCTCTAATATACCTTGTTTGGCATGTGAATTAGGTTGCAATAATTATTTTTAACATGTGGTTACAAGGACCACCTGGTTCTTGTATTTCATTTCAGTTATTTATGTACTATAGCAGACAATGGGGGGTAAAACCCTTCTGGTCATTCTGAGAAAAGAACCTATGGCCCAAAGTGACAAATGACCTGTCTAACAATTCTATCGTAACTGGGTTTCATGCACTTTTCAGTCAGCTATAGCTAGGACTTTTCTGGCTTGACATTAAACCACAAGAGCATGGCAGGGGGGCATCTGGTATCTCAAAAAGATCTCCCATTGTTCAGTTTAGGCATCATTTTTCCAGTGATTTTTTTTTTGTCATTAGAATAATAATCTGTCATGTCTAGAAACCGAAATTCACTATATACTGAATCAATTTATCACAAATAATATGCTGTCAATCAAATGAAAGTTTTAAAATTTATATTATTAGGTTTTAGACATTTGGGATGTCCTTTTATTATGTTGGTAAGAGCTTCCGTACTAAGGTGAATACTGAGAAATTACAATTCAAATATTTTTAAATTATTAACAATGTTGCACCTGAAAAAAAAGTAATTGGTTTTGGCAAAGGAGAAGATCAACATCTTTCCTATCTCATGTTCACACCCGTTATAAAAAGTTATAAATCTCGAATTTCTATAAAAATGAAGAAATTCTGCTTAATGTCTCCCAAAGATACCGGTTTCTAATTTCATTTTGTTTACCTTTTGCCTAATTTCCTGAATGGGCTTTTCTTTGCCTATTACCTTTGTAAGTCCATGTATATTCCCCAGGGAGACCTATGAATCCAGCACAGAGAGATTTCAAAACCTGTACTTCAGAAGCACAAAAACATCTTGGAGGTGGTGAAAAATAATATGCAGAAATTAAAAATTGCTCACACTGGCTTATATTTAGTTTTCAAAAGGTTTTACTTCAAGAAAGTCTTTTTATGCATTAAAAACAAGAGTCTGGGAACAGGATAAGTAATGACCACTACATCAGGAGACACGGACTTCCACTAAGGACTTGAGAGTATTATAAATCTCGAGATCTTCAGGAGGCGTTTTTTCAAACAAGCTCCGTGGTTCTTTATCACTAATCAAATGCCTGCCGCAAAATGGGTCTTTTATTAAATTAGATGACCATTCCTGGAGCGCCAATGGGACAAGTTGTGGAATCTGAAAATGGTAAAGCTGAATACCAACAACAGTTATGAAGGGTATCCATATCCATTTACAGATATCCATATCCATTTACAGATATCCATATCCATTTACAGATATCCATATCCCTATACAATTTATTGACACCTCTTCCTTCACAATACAACTACTGCAGGCAAACTAAAATAAAAATTCACCATGATTTACATCATGTATTATCGGATTTATTGAGCAAAAACCAACCGAGACTTGCCAAAAAGCCTTCCGTTCTCTTAGGCTTCACAACATACTGTCCAGAACACAGAGCCCAATTTGTCATGAAGCTGTTCCCAAAACCAAAAAAATCATCACAAAACGAAAGAGCACATCCAAGACCTATCAAGCTTATTTGCATCAAAACAATATACAGATTTTATCATATGAACAGCTTCTAATCTGCAATTTATATCATGGTGCAATAAACTGAATGGAACTATCAAACTAGCTGTCAAGTAAGGATATATTACAACTCAAATGTCTATGAGATTGTAAACAAAAAGATTTAATTAGCTTCTTTTCTAAACACAATTTTCCAGGCCACAAAAATACATCCAGAAAACATCTGTTGAAAAAAGCTGAAGTGTCGCATGTATGGTCTTCTGCAAACCTGCAGCAATGTCCCTTTCAGGAATGTAAAGGTTTTCTCCTGGGTAACCTTCCATGAATGCCATTATAATTCAGTGTACATCATATTGTTGAGTATTCAGGTATGAAAATGGATATCAGCGGCAGCAGTGAAGTCCTTCAGGCCCCTTGCATATAGTGTTGGCTTCATGTGGACATCTTGACACATATTTTCTGCTTTATGTTTCCTGCATTGACAATAACTCAAAAACCATTTTATGAACCTTTTTCAAACCTTGTCTGATCTTTATTATAACACCTATTTTTCTGCTCCACCTTCCTGTCATGTGATGTAACGCAGCCCTGTCATTTGTTAATGCAGATTAGGGAAAAAAAGGGTACTCTTGGTTTGATGCAAGGGATCTCCCCACTAATAACATATGGGTATGAATTGAAATTGCAATTCATTATAAATGAATCAATATCACGAATTAAAAATGATTAATTGTGTAGCCCTACATATTGCAGTTGTTCTTTTTGAATGGTACTTTTGTGTGCCTCCTATGTTTTAGTCCTTCCTAGCTACTTAATTCAGTTCAGCTATCTTAAAACCACTTGCGCAGTACAGAGTAACAGAGACGGTATCTCACACAGCATAGGGCATAGGGCAGGGGAAAACTCTGGACAGGATGCCTATCGCTGCAGGCAATTTAGAAAGGGCAGTTAACTTAACTGCCTGTCTTTGGACTACTCGAGACACAGGGCACAGGCCTGATTCAAAGCCCCAGTCCTAAAGCTCTGAAGCAACAATGCTACCCACTCATCCATGATGCCACCATTGACATTACATCCTGCCCAGCCAATCAGTGAAGCCAAAGGCATGCTCTCTACCAATTTCTCTACTTCTGTCTGTCTCTGTCTGCCTAATCCACTGATCCCCAGTGTCATTGTTTAGGCACATATGTATTCATTTTCAATTGAGGGTACATTGAAAATGCATATAATGGTCTAATCTGTAGGACTCCACACAGTAGCTAGTAGATGTGATACAGAATTGTCTTCCATTGTCTTTGTACCACTTTTTGAGATTATTGCAGCTTTCATTTCAAAAGTTTGTGTAACCAAATGTCTTGGTTGCTTACAGTGTTTTTTTTTTACATTTTGACCCAAGTTTATGCTGATGCATGTATTTGTTCGTTATTCTTCAGGGTAACGATTAAGGGGCTCCATAACATCCTTTTTTTCATTTTCTATTCTTGCATTTATAGTGTGGAAAGAAATACAGCATCAAACGTCGCCAAGATTCAGCACTTGTTTTGATATTTTCTTCTAGAGCAGAATGTTCTCGTTTACTTGAAAGTGATGCAAATTCCTGGCCTTGCCATCAACTACTGGTTTCATGGTTACCTGGTAATCACGTGTGTGACATTGCTCTGGACTGAAGCTGCATTTAATTTTTAAACAAAAAAAAAAAACACCATCACAATTAGGAATAAAATTGCAAATTGGAAACCTGAAACAGATGCAGGTGTCAGTACTGTGCTCTCTCTGCCGCTCAGTGAGAGACAGTGGCTGCCAACAGAGAAGAAGCCTGTTCCTTTGTCTCTGTAACAGTAAGGCACAATGACAGCACCTCCATACTGCTGATTGCAGAAGCACACTGGTTTGACTACAGAAGGAGCTTAAA
>JABFEA020000036.1:24125748-24139746 GCA_019775915.2 Cyphomyrus plagiostoma
ACTATTCCATACTCTAACTACACGCTGTGTAAAGAAGTGCTTCCTCAAATTTGTTTTAAAATGTTCTCCCACTAATTCCCACTTAGGCCACTTGTTCTAGTATTTAAGCTCATACTGAAATAGCCATTTGGCTGAACAGCATCCAGACACGTTAGAATCTTATAGACCATGCTTGTTCATCATTAATAAATCATGACAGTTCATATGTATTCAGGCACTATATTAGGTAACAGTAAACTAATTAGTTGATAATGGTAAGATCACTTGATGGGGCAAAAATTACATATTAACTCATTTACTACTAACAAATCATAAAATACACCAACTCCTACTATTATTGATGAATGTTAAGTACTGATCGCAAGTTCAAACACGTAGTTACTGGTTTAATAATGCATTAAGTAAGTGTGTACTACTACATTTATGTCCTTTCAAGTAAAGTGTTACCACATTTTTCCGTGGACACAGATGATCATGGTTGATGCATATGTACAACAGTGATATTCCACCAAACCAGCAGAGTGCAGATGTATTGCAATAAACACAAATACAAGCAGTTTAGTGAAATGGGTAAAGTTTTTAAACAGTTTTAAAGTTATCAGTGTAGGTGTTGGTGTTATATTATCACTAAGATTTAAAAATGCTGGAATTGTTTCTTTTGAAAATTCTGTCAGTGAGCAACAAGAGAGAATTTAAAAATGTTGTAACAGCAATAATTCCTTAATCAGTATGTAGGGTGCCGGCGTGCGGATCGTCAGGTGGGTGGGGCGGGTCGCTGACGGAAAACATTGCAAAGCATGGGGGGGGGGGCTGGGTTCAATCTCTGGGCAAAATTTAAGTTTAACTTTTCCATTTTTATCTAGGCAGGGTGGGGCCCTATTGTTTAGTGGGGACCTCCAATGACCATTGGCCATTCCACTGCTAGTTTGGCACATATAATGTTAATTTTGTAGTAGACAACGTTACATCTACACCAGATGAGTCAGCTCACACAAGAGGGCCACCAAGACCTTATCCTGGTGATCATCGGTTTGAAGAATTACCTTGATCTAGACATATCATTATTCTCATCGTGTAGACGAGGGGTAGGCAACCCAGATCCCGGAGTGTTGATATGCAGCAGGTTTTCCATCCTACCTGATGAGTCACTATCTACCTGAGTTCAGGTGTGGTTCATCAGAGACCAGGTGGGATGGCAAACCTACTGGATCCCAGCGCTCCAGGATCTGGGCTGCCCACCCCTGCTGTAGAGTGTACTCCTGGTATAGACTGTTCACTTATTTTTGCACATGCATAGGATAATTTCTACCTTTTTATTCTATTCCATGAATTCCATTCAATTCCACACATTTTCCCTCTAAAAGCACACATAATTTGTATTTGAAAAAGGCTGGCATTAATTAAAGGATTGTATAGTAAAGATGTGATATTTCCAGCTATGTTCACATACTTTCAAGTACTGCTGCAGGCACTGGAATTAAATCCTGGCTCTCCCAAATAACTGTAACAACTCTATAATAACTGGATTTTTGCAACGGTTTACCACACTCAAAATATCATCTCCATTAACATTTCATAAGACGATTATAAACAGATATTCCTCCCTCCACCACACACTCCTCAGGGAATCTGTATTTCCATTTGAACAGACATTAACTTACCAAGTTAGCAGTGCTCAGGCACTATTGTACATGAACAGTTTTGAGAAATGTCCTCTGGAAAATGAATTTGGAACAAAATGTAAGAGATCGATAATTTGCGTAGCTTTGCAATTCCAGTTTGCCGTAATGAGTGACCCAGTGCATTACATACAGCAGGACTGGAAAGACTGCTTATCGGAAACGAATGGTTCACAGCAGCTTGACATTATGTCTTTACTTTTTTCTGTGTTTAATTCTACTTCTTTATTGCTTGAATCCCTTTTCTCTTTAATTGAACCTGTTCAGATTTTAATTGAACACCTTTTCCTTAACATTCAACATAATTTGTATTTTAATGAAGCTTTGCAAGCCCTTTAGCTATATAAACCTGGGTGAATTAATTTCATGAGTGCTACAAGAAACTGCCAACATTTCGAAAAAAAAAAAACATTAACAATATGAATAAAAGTAATATATAAAGCGAAGTTATTGCTTAAAACCAAGAATCCATAAGATTTGTTATGAATTGGGATTTGGCAGTCCCTGTATGATACTCACTCTTCAGTAAGACATGTATAGAGTGAAACTAGGCTGACGTGTAGCAGTACAGTTGAGAGAGAATGAGTGGGCAGCAACTCTACCATCCATTTATGTTCAGGAAGCAGGGAGCCAAGGGGATCTTGAGAAGTTACATGTCTGGTCAGATGACACAGCAGTGCTGGAGGTTACCTCCTCTCTGCCAGCCCAGGAAATGGTCTTTCTAACACCATCTGCTCCCATAACACCAGAAGCCTGTCAGGCGCTCTTTGACCACCCGGCACCGAAGGTGACTCCACAGGTCTGGGGTCAGCTTGATAACCCCTGCATCCACAGCCCAGAGGCCTGACCTGAGTCCTCAGAATCTTTCCATCAGATGTCATGTCCTCCCACCCTGACCTCACAGGTAGCTGGGTAACCAAGCAGCCACCTCACTCTCCTACTGACTGGCCAGCTGAGGCAGCTTTTTACAGCAACCTTTTGTTCCCCGGATTCCTCTCTTTTCTAATGTGTAGAAGCTCAGCGTAGACTTTCTGGATTGTACAGCCCTGGCTTTCTTTGTCTTGTGTGGGTCAGGATGTCATTGGCCTCCAGCTACTTTCTGATTGCTTGCTGCGCCTAGCCTCAATGGGCCTGAAGCTCTGGGGGGTTGAAGATATGGGAGACAACACGGAGCAGCCCCATGGCAAAGAGTAGTATTGTTTTCAATTGACTTGCCAGCTTGAGTACAGCTGCTTGCTAATGATAAGCAGCTGCCTCTGATCCAGGTTAAACTGACAATGGAAATGAGAGACACCCGGTTAGATCATGGAGAAGACTGCTGCAAGGTTTACAAGTCTTTTCACAGTTGGTTACAGTGCTTTGGGTAGCACGGTTAGCACTGTTGCCTCACACTTCGGGGATCAGGGCTTGAGTCTCAGCCATGGCTTCATGTGTGTGGACTTGTTCCACCCCATGTTCTCCCCAGTTGTTGTGCAGTTTCCTCCAGGTATTCTGGTTTCCCTCCACAGTGCAAAGCCTGTGGACTGGAGTTACCAAGGTGCATGTGTGTGACTGGTGTGTGAATATGCTTTGTGATGTGCTGGTGCCTCATCCTGGGATGCTCTCTGCTTTGGTGCCCATAGATTCTGGCCCTCCTTTGGCCCTGAATAGGACAGTGAATCTTGTAATTGGGTGGATGGATTATACTCTTCATTGTAAGTCTTAGTTTATCAGCTTTTGCCATTTTACTCACTGTGTTGTTTTCAGTCCCTGTGTTACTCAGAGCTTGCTCCTTCACCTGGTGTCAGGGTCAGTGCTCGTCCATCTCTTCCCCGCTTGGACAGCAGGGGTTGCTTGCCATCCTGTTCCCTCCTGTCTTTGCACTAGACCCTTGTGTGTTTCTCTTGCTCCTCTCTTGCTTCCCTGTTGTTTATTAGTCATTTCTTCCCTGTTTTGGTTTATCCTCAGTTTGATGTTTATCCCTGTGTTTAATTTGTTTTGTTTATAGTTCTCTGCCTCTGCTTTGGTTGTTCTGCTTTACTTGTTTTTTGGTTTTTCTCCTAGTGTAGTATTTCCCTGTATTACCTTAGTTTCAGGTCTTGTAAGTTCCTTAGGTCTGTCTTCATTAGCGTTAGTTACTTCACTTGTGTCTTGTTGCCCTGTTGATTGATTGTGTTTGATGATTCACACCTGCCTTTTGTTAGTCCTTGTCATCAGTGTATTTACACTAGGAAGTACCAGTAATAATCCTAGGATACACAAAGAAAAACAGAAAACCAATAAACAAACAAAACAGGTAAGGCTGGCCTCAAACCCATGTCTACAAGGTCACAGCCTCTGTGCCACAAGCTCAGCCTGTTGAGCTACATGGCTATCTGCGGAGCATGGGAAACATACAAGGGTCTTGTACAAAGACAGAAGGGAACAGGATGGCCAGCAACACCTGCTGGCCAAACAGGGAAGAGACATGAAGGGCAGGGCTGGACAGGTGCTGACCCTGACACCTGGATGTGTTTTACTACACCTTGTTCTATTTATGAACCCGTTTGTCATGGTAATAAATTGAAAGGGGCTGCTGTCTGCTGCCAACCCATGCAGCCAAATTTTTGCAGCAATGAGTGACATTAGTTAAAAGGATTTGTTTAATCTATGGACCTTATAAATATTGTGCAACATGATACAGGTACAAGTTCAAGTTCGAGTACAAGTTCAAAGTGATCTATGATATAGTGTCTATTATTTACTGCTATTTAATAAAATAATATATTACATGTTAGATAATCCAGGCTGTAGTGCTGTTTACCACTCAAAACACAATCACATGGGTCCCCTGATGTCAGTACACTAAATATGAAATAAATGCGTTTCTTACTTAGGAAATGCTGAAGCTGTATATTCTGCTAAACTAGCGATGATCTTCTGAGCATCTTTGCTACCTAGCCATAATGTTATATGTAACCATGAAGTGATCATATCCCAGTGGCATCATGATAAGGTTATTAGGCTCAGAATACTATGGCATTCAAGATTAAGCTATCCTGTCTCATGACCAAAACACAATTGTAATATTAAGGTTATTAGGCTCAGGATACTATGGAATTCAAGATTAAGCTATCCTGTCTCATGACTAAAACACAATTATAATATCAAGGTTATTAGGCTCAGAATATGATGGCATTCAAGATTAAGATATCCTGTCTCATGACCAAAACACCATTATAATATTAAGGTTATTAGGCTCAGGACGCTACAGTGTACAGGATTAAGATATCCTGTCTCGTGACCAAAACACAATTATAATGCTGAGGTTTTGAGGCTCAATGCTATGGTGTACAGGATTAAGATATCCTGTTTTATGACCAAAATACCATTATAATGTTAAGGTTATTTGGATGTTATGGCATACAGGAGTAAAATTACAGTTAAAGGAAATTATTGGCCCTCACCTTGGCAACCTTCTAGCTGTTACAATGGTCATGATATGCCACTTACCTGCCTTATGGCTTTTATAAAATTGTTAGTAGATATTTTAAATAGCATTAAGAGCATATTTCCAATGGTTGCTAAGCAACAAGCAACAGACAACTAAAAAGATGGTCCCACTGAAACTAAGGCCAGAGTCACAGTGGCTGTCATCCAAAAACGCAGTAACAAGCAAGCTGAGAGCTATGCTATTTATTTACGTGTATTCTCTGCTTCCATTAATTTTGCAAGGCTGACAAAATATCACATTAAATTCAGTGGTGCAGTTTTTCTGTCATCTATAAGAATATGATTCCATTGTTTCCTTGCCTTGTTTGAGCTGTTTTTATTTTGAAATTTTAGCGTGACACTTTCAGATTGTTAGCATACTAATTTTACCTTATTAACAGGCAATCAAAGAAATTCAAATGACTGGCCTTTAAATTTCTAACCCCAACACCAAACATGAACATTAGATCTTAAATTATTTTTAAATAACTTTCATAATCCATTTTTGCAAAACTCTTAAGGTACATAAACAGGTCTCTTCAAAATTTTTATGTAATTCTTATTTCTAGTCAGCGCCTATTCAGATATTCCTAGAGTTAGATTTTTTTGACTGGTGCACTGCATACAGATTCCCTTCTTGCATTCACAGCCCTTACTTCCCTCTGACACATGCCTTGCAGTAGCATTTTAATGGGATGATGTCATATCTGATTGCACTTCAGTTTCCCTATATGTGATAACTGGGCAGTAGTAGCTGGGCTGTAGCTGAGCTGTATTGGCTGGGCTGTATCGGCTGGGCTGTATCAGCTGGGCTGTAGCTGCTGGGCTGTATCAGCTGGGCTGTAGTAGCTGAGCTGTAGCAGCTGGGCTGTAGCTGCTGGGCTGTAGCTGCTGGGCTGTATCAGCTGGGCTGTAGTAGCTGAGCTCTAGCAGCTGGGCTGTAGTAGCTGGGCTGTAGCTGCCCTGGCTATGGTGCAGGCATTAGGACTAGCGTGATTTGTCACCATTGCTTCTATACTGGACTTCACCATCTTGCTGCAGGTGCTACATTATTGCTTCTTTTAGGAGTTGTGCCTCCACCCCTTACCCACCTCGGGCCTATGAATATCGGCTTCCAGATTGCACAACATGGTTCCTGTTGCAAGTAAAGCCACCAACTAGCCGCTACATTCAGTGGTGGCGGCATTATGACAAACTATCCATGGTCGATTTTCCATAAACGATAGATATGTCTGGATCTCGGTAAACCTTGGAGCCCATCCCAGGAAGCAGAGGGAGCCAATACAACGGACCTAGGGCAAAAACGCTCACACATCCTCTGAGGGCAACTTAGAGACAACAGTCCACCACACTAGCATGCAACCCACATCTATGGAGGTGTGAAACCACGTTGCCCCTTTGAAGAGTCACATTTAAAAACAAATTTTAAAGTGATCTTTCCACCATTGGCTGTATGTGAGGGAATGCTTGCACCCTGGAAAATAAAATTTACAACTTGTAGCAATTTGGTCAGACACCCACATAATAAATTACCATTCCGAAAAAAATGAGAAACTGTTATGTTGCCGTCAGCTTAACTACCATAGGTTTTCAATGCACAAAACAGAGGTCATATTAAATATAAAAATGTTTGGCATAATTAATTTCAGATTCTAGGAATAGCATCCTAATCCTTCTCTGCCCACAGTTCTGTTATTTTCCATCCCCATGACCAGATCAGTGGATAAAAAAAGAATCTAACAGTTTGTCAAGTGGAGATTCACTTTCATGAAGATTAAATAAGATTCACATCTTGGGAAGCCCTAACTGGGAACAGAGATAAATACTTACTGGAAAAGAACGGTCTACATCAGAAGACGTTATGTTTTATTTTCTATAAAAGAGCATGTATTTCATATTAAATACCTGTCAATAATTCTGTTTACCTTTATCTGCTTATTATTGCTAAAAATGTGATTACTACTACTAAGTTATATAACTTGGGAAAATATATATTTATTTTCTGAATAAAAATATCCAGGACAGGTACTGTATAAATATCTGCCCTTGAGACACTTGAAGATTTCTGCTCCAATTATGTCTGGAAATTTTCATTACGGGACTTTTTAATATGTTAATAATTGTTATTCCCAAGTCAGGGTTGTTTTAATAGGTGTTTAAAGATACTTTATCCCCATGTAAGCAGATGTTAGGAAATACAGTGGCAGAATGCACATTGCATATATGCCCATTGACACAACGTTTGCACACTGAGGAGGGGATGAAAAACCGGTTGTTAAATAGGTCATCTACATAACTCCCATTCAATTGAAAACAGAACTGAGCTTATAGCATTACATTTTAAAGCCAGGACCGGGGTTTAATAAGCATTTCTGTATCCGGGGGATTGTCCATACAGTTTGTTCTGCAGCACAGCAGTGGGGTTTAACAGTCTGCCCCTGTTGCTGTAGCGACCAAGGGCAGCCTCCAGTTGACATTTAGATTCCAGCTTACACACACATCTGCCACCTGAGGGGATGAAAACGCCATTGACGAATCAGGAGCTGCAACATTTTCAGAATCAAATGGTTACACCCCAACAGATCATCCAAATCTGGCTGCATCACAGCACTTCTAAAATCCCTCTGCTACAACACACTAGATCAATTCTAAATTCCTCGGCTATTCCACATATGATCATTTTAAAAATGCCTTACCTAGACACCAATAGATCATTTCTAATGTTGATTGGCTACACTTCAACAAATCACTTCTGAAATCCCTCAGTTACACCTTAACTACTTGTTTCTAAAATCCCTGACTATACCATGAAACTGTTTGGCCCATTCAGGGTCGTTGGGGGTCTGGAGCCTACAACACAAGGCAAGGTACAACAACTCAGGATGGGGTACCAACCCATCACAGGGCACACTCACACACAATTCACTCACACGGTCACACACTATTCACACCTATGGGTAAAAAATAGCCTCAGTATGTTTTTGGATGGTAGGGGAAAACCCAAGTACCTGGAGAAAACCCCATGATGACGGGGGGGGCATGAAAGCTCCACACACACACAGAGCCATGGCGGAGACCCAAACCCCACTCCCAGAGGTGTAAGGTTACATTACTAAACACTGCATCATCTTGCCACCACAACAGATTATTTCCAAAAGCGATCTCTTGTCTACAACTCAACTGATTATTTCTACTTAACTTCATCATACACCAGGATTATTCAAATTATGGTCCTCGAGGTCCGAGCACTGCTGGTTTTCCAGCCTTCCTTTACCTGTCAGTCAGGTGTGAAGCGCCTGACCAATCAGAATCAGTAATTATTATACTAACTACCTGGGGGAATTGAAAAGAAGCCTGGATTTGGAATCGAGGTCCAGATTTGAAGAGTTCTGCCCTAAAAGATCATTTCTAAAACAAACTGGCTGCATACTAACAGATTCTTTATAAAAGTGTATGGCTACACCCAAGGTTTCCTAAATATAATGTACTCTTACAATTTTTACTGGTTATACAAAAACCTTTCTGATATTAACAGTGACAAGGCTTCTCTGTATCTTCAAATTTATATAGCCAACCAGCTAGGGAGCTGGGATAAGAATATCTGCATTCCCTCCTTATGAGTGTTTGCTGTCATTTAAAAGCATCTAAAAATGTCCATCCAGTATCTCACATATATATTGGGTACATTTGCTTTTTTCAGGATTAGTATAATCACTGCACTGCAGTCCTAATGCATAGTAGATGGGTTGGGGGCTGTACTTTTAGTGAAAGTGGTTCTTGATGGCGCTTAAGTTATTGGTGGTCTCTGTAGGGGGCAGTGTGACAGAATGTTTATGCAAAGGAGAAGATTTAAAGAGGTGTTTCACTAGTTTTTGCTCTCCCGGTGTGTTGTCCACTTGGAGTAAACAGTGTAAGGCATGGCTGTCACCCACAATGGCCCTCATTAAACAGCTTAAAGAAAGTGACTGATTTATTTAGCTGCAGACGCTGCAATATATCTGGATCCTGTACTGTACTAGAGAAGCTTCCAGATGGATGGATAAATAGCTTGACAACGATGAAAAACTTAATAACGCTTAAAATTTTATTCATGTTATTCATATCAAGGGGTGACCTTTATCTTCCCACTCAAGTGGCACTTGCTGAATGCCTGATTAACAAACAGCCACATTTCTGTCTTCATAAATGCTCATTTTGGTATTTTAAAAACTTGGTTTAAAATATGTCTTCCTCCTCTGCTTTTTCATAAAGGTCAATAACTGTATAAAATATTCAGTGAAAAGAAATAGGAATTTCCCTCAGCTACCTATAGAAAGTTGCATTTGGATAGCTATGTGTGTTTATCCCTGAGCAGGGCACCTAGAGGTCCAATAGTTCACTATGTTAATTCACCTCTGCTTAATGCCACTCCAGATAAGACAATGTTGAACTGAGCGAGTTTCTGGGTATGTTTTCAATTACAATGAAATTAAAATCATTTCCCAAGAGTACTGGTATCTTTTCATTTTTTAATTTCTATGGATATTCAAAGCACTGTAAATTTTTAATTGCTGATTGTGGATGCCGTCAATCTGATTCCCCTTTTTTAAGTTATCCATTAATATGAAAATACTTATCTGGAATTTGAAGAAAAGATTGACAAAGTGATTAGCAAATCACTGTTCTTAGTGAGTCAAACTGTTAGCAGTTGTTAATTGGCTGCAGTTGGTTAAAGTCAATTGATTATTCATGAATAAATTAGCTGGTTTAACGCTTAACTGAATTCCACCTTTCCCATCAACAGAGAAACACACAACAAATGTAATCCTTGAGTGCTGAGCAAATATATGGCAAGTGTGCAGCATTACATTGGTTGCATGTCCGTTCCTGATAGTCCTGTGGAATAGCGGGACTCAGCCATAGCATCCCTGTAAAGTGTGATATGGCAGCTGGCTGTGCTCCCAAGTTTAGCTGTATGGACAGAACAAAGTAAGTTAATATGAGAACAGCTTACAGTAAGTAGCTGGGATCCGTATATGCAGACACACAATGAAAAAGTCTTCTGACGGAGATAGGGAGGAAGCTGGCAGGTTTAATCAAGCTGTGGCTGGCTTGACAAGTGCAAAGGCCTGGAAAAAGGCTGTCAAGTCCCATGTTTATGCAGTGGCATAAGTCGAAATAAATAATATTGTCAGGGTTAAAGTCTGCTTAGAGGAGCACAGAGGTCCTGTTAGAGCAGGGAGAGCATCAGCTGCGTGGCAGCCTGCCTCACACAGGACAACAGATCTGTGAAGCGCTAAGGCTTCCTAAGGCACAACCGAAACACCATGGCGGGGACCTGCAGCACATAAACAAGTAGGGTCCCTCCGAGACTGTAAATCACCCTTAAAAATGGGGCTGCCAGGTACACAGCACTTGTGTATTTTTTACAGAAGCAAATGGAGCCTTTTGTATTTATGTTTTTGTGTTTCATAAGCATGCTTTATACATTTTTACAGAATTTGTTCTATACTGAAAAAAGTTCTGTGCATTGCCAGATTTCTTGGTGCTGCCATGTACAAGCTTATATATGCACTTGTTTATTTAAAGGAAAATTAATAAATGATTTTAACATGCACTGTTAAACACACATGAATTGCTGGCAATTCTTTGGAATCGAACATGGAGTAAACTGTAAAAATACAGTAAATAATGGATCCCACTTCTTTCATTGATTTTGTTATACACATGATTTAATTGCTTGCAAACATCTTTATAGTAGCTTTAATATTTATTTTATTTTAATATTTATTTATTTGTTGCATACAGAAAGACAGGAGGCATGCTTACATGTGACCAGCATATTAATTCAGACGTAGAATGTACATCTCAGATAAATCTCAAAGCCCCCAGCACCACACCAAGCCAGAGCCCTAACAGCTGCTTTGTTTACCAGCTGCTTTGCTTTGCTCCCAGCTGTTAATCCCATGTTCGCTTGTGCCTCCACATAAAATCCCTGTCCATTCCTGTCCCGGAAGCTCTGTCTGCCATTGAACCAACATATATGTAACACTTTGGAAGACTTAACCATTACTCTCTCATAATTTTTAATAACACTCCCACTGAAAATATGCTGCGATTTATGTACTGCAGTTATATTGCAGGTTTTATACCCCCAGGATCAGCCTGGGTGTGTCATGGGACGAGTTCAGGGATGGGTATCACAGTTTGTATTAATAAGAGACCCTCATGCTGGTCCTGAAACCTGACGACGTGAAGGCTATGCAAGTCTCACTCAGGCTGTACATTTTATTTCACTATTACTTTTTGCCTGAGATACACCATTGGGCTACCCTTTAAAATCCAGTCATTCTTAATTTTTATAAGGTCAATTTAAAACCATGTCTTTCAAAAATAATACATTTGGCTTTTAATATTTGCCTTTCGAGAAATTAAAATGCAGACTTAGAGGCAAACTATTGCCATACTAAGAGAAATCTCTTTAGAATAAATATTTTATCTGAAAACTCATAAGAGAAATCGTATTGACTCTTATCTGAGCAGAATAACTCTAAAGTCCTGTTAAGTCCTCATCAAATGTAAATGTTCTCTTCACAGATATGAGAATTTTTTTGACATTAAGCTCAAAGACGTAGGGAATCAGGTTTTGCACTGTAGTTATGATTTATATCGTGATTTAAATGAGTGTGAAAGGATATGCTAAACGTGCATTTTTCTTATTGCAGCAACAACTGATGGGTTGATTGAGAATGTGCTGCATCTAAATCCTTTATCTTTCTCTTTTGATGTCCTTCCTTCAAAATTTCCTTAAAAATGCTTGGAACTATATACAACGTTTCTTACAATCATTAATGCATTTATTGTTACTGCCAGAGCTACTTATTTATTTTTAAGCTGTACTGAGGGGGAAAAAGCTTTTTTTCCCTATGGGACAATTGTAAAGAAAATTAACTTTCATGTCAAAAAAAAGTCTGACAAAGTTCAGTCTTTTTCCCATGGTACTGCCCTTATTTGAGTACCTATTTATCTGGTAATGAATTCAAACTTTAATAAACACATTAATTTAGCCAGTGCAGTTTGGCTGATCGTGTTTTATAATCATTTGATAAAGGACTTGATTGGGATTTAATGAAAATGTCTTGGGTTAGTTCAGGATTTAGATAGACTCCACTTTGTATACGTACCACCTGCAGACTCCCTGGATGAATAGCTATCTGCAGAAAAACACCATGCAGCTGAAACTGCAGCAGGTATGTTAGGTTCGCCTACAATGTCAGTCATTAGTGTCACACAGTTATTTATTTATTTTTAAACATAAATGTGAATTAAATTTCCGTTTAATGACAATAATCCTTGTTCTTGGCAAAAATCAAAACATTTTCTAATATGATTAATGTTGTAAAATGTCAGTTCCAAGTCCCAGATTAACAAGAGTTTAATGTTCCATTAAAAATTAGTGTTTTTAAATATATATCATTCAAATAGTGAAAGCATAATAATCCTGGAAATTAATCAACCTTTCCATTATCAGTCCTAATGTGCCAGAAAATCCTGTGTTTCGCAGTAAGTATATCACATCTGACTCTAATTCTGATTTTGGACTATGCAGAAGTTGAAATAGCTGTGTACTGTGCAAATAATGTTGGCCTTCAGGTGTAACCAAAATATATTCTTGGGTACTTAAGTGTGTTACCAATGAGAACATTTTAAAGTTCTTTCAAGGAACCCACATCTAAAACTGTAAGGGAATTAAGCATTTTTCTCTCCATGGGATATTTCATCACAAAAGCCAGTTAATAAGTTTGATAATGAGGTAGGTAAAAATGCAAAAATCAAACTAGCTTAAACATCTTCAAAAAGAAGCCAGTTTTACCTCAAACAGAAATGTCACCCTGCACAACATAATTAGTTGAAATTATATTAAAAGTGCAAGTGCAAGTGCAACTTTAAAACTATTTTTGTTATCATAAATTATTCAAATCTCTCTTTACTAGGCCAATTGGACAGATACATAAAATTACTGATATCACCCTTCTCATTAAAGTAAATTGATTGGATGAAAAATATATGAAAAAACATTAACAGGGGTTACTGCTTGACACACAGGAAACTATACAATGTATAAATTGTAATGGCACTTTCATTTGCTAGAGAATCTTGAATGTATATCACCAATTTATATTTAATATGTAATGATAATCACAAAAATAACTTTGTGTAAGGATTGTTGTTTTTAGGGGGGCAATGGGTGGAATATAGATGGTTGGAAAATAGCTTATAAATGATTGTCACCATACATCACTCTGAAGTTAAAATCAATACCTTAGCAGCCAGAAAGCATTGTGTGTGTAGAGTGTCTCATTTTATTACTGGGTATGTCTACGTGTATGCATCAACTACATGTATAAAACAAAAAAAGAGAGTGTGTGTGTGTGTGTATGATTGTACCAGAAAGATAAATACGTGTAGACTATTGTTATTTTACTTAATTGACTTAAATATACCCCTCCTGGAGCCGACACCTTATCGTGGTGGAGGGGTTTGCGTGTTCCAATAATCTCAGGAGCTAAGTTGCCCGGGGCTTTATGCCCCTGGTAGGGTCACCCAAGGCGAACAGGTCCTGGGTGAGGAACCAGACAAAGTGCAGCTTGTCAGACCCTTATGATGAACAAAAACATAGATTCACGGTTTCCCTTGCCCGGACGCGGGTCAACGGGGCCCCCCCCTGGAGCCAGGCCTGGGGGTGGGGCTCAATGGCGAGCGCCTGGTGGCCAGGCCTGCACTCATGGGGCCTGGTTGGGCACAGCCTGAACAAGGCACGTGGGTCCCCCCTCCAACGGGCTCACCACCTGTAGGAGGGGCCATAGGGGTCGGGTGCAGTGTGAGTTGG
>JABFEA020000036.1:24139846-24154439 GCA_019775915.2 Cyphomyrus plagiostoma
CTGGGAGGAGGCCCCGGGGAAGACCCAGAACACGCTGGAGGGACTATGTCTCTCGGCTGGCCTGGGAACGCCTCAGAATTCCCCCAGAGGAGCTGGAGGTAGTGGCCGGGGAGAGGGAAGTCTGGGTTTCCCTGCTGAGACTGCTGCCCCCGCGACCCGACCTTGGATAAGTGGAAGCTAATGGATGGATGGATAGACTTAAATATATAGGACAGCCTAATATCGTGACGTTAGTCATTCACAAAATATATTTGTATTACATCCATCCATTTTCCAAACCACTTATCCTACTGGGTCGCGGGGGGTCCGGAGCCTATTCCGGAAGCAATGGGCATGAGGCAGGGAACAACCCTGGATGGGGGGCCAGCCCATCACAGGACACACTCACACATGCACACCTACGGGCAATTTGGCAACTCCAATCAGCCTCAGCATGTTTTTTTTTTTTGGACTGTGGGGGGAAACCGGAGTACCCACAACGACACAGGGAGAACATGCAAACCCAGGCGGAGACCAGAACCCAGGTCCCAGAGATGTGAGGCAACAGTGCTAACCACTGCATCACCACGCCGCCCCTTATTTGTATTACATGAAAAACTATAATTAATAAACAGATAAATACATGTATTATCTTTGAATTGCATATTTGTATTTGATTAAAATTGATTTTTGTGGCTATTTGTCATGAACAATTGAAAGAGTTTTTTTCTGTTAGATTGTAATCTTAACCCACATCCCTTTTACTTCAAAAGATTATTAGTGAATGTTATTAATTTTGCAAGGCTCAAATCGCTGATTTGACATTAGAAGAGACAAAATAAAAGCCATGAAGCCAGAGCGAGGTGCACTGCCTGCAGGGGGCGATAAAGGGGTGACATAATCTATCCTTTTTCAGTATAGCTTATGTCAGAGACAGTAATTTATAACTCAAAGTTAGTGCTCAAACTTTTTCTAGTGTTTGAACTTTGGTTTTTTAATGTAGCAGCAGTGACTCTGAAACCTCTCTGGAAGCAAAGGGCCGCTTCACCCTGGACAGGAGCCCATCAGAGTGTGGGAACCTCTTTGAACTGTGAGGGGAAAAGCATGAAAAATATAGACCTTGAGAGAAAACCGGCCCCAGAGCACCGGCAGTACAAGGGGCAACCCGCCCAGCTAGCCAGCCAGCTTGCCCACTGATACACCATGCAGGAACCCGCCCAGCTACCCAGCCAGCATGCCCACTGATACACCGTGCAGGAACCTGCCCAGCTTGCCAGCCAGCATGCCCACTGATACACTGTTCAGGAACCTGCCCAGCTAGCCAGCCAGCATGCCCACAGATACACCGTGCAGGAACCCGCCCAGGTAGCCAGCAAGCATGCCCACTGATACACCGTGCAGAAACCCGCCCAGCTAGCCAGCCAGCATGCCCACTGATACACCGTGCAGAAACCCACCCAACTAGCCAGCCAGCATGCCCATCAATACACCGTGCAGAAACCCACCCAGCTAGCCAGCCAACATGCCCACCGATACAATGTGCAGAAACCCACCCAGCTAACCAGCCAACATGCCCAGTGATACACCGTGCAGAAACTTGCCCAGCTAGCCAGCCAACATGCCCACTGATACACCATGCAGAAACCCACCCAGCTAGCCAACAAACAGAACAGAAACCAGTATACTTAACATGCATCATACAGAAAGGATACGTCCCTGCAATGCCCTATTGACACATAAAACTATATAAATGGCATTAAAAGAAAATAACTCGTTTATAATAGCACACCACTATATCTCTTCCACAGTTCAGTAGTGCATAGTAAGCAAACAGTAAAGTCATGTGATCAAAGTGCCTGATTGCAAGGTCGCAAGTTACGCTCAGATATTACAACCTTAGGGATAGCCACTTACTGACACGCTGGTCAGCTCATTGCCTATAGCGCTACTCCATGTAGGTTAATAATAACTTTTAATAAAAAGAAAAAAAGCACTAGACTTCAGATTTAGCTGATAGCTATGAAATGCTTTGATCATTACAATACAATATGCAAGCACTATTTCAGAAACTAGTTCAGAGACTTCTACTTAATAAACATGAAACATCAATTCTGAAAACAAAGTCTACTACTTATATACCAGATTCCATTTTCTATATACACACTCAAACATTCCCCCTTGGTGCATTTGGGGCCAGTCCTTTATGTAATGAACAATCCCCACTATCAGGTCTGGTTCCTCATTCAAATTGCCTGTAGGCAGATGATTCCATAAGAACTTAAACTTGAACCTGCATACTCCTAATATACCCATTCCAAACCTATATTTCCTTTTTAAAATTCATGAAAAAAGTTGCTTCGCAACTGCAAACAAATTTAGCTCCCATGATATATTTCTGCAATTTCACCCTTCCTTTAAACAGTTTTGTGATGCAAACATATTCCCCAGATCACAGAGGTTTAGACTATCCACCATTTCTTTGTATGACATAGGTAAGAGTCCAGGCCTACTGTATCTTAGTGTCGTTCTCATCTTGTTACCATTATCTACAAAACTATCCCATTACCATTGAGCTTTCTTAGCTCTCACACCTACCCTGGGGTCAAATTGACCCCAAAGGCAACTGTCAAGTGACATCTGATTGATGATTATTGTAGGAGCATGTAATTGTTAGTTCAGTTATTTTCTTGCTATATACTTATGTTTAGTACTGGATGTTCATTATACATAAATATTATTACTTTCTAACTAAGTGTCTTTTTCCCCTCCATATTCCTGGGAGCTATCAATTCCTGATTTCCAAGACCTGGAGTAGGCAATACCAGGCCCCAGACCTGATAGTTTATACTGGTTGGCCTAACATAGATCTATAACATAGTATAGATACTACTCTAGTTCTCACAGCACAGGCTATATCTTCTCTGGCTAGTGGCAGACTCATGTGACACAGAGAAGGGGGAGAGAGGAGATCATAGGCTCGATCAATGGTCGGGTGTGTATTCCAATCCGTCAGGTGACAGTGACAAGCACAGCACTGTTTGATTTTACACACCCTGCTGCATAGACTGGTATAAACAACTCTATACCTGGCTGCTGTATGACTTTGTGTGTTAGGAGTCTGTGCCTATTTCTAAAAGAGCACAGTTTCAAATCTTGCAGTCAACAGAATGACTGTGGGCCCTTGAACAAGGCTCTTAACCCCAAAAAACCAATCCAGGGGTGCTGGATAAAAGTCTGACCTTGTGCTCTGACCCCGAACTTTGCTCTCCCGTATCATAAAGCAAGGAAATGTGTCAGATTTAAGGTAGTTTTGGCTAACTGTTATTGAACAAAGATAAAGTCCATGTAAACTGGAATACCTTAAATCCAACATAGTATCCAGCTAAGAAAGAAATCTGGCTTTGTGATACAGCCTCCTGTATATATGTGTGTGTATCATAGGTGAGCAAGATGGGAAAAACCAAAGTTCCTATGTGCTTCTGCTTGTATAAATGGTGAATAAGGTACTATTATTCTTATAGTACTTAATTTGAAATATATGTGGTTAACATGTTCAGGTTTGGACTGCTACAGTTATTTCTCTCATCTATGACTGCTGTAAGAGGGTTTCTCCACTTCTCCATCATACTCTGGGGTTTCTCTATTCATTATACCTTACTATTGTATAATATTAACAGTAGTGTCAATCTGTTGTTCTGTTTTTGTTAAAGGTTTGTCAAACGCTTATGAAAATGATGCTGGATAGGGTGCTACATAAATATGAATTTCACTTGACAGAAGCAATAAAGTTATGAATTGCAGCTGTGCTCAGAGGAATGGCATCCATCTGAACATCTAGACTGCAGATTGTTATGAAAAAAAAAATCATTGTCGCATTTTTTGTAGGTAGCTATATTTGTAAACATATAATTTTAATTAAAGGTATATTACTCTATTTTACTTTTAACTGGGTTCTCTGACCCTTTCCCCTGAAATAGAATGCTCAATCAGCAAAAGCATCATGTCTTCACACTACACTATTTAAAGCAGGTAGGCAGGTGCCCCAGGGGATTGTGGGTGTTTTCAATTCAAAAGGAGAATCAGCAAGAGCAAAGGTGTAAACAGTTTCTAACAGACCCCGTTAGCTGCAGATAGACTTGCCAGTGGAAGTATTTTAGGAGCAGCTGTGGTTTTCACGCACAGCAGTGCCACCAGTGCATGGGGAATTGCCCGCCACCAAAGAACATCCAGCTAATGGCTGTGCTGTGGTTGGAAACAGCTTGTAGATTATAAAAGCTGACACAGGCTGGCGGAGAACCAGACGGCCTGCAGTCAGTCGAGTAACAGCGGAGGCACGCATCAGGATGCACGACCCGTCCTACCCTGTCGTCGAGGAAGTACAACACCTATAAGCCTCTGCGTGTCACTCCTGGTGACAAAAAAATAGAAAGTGCAGTTGCAGGAAAGTAAGGAGCATGAGCACTGAAGACTAGAAGGGACTGGAAAAACATCTCCCAGCCTCTTCCTGTTGTCTAACAAGGGACTAGAGTATGGCAGGAACCGAACAAGCCCACAGATCCCGTGTGCTGCATATACCATGGGCTACGTGAAAATAACTGCTGATCAGGTACACCAGTAATAGGGGCAGTGTTTACATCTATACACGGCTTTCGACAGGACAATTCCTCGCGCTACAGGGCCCGTATTGTTGAGGAATAGTTAGCGGTACGTGACTGCGGATTCAGCTTACTGCAGTGGGCCGCCCAGTCAACAGATTGCAGCATGAATCCGGTCGAGCACCTGTGCTGCATGATGGAACAAGCTATTCCAAGATCTGGAGTCTGCTACCACATAATCTGCAATAACTAAACAATGGAGTTGACAGGGGCCAGCAAGCCTATTGTGTATGTTGCTGCTCACTATTATGCTTGTGCTTTTATGAGATTTATATATATTAATATATTATTATATAATTTATAATATATCTAACAAAAACTGCATATAAAATCTGGCTTTTCAACCAATAAAAACTGACAATGTTCATAAAAACTGAATTTGTCATGATAGATTATTTATTAACTAGATACATTTACTAAAAGACCACACTTGCATCACTCCTACATTTGAAAACAATCAGTTTGAATCTTCCACTATGAGAAGGATGAAAAACTTGACTCTTTGATCAAATGCAGATGTGACAGACACAGTGTATAAAAAAACATTAAAATATTAAATGTCATTTTAATATTTTATGCAATTTTGGTCTGATGCTAGCTGGGGAGTTTGGCATTGGCGGCCTGATGCAAGAACTAGAAAAAGAGACTGAGGTGCACGCTGTCCTCCCTGCTTGCACACTAGTGAAGCGCAGGGAAAGGAGGAGTCCGGCTAGAACTCCTAAGGAGAAGTGATGTTATGCAGGGAGTAGAAGCAAAAAGGCAAGGAGACAAGTAAGTGTCAGAAGGAGACTCTGGGCCATCAGATCATTTTTTTGTGCTTGAATTCTCAGTGAACCTCATTCAGAATAATTGGAAATAAACATCACGTGATGTTTTCTTATTGCAGCCATGTCTTCAAGAAACATTTGATCAAAAGCTTTTTATAAAATGCAACTTAGCCTGAAAAGTCTCCTTAAAAAACAATTTCAATATACACAGCTGCATAATAGCATGAAAAAGTTACTATGCTAAAATATTATGCTATTACAAAAAGCAGGAGATGCATCACCAGAGATCAAAGATAAAAACATTAATGTTTAAAAAGTTATTTAAATTGACTATTTGGATATAGCATCCATGACAGTATATTCCATGTTTAAAGATTTGAAAGGGGACCATATTACTGTTGATGTTTGATAGCCCTGTAGTGACCAACAAAAATGGCATGTTGCTGTCTTGACTTGACATTTTATGTTTGAAAGAATAACATACAAACATGCACTCCAGGGATTATGCCTTGCTCATATGAGCAAAGCCATTCTTGTAAAGCCTTACTGAGAAACACACAATTTGGAATTTCTGTGGCCTTACCTACAATGAGAAGCACTTGTGGATGCATGTAAATGAAAAACAAAGATACTACTTGAACCATTCCTGCCTTTTATAGTCACAGATACACAGTGCTACTGTCATTCACTGAGGACTCAGCCTTCAGCAAGCGTACTCAGAAAGTAAGTGTCTTCTTTATTCCTAAGTTTGCCTTTTCCTCTCCATTGTCTCTTATTGGCTCCCTATAAAATCGTCTAGAGTGTTCAGCTGTCGTCACTATTACTAACATTAAATGGCTAATTCTACCCTTTCGTCATTGCCGGTGCTGGTAGTAAAATATTACAAAGTAAGGTATTACTATAATTCTATACTTTTGGCAGCAATGAGAAATGTAAGTAATTACCTTTTTGAATTAAATAACGCAATTAAATGTACTGAAGTTTACATCGGTTCATTACTCGGTACTTTTGTCATACATGAAGATATTAATAGACAAATGCAGCCTATTCCCCTAATTTCCTGTTTATGATCTAATGTCATCTGTCCTTACGGTGACACGATGAATGGGTGATATTATAGGTACAGTGATACAAAAAATTTGACAGTTGTGTTGCACTCTGTCACAGCAGTAACACTAAAATAATATAGCTATGTAGGATATGCATTAATTAGTCAATTTAACCCTCTGATGCATGAATTATGAAACATTCAAATGGCGGAAATGCAATTCCACCATAGAAAGTATCGCATTTGGGAGAAAATTACTTTTAAAACAGCTGTCCACTGTAGTGACCGCTATGCGCCAGAGGGTTAAGCAATTCAAAGTTACATTGCCTAGTAACTAATTACATTTTTAAGTCATTGATTTACTTTTGCATGAAGTAACTAGGAACTGTAACCAGTTTCTAATTTTCAGTAACTTGCACAACACTGTCTACCATACTGGCATTGGTAGGGGGCTGCAGGGAGCCTAGGGAAGAAGGGCTAGAAAGCCTATTGGTAAAGAAGCCAGTCTATCATGGGAACATGCACATTAACGGCAATTTGGAGTCACTAATTCACTTAACTATATTATTGGACGGAAGAAGAGAGTGGAAAACCCAGCAGGAACTCATGTGTAGATGGAGTGAACATGCAACCCCACACAAAGAAGAGAATAGAACCTCCACGCTGGAGGTGTGAGGTTCTGGTGCTACCCACTGAGACCCCACGCTGCTCTAAACGGTTTTTAATATAACTTGGAAATCTGCCTGAGTAAGTTTCACAGCATTTGTGAAGCCCTCAAGGAATCTTAATGGTAATAATGTTCAGGGAGCTTGCTTTTCCATGGTATTTGGCTGTATTTTAATTTATCGGATGCCGTCTTTCATCCGGGGATTTCTTTTTTTAGGGGGCATGTTTAGCCAGGACAACCACAGCTTAATCAAGAGAGCTTTCATCCCATAGGGGTACCAGTGGTTTCAGGGCTTTGGACCAACATCAAGGCTGTAAAATGTAGTGGAATGTCACTGAGCCTGTAGATGAAACCAGGGCTCAAAATCAAAGTGATACGTTTCAGTCCATTTTATAATTCAGTTCAATTGTTTTGTTATCAACGAAAGTGCAAGGGCCTACTTGCATGGCCCTTGTTTTAAAAAGCTCTAGCAGTAAAAAGAAGTGCATTCCCAAAGAAGACAGCGAGATTACATTATGGTGCCCAAAAGCTGCCTAAGCGCCATAGATTTCAGCTTGAGGAATGTAACAGTGAAAAATTAGACATCTACCTCATTTAATGGCAAGTGGAACACCTTAAAAAGCACCTTTGCAATTAAAGTATCTTTAATCCGTTTTTTCATCTTCATTGACTTATTTAAAAAGCTTTGGAAGAGTGAGTTTTATTAGCTATATCTGACAGTGGAAGCTTAGTCTCCCATTTTAAATGTTAAGGTAAAATGTCTATTATTGAATAAATACTTCCCTCCAATTTAAGCTACATATTTAAATCCTGGTATGTACCTAGAACCTATGGTATACCACAGCAGACAGTTCTCTTCATGAACTTTATGACAATTTCACTTGCAAGGTAGACAACAGCGAGTACAACTTTGAAGTCAATCCTGATCCTACCATACCACAGAAGACCAATCCAGAGACATACATGTCGTGACCTGCTCGTCCGACCCTCCTGTGTACCACGCCCCCCTTGTTACCTCGTGTTAATTCCCGATTGTGATCACCTGTTATTTCCTGCTTGTCTCGTGTGTTTAGTCTGTGTTCAGGTCTGTTTCCTGAAGTCTGTCATTAACGTGAGCTCGCTGTGTGCTTCCCTGTGTCGCATCTGCATTAATAAACCCTGTTTTACCCGTATTCACGGCTGCCCTCGCCTGCTTCCTCGCTGGCCTGCATGCCAACATTACAATACAGACCCGACTTTCTACACTGGAGGACCTTGAAATTGCAGATGACCTTGTTTGCTCTTTCACACACATGCCAGCACATGCAGGAAAAGGCATCTTGCTTCAAAACCTATGCTCAGTCGGTTTGAAGATCAATACAAAGAAATCAGAAGTCATGCCATTCTACTTAATAACTGCACTATTTAAGAGCCCTTTAATTTATTATACAATATATATAGTTTATATTCATATAATTTTATATTTATACTTCAATTATTATTATGTATATACACATACATAATTACATGTTTAATTATATCATTATTATCATTACTGCTATTGTTAAAATTAATTACCAAATAATTATCACATTACCCAATTGCCATTCTAGTGTTTATTACTTTTCTGTACATACCTTTGCTAATGGTTGTATGTTTTTGTAATGTCTTCTAAAAGCACCACCAAGGCAATTCCTTGTATGGAAAGGTACTTGGCTAATAAAAAGGATTCTGATTCTAATTCAACATCCCGAACCCTTCACCAATCATGGTGGATAGAGAGGACCTACCCATAACTGAAGAGTTTGCCTACCGAGGCAGTACTGTCAGATATGATGAAGGGGCAGGCGGTGACATCAGGAGCAGAATCAGCGAGGCCAGGAATGCATTCAGGATGCTGAACAATGCATAGAGCACCAACACCAAGCTGTGGTGTGTCCACACTCTTGTATAAATCGGAATGTTTGTGGATGATGAGAAGCGACATCATCATACTGTCAGCCTTCCACACTGGTAACCCGAGGGGAATCCTGCACGTTTTGTGGCCACACTGACACCATCAATATGAGAAGCAGATGACGGTGGGTGTGACACATCAACAGAAGAGCTCTTTTTCAGTAATTTGACGATCTAACACAAAGTGTGAAGCACAACACGTAATTAAAGTTTATGGGCATGTGCAAATCCATTTAGCTCTTTTGATGGCTGAAAAACCACACAAGACACCAGTGCAAGGCAGAATTCCACGCAGTGCCGAAAGCAGTACAATGATGTCATAAGACAGGGAAAGCAGAAGCTCGCTGCTGAAGGAGAGCAGCTGCTGGGAACAGGGACTTAGGGCTCTATTTTGATGATCTCACAGAAAGCATAAAGCAGAAACTAACTGTTATGGGTGTGTCAAAATCCATTTCACTATTTCGACAGTGGAACAAACAGATTTTGCACAAGCGCAAGAAAGAAAGGCTGTACAAATTCTCTTAATTATTCAGAGGCCTCAATAAACATGAAAATAATGACAATCCCACATTCCGAAGCGAGAACACCACCTTCAAGTCTCGCTTTAATTTTTTTTTTTAAGTTCTACAGTTACTCTCATTACTTTCCTCTTTGGTTTGCTGCCATCACTGCTCACCTTCTTTGGGGCCATGATTACTGTATCACTAAATGTATTGTAGATAAAGCACAAAAAATTCATATTGAACACAGCTTTTACATGTCAAACTCGGTTGAGAGATACCACGAAACTGAGAGTTATTCATAGGCATCAACATTCCAGTAAGTCTGTTTGCCTTTGTGTCAACCCATCAGAGATGTGCCTCAATCTGTACAAGTTTTAGCAGGTCTGTTTATCTTTTGTCATGTTCCAAGTTTTTGGTCAAGTTGCAGTTAGATTTTTCTTGACCTACCTGTTCGGGGTCCAGTTTGGTACAGCTGAACGTGTCTTGACCCATATTGGTTTTACCAGCAACAGTCAAGTTCAAAGATTCCAGTCGAGGTACAAGTCCAAAAAAATTCGACATTGACGTTGGTCAAGTTAGGCGGCGTTTAAGTTCCAAGGTTGCACTGTATTTGTTTTTACTCTTTTCACATTTTGACAAAAGTGGATAGCTCAGCACCAGGAAATACAAATTCAGACCAAAATTTTGTTTCAGCAAACCAGTTCAGTACTCTGTGATTGTGACTCTTTATACTCCGCTGGCTGGTTGAGACCAATGGAGTGAAAATGGCCGAGCAGTTAATAGAGAACACAGGAGTCCTCAGTGATTGAGGGTAGCACTTTGCATCTGTAACTAGCAAAGACGAGGAATGGTTCAACTAATATGTTTCGGCGTTCCTGTTGCAGTAATGCTCTCTCCATGGCCCCAAAGCGCTACGAGCTCACACTGCATTTCATTTACATGCTTCCACAAGTCCTCCTTATTCATAACATATTCTAAGTAAAAACTATAGGTTACATACTAATTGTGCAGAGTATAAAAAGCAATCCCAGTGGTGTACACATACAAACAATTATTCCCGGATCTCTTCGGCACTATAATTAAGATATATTTACCATAATCTTTCCCTTTTAGGTCAAGTTCTTTGAATATCTTTCCAACATGTTTATATGTTATTCATCCCAACTCTGGAAATGACTGCATATACACTAGCATGATGAATTAACGGCCGGTGGCTGCTGGTTATTGAATTGTTTCCTAGTTTTAGTATTGGACATGTAAACATGACTCATGATTAAAAAGGTAGGTCATTACCTTATTCTATACTAGGTAATTGCGTTGCAATGTGAAGCCTTATGTCCTTATGTTTTTGTATGAAATATTTGTATACTTTTTATCCACTAATTTTTCATCACTTCTCCTGGGAAAGGTTAGTGGGGAGGTGTCACAGGACACAAAGCTGGCGATCACCCTAGACTGGGTGCCAGTCCATCACAGGGCACAGGGCAGGGGGACACCCTCAACAGAATGTCAGTCCATCACAGGGCACAGGGCAGGAGACACCTTGGACAGGATGCTAGTCCATCACAGGGCACAGACATGGAAAACCTCGGGCAATTTGTACTCCAATTATATGCTTATATAACCATGATAACGTGTCTCTGGATCCTCTGTGCCCAGAGGAAACTTGCATGCCACAGGGAGAACATGCAAAGTCCAGACACACAGAGCGGGAGGTGACTTCTTGTACTCTACACTTTTGGTTTAATCTCTCTTTTGTGGCTTGTGTTCTCTTTTACAAAGTAGCCATAGTGAAGTGCCTTATCATGTGAAGGTCAATTTGGGTTAATTTAAATTAATCTGGTTTTGTTCATTTAATAAGCCATAAATTTAATTTTTTTTTTTGTTGATCATCCTATAATAAAGATTATACATGCTGTATTATGGTGTACACAAATGTGACACATTTTCATTCATTGGCCCATAATCATTTTTTAAATTTGGTGGAACAGGGAAAAACCCTCAAAGAAAAACGTTTTATATTGATAATATTTTCCTCAATAGACCTTTCCCAGAAAAGAAGATGAATTCATCTGGACATATTTTATCATTGGGAATGTGAGCTATCGCTGAAACCAGGTGAGCTAATATCACCAAGATTTCCACTGCAGACCTCAAATGTGGCTGAAATGTGACTAAAATGGATCCTGGGTATTTTTCATCAAACACATCTGGTAATGACTGGCATCCTTCACATTTAATATATTTTTTTTTACAAATAATGTTGGAAATGATATGTTTATTTATTGAAACTCTGCAAATCTTACAAATTGAGGTATTTCTTGTGCTTAGCATGCTGTGAACTGAGAGTGAATAATATGTGTGCCGATAGCTTTGCATGGTGCTGCAAATCCCCTTGAGCATTTTACTGTTATTTAGGCCCTCTTCAAATTCCATGAAGCAGCGCTTCCCTTCCCTCGTCACGTCACCTGGGCGAGACCTTCGCGTGATGCTTCACAGAGGCCGCAAGAAGGTGCCCTTCACAAGTAAGGGAAGCAACAGAGCCAACAAGCCCACAGGTTTTTGCCACAACATATAGACAAGTTAAAATTTGAGGATTGAGTTGTCCGACAACCCACCAGAGTAGCAAGAAAATGAAAGCATGTGTACTCTATTTAGAGAATAAAATAAACAGTCAGAACCATAAATATTTGTACACTGACACGAGTTTTACTATTTTACCTGTTTACTGAAATATATTCCAATTGAAGTTATACAATGGGCATGGACATAAAGTGCGGACTCTCAGATTTCATTTTAGGGTATCCACATTGAAACTGGATGAAGGGTTTAGGAATTTCAGCTTGTAATTGGATAATTCACTTAAAAGCTATTTCATGGACAGGTGTGGACAATTTTTTCATTATCAATTAAGCAGATAAAAGGCCTGGAGTTGATTTGAGGTGTCTTGTTTGCATTTGCAAGATTAGAGTGTGAAAATACAACATGTGCTCAAAGGGACTCCGTATGCGGGCGAAACAGGCCATCCTGAGGCTGCGAAAACAGAAAAAAAAAACTATTCCAGGATTTGCACAACATTAGCAGTAGCAAAATCCGGAGTTTGGTACATCCTGAGAAAGAAAGGAAGCACTGGTGAACTCAGCAACGCAAAAAGGTCTGGACATCCACGGACAATAAGTGGTGGATGATCACAGAATCTTTTCCATCGTGAAGAGAAACCCCTTCTTAACAACCAACCAAGTGAATAACACTCTCCAGGAAGTAGGCATTTGAGTATACAAGTCTACCATAAAGGGAAGACTGCATGAAAGCAAATACAGAGGGTTCACTGCAAGATGCAAACCACTCATAAGCCTTAAGAATATAAAGGCTAGATTGAACTTTGCAAAAAAACATCTAAAAAGCCAGCACAGTTCTGGAACAGCATTCTTTAGACAGATGAAGCCAAGACCAATCTGTATCAGAATGATGGAAAGAGAAGTATGGAGAAGGGCTGGAACAGCTTATGATCCAAAGAACACTGCAACATCTGAAAAACATGGTGGTGGCAGTGTGATGGCTTGGGCATGCATGGCTGCCAGTGGCACTGGGTCTTTAGTGTTTCTTGATGATGTGACACAGGATGGAAGCAGTTGAATGAATGCTGAGGTGTTCAGAGACATCATGTCTGCTCAAACCCAGCCAAATGCAGCTAAATTGATTGGGCGATGTTTCATAATACAGATGGACAATGAGCCAAAACACACAGCAAAAGCAATCCAGGACTTTATTAAAGCAAAGAAGTGGAATATTCTCGAATGGCAAAGTCAGTCACCTGATGTCAACCCCTTTGAGCATGCATTTATTTCACTTGCTAAAGACTAAACTACAGACAGAAAGACCCTCAAACAAACAGTAACTGAAAGGCCTGGTAGAGAATTGCCTGCAAAGGGATTTCAACTAAGTATTAGAATTGAGCATTTTATTTGCAGTTACATTAATTTGCTCAATTACTTATGAGCCCCTGAAAGGAGGGGATTGTGTGTAAATGACTTTAGTTCCCCACATTTTTATGCAATGTTTTTGTTTTGTTCTACCCACTGATTTAAAGCTGAAAGTCTGCACTTCCACTGCATCTGACTTGATTCTTTTAAAAATGGAAAAACTTTGTCTCTGTCCAAATACTTATGGTCTTGACTGTATATAAAAATACGTATATATATAAACTTCACTGGATTCCCTCAATGACCTTTCAATTTAAAGCAGAATAATTAGGTATTGCTTCAAAAGGTTGCTGGTTCCTGGTTAAAAACGTGTCACTAAGCAGGCTATTTTAAGTCTATGTTTAGATAATAACTGTACTGTAATGCACGGGATCAATCAGAAGCATGATTAGCAACCATAAATCAGAATTAATTTCAGATGTCATAATCAAGTTAATGCTAATCATGTTTCAACCTCGAGATTCCCTCCTGGTAGCTAACAGCTACGGCATACAAATCAGCATGAATCAAATCCCAAACCAAGTTGGTATTGAAACTGCACGTCTGGCCTGTCACAGCGTTAGCCATTTAAAGTTCATCTTATCTCTCTCTGCGCACCTCCTTGCAACTTCTCCTCATTCTTATTAGAAGTGCTTCTCCTGTTGAGGTCACATGGAGAGTGAAGTCAAGAGAGAGAGAGGGATGGCCAGTGGTTTGCAATGCAGCTACCATAACCCTTTCATGGGATTCATCCTCAATCACAGTTCACTACTGATGTCACTATTTTACAATGTGACATCATTGCTGAACACTTACTAGCATTATGAATGTTTACTGTAAGTAACCCTCAGTTATTTGAATTAATTAACAAGATTAATATTCTGTTATAATTTAATTTGTATTTCTTAATATTAGTTGTGTTTATTAATATTCAGATAATTTCCTTGTATTCTAAGTTATTTAACCGATAGAGACCTTTATTTTGGAAGGCGGCTTGGCGGAAATGAACGGAGATCGCAGATCGAGGGGAGAAAGCGCGCGCATCGACGGAGACGGATCACGGAATCAAACGATTAA
>JABFEA020000036.1:24154539-24170199 GCA_019775915.2 Cyphomyrus plagiostoma
TAGCTCTTACGTTGTTGTGCAGTTAATACGGACAATAAACGGCAAGAAAGACAGTACAACATCAGTGCATGAGTTAAACCCCTTTTCTTCAACCGGGCTGTCACATTTACTGCTAAAATACTTTTGGTAACCATTTACTTGAGGGGGCACAAGTAATGTAGTAGTGCACTCAATTTATTAATTAACCACAAATTACTGTTAATTACGTACTGATTCCGTCTTCTTTCATCATTAATCAATCATGGTGGTTCATGTATTTCATGCATCCCTATTAGTTCCTGGTTTGTTCTTGAGTAGTATCTGAGTAACTAGGTTATTATTACCCCCTTAATACTACCATACTCTCTGCTATTGTTAATGAAGTTGTGTATTTTTGGTGACCAAAAATCATTTTGTACTGTGACAAAGTCATTGTCTGGGATGCACATCTCAGTCAACAATAACAGTATCTAATGCTTTCATCCCTCCAGACGCTTATCTTACTGATTGTAGCAGAGATCTGATACTCTCCACATGAAACCGTCGACTTTTCTTGACCTGCTTTCCACAAACACAAAGTTCCTTCCATGTTAAAGGAGGTTGCAGGGAGGCCCTTTCTAGTCTAAATGCCAAGAACCATATTGGTTGCGGATCCAAGGCGGCTCATGACCCAGGCAGCACCGTTCTTACAGTGTCAGTGGGGGCTGCTGTAGGCTATGGAGATGTCTCTCCTCAAGAGGAACTAGAGGCTGGATTGGGATTGAAGAGGATGAATGCATACTTATTTATGCTTGTGATTGTGATGAACCCCAAGTATTCTGAATTTTGAGCTCAGATGTAGAGGAGCAAGGCCACTGTCCCTCCCTGGAGGATGAGTCATGCGACTTCACAGGTCTGTCTACATTTCCTCATGCCTGATTCCTGTTTTCCCTGGTTATATACATAACCCCCCTCCCTATCACTCCCCTGGTAAGCCTGCTCCCAAGGGGAGGCTGACTGCCCTGATTGCCTGTGCCGCAAGCTGTTTTGTTCAATTTTCCAGTTGCCACCAAAACAGGGATTGATGGCTGTGATGTAGCCCCCTCTGCTCCCTTCAGCACAGAAAGGGAACGCTTTCATAATTAAGGTTGAATCCGCTTTTTCAAATTCCACGTGTCACATGATGCCCCCCTGGAGCTCTGCAGGCTTTCCTACCAAAATAAAGTATATGGGAATTATCTGTCTGTTGTAATGGAGACAGAAACTGAAGAGGTTAATACTGGGGGAGTTCCCTAAGACCTTCTCAATATCCCAAAAGAGATTTTAGTGGCAGTTTATTCTTGCAATTTATGCTTGTTTATTCTTACAGTTTATACTTGCATGTAATGTGAATGTAATTTTCGGATGGAATTGACTTTGCAATGTAACATAATGTATAATTTCCGAATTTTGAATTTTGAATGTTGTCTACAACACAAATGCCTGAATTAGAGCTGCAGCCTTTCAGTCAAGCGTGATTGTGGGCTGTGACTGAGACGATCTGCCATGAAAATTCATTTTTCTCCATGATTTAATAGACTGGCTTATTCCCGCTTATTTTGGAAAATCTCCCACAGGTTGTTGCCCTTCTGTTTTGACAGCTCCTCTCTGCACAAAATTCCTCTATTTAGGGTCTAAACTTTGCATAGCCTTCGGCGCACCAGTGACTGGTAGCTAGCTAATGAAGCTAAAGTTTGGCACATAATTTAAATGCATGAAATAGCACAAAATTACAGTAGGAAAAACAGGTACAAGCGCTTCATAAAGCAACTGCTGACATACAACTCAAGATATGGTTATATTTCATTAACATTTAATTTGTTAAATTACTTGTTTTAAATTAATTCAATATTACTCCCATGAACAGATGTGCAAAGATGTGCTACTGTTTAGCAAAATACATAATTTTTTAGAAACACTTCCATATTTTGTCACTTCATATTTTGTCAAATCTCTGCATGGACGTGTGGGGGGCGTATGGGGGGCGTAAAGTAGCCCGTTTGCCGTCCAGGAGACCATAAGCGTCAGTGTGTCCTGTAGCTTTCCGGCCACTTGGACTTTGGTAGAGCTGAAACATGGGCTCTGTTGCCTACTGTGCCCCTCCTGGCTGTTCCATCCTGAGAGTGCTAATCAACCTCCTTCTCCATCCTCCACTCCCTGTGTCACATGGGTCTGTGCTGCTACACGCACCGAAATGACAGTTAGCTATTTTGTCTATTGGTGTAGGTAAATACGGAATTTTTAAGTCATTTTACTTATGATTGAGCCCAGCTCAACACAAGTATATTTTCTGTGCCAATTAAGCTGGCTGTGTATATGGTACACAGTTAGCCTCATATCACTGAATTTAACTGTGGATCGAAAATATTCAAATAAAAAAATAATAAAATAATTCCAGAACATTCCAAAAGGTGACACTTGAATTTACTATGTGCCAATCACTACACTGAATTCATGCAAATGAAGTGACATGTAGGCATTCCCTGCTGACAGATCCTCAATCTCCTTCCAGCACTATCTAGAATCCATGCAAATGGACTAATGTGTAGGCATACCCTGCTGAGAGATCCTCAGTCTCTCTCCACGGCTATCCAGAATTCAGGTGAATTAAGTGATGTGTAGGCATTCCCTGCTAGTGGATTCTCAGTCTCTGTCTAGCACTACCCAGAATCCATGTGACTGAAGTGATGTGTTGTGCATACCCGGCTGACAGATCCTCAGTCTCTCTCATCAATTGACCACTGGTCGCTTCGTATGTCATTTGTTTGCTATTTTGTGCACCCTTTGTTTCTGTGAACCAAATAACACCTATTTATACATCATTTACATTGTATTAGGTATTATAAGTACCATCTGGAGATGATTTAAAGTATATGGGAGGGTGTGCATAGGTTATATACAAATGTTACACTATTTTAAAGGGAGGTTGAAGGTATCCTCAAGGGGTCCTGGAACCAATCCCCGCAGATACTGAAGACCCGCTGTAATTAAAAAAAAAAAAAAAACAGATATAGTACTGTATGTCCCTCAAGATATTGTGGTATTACTTTTATTAATTTTTGTGTAAGACAGCATATGGAAAAGCACAGGCTTTTTCGTTGTTACAATGTTGCACAAAAATATCATGTTTAATTGGTTTAATGTTTGATATTCACCTACTTTTTCTTATCATTAACAACATTTCAGAGATGCCATGTAAATAATGAAAGCTAGCAGTGTTTGCTGCTGTGTACAGGGAGAATTGGGAGTACTGAGGGAACCCCTGGGAAATCCTGGGAGAACAAGCAAGCACACGGAACTGGGTGAGATTCGCACACCTAGACTTGGACGGGTGAAGCTACTTATATATTTAGAGTTCCCTTGAAATGCCAGTAGGAGAAGAAGCATAGAAAATATTCTCACATTGGCTAATGGTTGTTATTTAGTTCTGTTTCTCTAAATATTACTTAATGACAGCGTATTTCAATCCCACTTTATAATTCCACAGAAGGTTAGGCCCTCCCTGGTGGCAGGTTCCTTCCCCTCAGTCTTTTCTTTCCTTTTCTTTGCTTTCTTCCCCAGCCTTTCTGATTATATTAGCTCGTTATATTAGCCTGTCAGCTGTTAGTTAAGTCAATACAGATCACAGCAATGTCTGCCACTTCTGGTTTGGCTCTGCCAACTGTAAGGACTCTATCTAAAAAGTGATGCACGTTATGTGAGAGCAGCATGAAATCCAGAGCTCAGACCACCAGCAGAAAAATTATTCACATTTTTCAGCATTTATTAACAAAGATTAAAAAGTAATAACTTCATCTTAAGTTTGGGAACACCTCATCATATCCTAACTGCACGTTCCCTGTATACATCATAAGGTATCACACCAATAAGCATAACAGGAAATAAAAATCTGGAAACGGATCCATAGATGGATGCTACACCCCTGTAATAAATAGCACCATTAGGTAACAGGCTGTTGCCTGAATGTAGTCTTATTCCCCTCTGCATTAAAAACAAGCATTTTCATGTCAGAATTTCACATTTCCAGTCTATGTACTGAACCGTATTAAAATATTTTTAAGACCATTAGGGAAATGATATAATATAATGTGCTACAAATTTTAGCCAAATATTATTGCTTCTACGGAAAACTTCACACTTATGGTCTTGAACTGCCCTGTCAGTTTCAATGCTAATGCATTTATAACAGTTTTGGAGAATATTGTGGCCAGTCACCACTGTGTTATAAGAATATGCTTCATGTTTTTGCTTTTACAAACTTTTTAGATCCAAAATGTGATAAATAAAACTGCATTTTAGATGTAGGGACAACCATACCGTTAAGTCTCCATTTTGGTGTCACACCATCTAGCAGATTTGATTTTTATACTATAGGTTGTAATGCTTAAATCCATGCTACGTGGTGGTTCTGTATAAATATCATTAGTGTTACGTTACAGGAGATTAAATATCTGCCAAAAACACAGATAATGAGAAATCCCCCATAGCAGAAATAGGATTCTCATTTGTCATCACTCGTTCAAAGAAAAAGTGAAAGGGGAATTACCCCCCCCTCCAAAAAAAAAAACATTAAGAATTGCAGTTTGAAAAGCCTCACCTAAAGTAAAACAACCCACAGAGAGGATGATAACCTTTACCGCCAAATTCTGTATGCTTGTTTAATTTGAAAAGCCATCACTGCTGGTATCATTTAAGTGGATCCATGGAAATAGCTGGTTCAGAAATAAAGAGGCTTTGAGTAACTGTGACTGAATTTGAGGAGGATTCACTCACAGGATTCATTCTGTTTACAGGGACTGTAATGTTTTGCCAACTGGGGGCCCCCCAAATCTCGGGGGCCTCAAGCAAATGCATGGTTTGAGTGGCGGGGAACAGCATTGGAGGTAAACAGCATTGGAGGTAAACACTGCTGCGGTCTGCTTACAACACAAATCTGGGGGCATCAGATAAAGATACCCAAATGTGCGGCACCCCACCAGGGTGGACATCTGCACCCAGAGAGTCTGCGTCTCTGGCATCAAAGAATACAAAATGTTTTAAAACAACAATAAAACAAACCGACCAATGTTGTGATATTCACACAGCAGACGTGTACCAGGTCTGACATGGCAGAGAAGGGTTAGCAAAAAAAAATGTGGATGACTACACTTTATACTGGAAGAAGAGAGGAGAGGAAACGCGATTTTACTTAGAAATTAAAGTTAGATTAGTGTTTCATTTGCAATTAGAATTAATTCATCAGTCTACTATGCGAGTTCCTGTAGGAATCAATGAATTACTCGTGTAATCTTACATTAGCAGGAAATGAATACCCCCCGCCTGACTTCTGCATTTGTCTCTAAGCAACATTAAAATGTTGAATATTTGGAACTTGCATTTCTTTACAAGCATAAGACAGTTTAATAGCTTTTTTGTTTCTTGATTTTAGAGCATGCATGTTGCTGTCTAAAGCACGAAGCCATAATGGGGCTGTACAAAACACAGCTAAATATGGATTTTGTCATGTTTGTGCATCTACAAGTTAATGGATTACATAAATGATTTTTTACTTCTTTGTCATCAATAGCAAAGGAAATTGCATTTAGAGAAATTGCATATTATTTATGTATTTATTTAATATTATCTATTTATTTATTTTCTCATAGTATGTACTATCGTATATGCACAATCATGAAATTCAGTGCCAACAAAGCTACAGTTAAGTGATGAGCGGTGATGTAAAAATCATGCTCATCAGATGTCAAAAGATCATGTTTTTCCTCAGCAGAGAATTGTATATTGTATTTAAATGGCAGGCAGAGAGCCAGAGACTCCCTGCATGTTTGCACGTCAGATAGGTTGCAGGGTTTACTTTCACTCAGCACCGAAAAATATATCACCAATAAAAAATAAATACGCAATGATGACATTCAGTTTTGATATTCTTAGCATGTAGTTTCGTCTTTTTTGGGTCTGGGGACTGAAATCTTGCACCAGCAGTAAATAAAACAAAAAGTCCTCTGAATAAACAGAATCGTGCGAGCCAGACATTTAAGGCTCGTATTTCAGGCTCACAACGTCAGCCTTTGCAGAGTCTTGTTTGAAAGGGCAAATATTAAGCATAAATATTTGGCCCGTGGAACAACGCTGCTGTTCTTGAGCCGACTCACTATCCAGGACATGCAGAGGTGAGCAGTGAAGCGGCCCTGGCCAGTGGCGCTATCCCCGGCAGGCCTCGTTATCCCCAGCAGGCCTCGTGTTGCGGGTCGAGCTCAGCGGCTGCTTAATTGCCTCACTTTTAAAATCCGGGTACGTCGCTTCATCGCACTGCCCGGGCATGTCAGCTCACCGCGTCAATGTGTACGTCAACATGTGACTCTACCATCTTTGCTCAAATTATTCAATTATCCCCATGTGTCTGTTTTACAAAAAGCTAATTCATTTTAGGTCATTTTGCTGTTAGAATTTTAGAAAAATAACTTAATACTTGGAGTATCCTGGTTAATATCATTAGCTACCACTAATTACATTAAGGACTGTACACTGCTATAGTGAAATATGTTAGTTTCTATATAAATACTATATAAATCTACACAAACTCAGTTTCCTGCTGCAAACATGGAAAATTGAGGCAGCATTTATTTATCTGCAAATTTCCATTTATTAATTTATTTTAAGAGATACATTAAGAGATACATATTTTAAGAGGAACATTTTGTACACGGCAAACATCCTGCGCTCTTGGTGCAGGAACACGGCCTTGTTTGGTCAGAACAGCAGGTGCTGGGGACATTTCACCCTGCTCTGCTCCCAGCTCTGAGGTTATTAAACCCTTATCACCCATCACCTTAAAGAGCTGACTAAATGTGCAAACCCCTGTCCATGCTTTTAGATTTATAAGGAATGTGTAATCGCACAAGGATCATTATGGCAGATAATTTCATCAACTAAGTAACAGATTTAGTCTGTTTATAGTATGATTGCAAGTTTAACACTTTTTTAACAGGTTATTTGGTGATTTTTACATGTTGTAAGGATGAGAGAGACTCTTATTTTGACAGGATACTAATAATCAGCTACTTCAGCAGCAGAGCCCAGATTCAGATGTAGCCGAATTATGGTCAGTGATGGACTAGCAGCCAGGTGCCCTGTGCTTACTGGTGTAAAATGAGCAGTTATAGAAGATGCATGCATGGATATTATTCATCTTACGATATTTTAACAGAACTCTACAATGAGCGTGCTGTGGATAATATATTACAAGGTACTAGGCACTCTTAGTGACTACCTTATCAACAAGAGTGATGCAAATTAGCCTGTAGAGGCAGAGCGGGTTTGGGGGGAGATAAGAAGGTAAAGGAAAGATTCTGAGAGCTTTTTGCCAGAGAATCGCCTTCATTTTGGCTTCTTTTTTGGCAGGGCTTACTTGGCAGAGCTGAATGGGACACGGAGAGGAAGGGTTGGAATGTTGTTATATGTGTCTTAGTTCTACAATTATTCTATTTCCCTTATGGCATGGATACCCTGGTTCTGTACCGGGTGTGTGTTGGAGCCAAGAAGTGGATGAATGGTCACAGTGGCTTGAAAGTTACAGGAGTCAAGGGAGCCCGAAGACAGTGGGGAGGAGGTGAAAGGGCCCGTGGGAGGGTGGGAAGCACTCAGTCGAAGAGAGCCGACATAAAGAGGATAGGGAGCGATTTTAGGCCACGATGGAAGCGGACCATGGGGGCTATAAGGAGGGGAAGGAAGCAGAGCAGGGTGGAATGAAGCGAAATCGCAGTCAGAGCAGTGCAGAAGTGAGGCTGAAAGCCCCGTGTTCCCCTGTAAATGCAAGCAGTCGGTCGGCCTTGTGTGCAGAGGCAGGCTTGGGCTTGTGGGGGTGAGAGGAGGGGAGGAGGTGGAGGAAGCCAGCGGATTGTGGGCTGTCAAGGTGGATGCTGTAGTCGCTGAGGAGGATTACAGCTGTGTTGTCTGCCGGGAATAAGCTTAGGAGGATGTTCGGCTCATGGAAAAAAGCAGCTGAAGGGACCTGGTGGGAGGTAAAAAGCAACAATACGGAGGTTAGTGGGAGCAGAGATACTTACAAAGCGCCTTGATTAGCGAGCTCACACCCAAACATGTTCCCAGCAGCACAAGCAGCCTCCACACTCGTTTCTTAAAAACAAAACCAAGGCCTGTGCTGAGCTGGGGGCAATGAGCTTCGAGCTGATTGGCTCGTATGGGCTACAGGTCACAACGGCAGGATCTAGAACTGCAGTGGCTTCTACCACGTGAGTCAAGATAATGGGCCCTAATGCAATACACACACTTGCCATCTCAGGTATTTTTGTCAGTCTTTTGGCCCCTATGGTAGTATAATGGTGCACAGTGACAGGTCAAATCTGGTAATGATCTGTAGGGGGTCCCTCCATCTGCCTTGCAGCATGTAGGACACCGGCATGCCGGCAGAGTACAGCATGGCCCATGCAACTCGCCCAGTGCCGGGGGAATTCACTACTCATTCTGTTGACTGGTTTAACCTTCTATTGGTTTAGCCTTGTTTCTGTTGAATGAAGCGTGTAAGATTTTTGAACAGGCGCTCGGGTGTGTAGACCATTAGGGTGCCGACGTGAAGCAAGGTGCTCGAACGAAAGCTCGGTGGGCAGGAACTACATTATCATCTGCAGTGTGCGATGCGTTTATCTGTTTATTTGCTTTTTGTTAGACATTCATTTCTGGGACCTCAGCAGAGCTTGATTTTTTCTTAAACCATGATGGTTTAAAGCTCTGGGGAAAGAAATTGGCCTCCACAAAAATTTTCAAGCACATCCCTTTTTTAGATGACAGCGGACAAAAGTCTAACGAGCGCCGTGGAGGGAGCTTGAATTGCAAATTGTACGTTTTATGATTTAGCGGAGTAGTCAATGAGGTAAGATAGCAGCTGCCAGATGGTGGCAGTGCAGTGAGGCTCAGTGGGGAGCAGATCCACTGGAAAAAAAATAAAAAACTTTTCCTGCACAAAAACATCGATTTTGATGGTGACACGCGCGTGCACGGGCCTTTTTAATCGTGCCGTTGCCAGGTAACGTATGACACAATTACTAAGCGGAAATGAATGTCTTAGAGCGACATGCCTGAATGTGGTTGGTGGGACCTACGGTTTCTAATTTCGTGGTGTTTTCACTAAGAGGGGTTATGCAAATGAAGCCCGGGAAGGAGCCCTTCATCTGGCTGTAGTGGCCGCAGCCAGAGGAGTGAGTTTCTGTCACACCGTCCAGCATGTCTCACGCTAAGCTTCACTCTGCACCCTGTCACAAGCTGTCAGTCACTGATAACCAAACTGGATTACAGAGCCGTATGTCTGCAGATAACATCTTTATTATAAAACGGTGAGTGACAGGAAGGAGCCACCCAAGCGCTGATGTACACTCAGTAAAGCTTTTATGACAGTAGACAGTTTATATGTGATGTTATGGGACTGTTTTGGAAGATCATTGGCCTACTTGAGAAGACAAGTCGGAAACAAATACGCAGAATCTCTTTGTTTTTTAATCACACGAATGACTGTTTTGCATTTTAATAAAACATTTATATTTTCTGTCATTAAAAAATATTTTAAATGACAGCCTTTTTAACACGGCAGGGCTGCGACAGAGAGGTGATGCATTTGTTTTGTGAAGAGACACACTGTAAAATGGGCGCAGCTGATACTCAACGTCACAGCTCAGCTGATGATTTTTTTTCAAGATGTCGAAATCCATGCAACCAAGCAAAGGGTTGCGAGAGGGTTTAAATAACGGGCAAGTTTTCAAGCTCAATCGTCTGCTGCTATGAAAGACAGTCATATAATCTGTTTCCATGGACCCCAGAATGAAAATTCTCAAATTAAGGCTTTTAACTCTGGCCTTTTAGCCGGAGAGGAGTAGTGCAGCAAGTCAGCAGGTACGGTCACATGAGGCTCTCGGTTTCATGCACATCCTGCTTTTTGCTTTCCAGAATAATATAGGCATGAATCTTTGCAATTTGACTGGCTTTGCTTGCTTCTCTGTTCCACTGAAATCTTGCTTCCAGTTTGTTTATGTGATGAATATGTAGCTGATTTACCGTGACACAGGTGCCTTTATCTCAGATCTTATTTATGGCAGTGAAAACCAGCATTCATAGCACTGAGGTGTTGATATGTCTACTGAAACAGTCAGAAATGTCTGGGTCTGAGCGGATTTAAAGAGGGTTTGGCTAAGGTCTTTATGCATATAATTATCACTTTTATCTGTTTTGCTAAGAAGGGATTTCTTAGTCAGTTAAGAACGCGACACAGTGATGGCTTGGGAATACCACTGAGGTTCTCTGAGCAAATGACGGCAGCTGTTCTGTGGATATTCTCACTGCTCTGCGTCCCGTGACATCACAGTAGCTTATGTAAGTTAAGAGGCAAGCAACACTCCAGCTCTGTTTGAGGACTTCACTGAAACGCGTCGCAGGTAAACTCTTCACGCGCGGCCTATAAGTGATACGCCGGGAAAGGCGGCGATGTGCGAAGGAAGCGACCTTTCTCATGTTGCCGTCTGCCACCAGTCCCATAACACCAGCCACCATATTGCGGCCTTGTTATAGAAAGCAAGTGTGTGTAATATTGTTGACGGAGGACACCTCGTGATGATGCACTTTACATCCCACACTGCCACCAAATGTTCTGCTACGTGGTACATTGGACCGCTGCCCGGCAAATGACGTGCTGACAGGCCAATGTCCAGGCAGTGCTGTGAGGAGCAGTAAACAACAGCAGCTACGGCAGCAGCGATGGTACCAATAAGAAGCAGGGAACGAAGTCTAAGGAGTAGTGTTCACCTTTAAAGAAAGCAAAGCAAAATGAAATATAATCCACAAGCTTATAACATTATAAAAACAAATAGTGAATCATAGGCTCATATCAAACTATATAAAAATCTGTTTAGCCGTTTAGCAGTTTTCTGTCCCAACATACATTCAGATCATTTCGACACCCTACATATCTGCACCTAAACCGAAATAACCAAAATGTAACCTTTACCAGCACAGTCCTTTTTCAATTGTGTTAAAAAACATGACTAGAAAAATAGCAAAAAATGCTAAAAACATGAAAAATAATACATTACTGGAATTTAACAATGCAAAAAGAGAAGGCAATAATTATAGGACAGCTGGAACTCTCCGGTGTGATATTGAGTTAATGGGATGAGATGATAGGAATCAGGGGTCTATATACCTGTACTCAGTCATGATTAGAAGTGTCTTGGGAAAGGAGGGGCTCTGCGTGAAGGCAGCCATTTGGGATTGTCACACAAGATTGCAATTTCCAGCACCATTCCACTAAGAGATCCGAGACCTTCATTAAAAATCAAGACCATCTTTAGAATTTTTAATTAACTCTGTGATTTGCGAAACCCAACGTCAAGCTCCACTGCAATGCTCCTCTTAAAGTGATTTGGAGGGAAAGCCCCTTTCACATCTGAGGTCGAAATTCACGCCGATAGTTTCTGAGCTGCTGCAGAAAGAGGTGGGAAATCTACACAGCGTCTCGATCCGGCGTGTGATGCTAGACGAGGCAAGTCATAATTATGATTCTGCGGCACGGCTAAGCAGCATAATTAAATCGCTTTCCCAGTTTTAGCTCCCCCGATAACAAACTGGATAAGGAAATTGGAAACAAAGCATGAAACAGTGCCCTTTTAAGGGACAGATCCTTTCAACCTCAATGTTTTCACAGAGAATTTGCCCTTGATCTGTTGTTCAGGAACATGTGGGAAATCTGCAAATGGGATTGCAGGAAATTAAGACAGAGAAAAGGGCTTGGGGTTGAGCAGTTAGAATGAAACATAAACTCCATTTGTGTCTGTGTGTTTGTTGTGTTTGTGCAGCCGTGTGTGAGAAGCTGTGCAGTAACAATTGCTGAGCCTGACTGCGAGAAAACACTCTTCCCTTTATTCCTGAGTCTCTCATCAAGTCTCTGCTTGTTAGATCGCCTCAAAACCCAAGATGCCACATGTTACAGCCACCCACCTCCCACACACTTTGCCTGGGCACGGCCACTTGGAGCCTATCCGGGCAGCACACCCGGGCTGGGATGCCCATCATCGCAGGGCACACGTATTATGGGAGATTTAGAAATGCAAAAGTGAGAGCCTCGCTGCATGGCACTGGACTGAAATCCACACGGAACAGGGAGAACATGCAAACTGCACATGCAGAGGGCATTTGAACTCCCAGCCCTGGATGTGTGAGGTAACAGTGCTTCCCACTGAGCCACCAGGCTGCCACAGACATTTCCAGTTGAATAAATTGTGCATGGAATTGCAGACTGAGAAAAAAAGACTGCCGACTGAGAAGAAAGTGTGGCTTGTTAAAAGGACACCTAGTGTGTCAACCCGATAAAGTATGTTTCTAACTTCCATAGTACAGCCCTTGGGTTACCTCTGGCATAACTACTCTGTGTCTTTTGTTAAGGCGGGCATATTTAATTTTTCCGTGTGAATGATAATAAATAAATGTTGCATACAGAGGATCCGTAAATCATTTGTTAAATGATGTAAGTCTATAGCTAAAATTCACATGCATGATTCAAAATGTTCACATAAAAATGTTCACATAAGGTCAAAACTGGGAATTTGTCTGAATCCTGTATATCAGCGTGTGTGTACGCACACCGTGTGTGTGTGTGTGTGCGTGTGTGTGTGACATCAATGGAGACTTTGACTCCTTTTATTGTTCAGAACCTTGATGAACTGTGAAGTTTCCATGGCAACAGCACTTCACAAGTTAGAAGATCACTGGGCTGCCTTGCAGGATATACAGAGCTGGTAAGATTTCATGCGCACAATCGTTGTGCCACTGGAAAATGAATGGCACATTCATTGAGTGCAACTTGAATTACACAATGTACCTTTTAAACTGAGTACTTAAAAGATTCAGTGCACAAAATGTCTAAGTATTAGGCCTACTGAATATCCTAAAATAGATGGGTATTTGTACAGTCTCATCGCTCATGAAAGCGAGAGAGGTATTCCAACGCAAGCCCAGCAATACTGTTCTAAAGAGTGTTTCCAACCACCGGAATTTCATTAGTGTTATATAAAACTCCTTGGTTCATATATGAAGAGAAATGTGCCCATCCACAAATGTGCATAATGGAATGAAACAGAAGAGTTTCAAAAACAGAACGGCACTTAAAAAAGAAATGAAAACTCTTCTCTTCATAAAATGCTATGGATCCTACATGTTATGTTCTTTCTGTGATTGTTCATTTTTATTCTTCCAAAGAATCTCTCCTAGATTAATGCTGGCTTATCTGGCACTGTGTTTATACTAACATATTCCTAGTGCACTCGTCACACAGGAAAATGTGAAAGTAATACTCCTTCAGTTTGGACAGAAACTTAATAGTACATAATAAAAGGCTGCATCCTTCAGGCTCCACTGCTTGGATTGGGGCGATATTTTGCTTATTTACTAAAAGCCTTATATGTTACTGCCCCCTGGTGGATAATGGCTTCACAAGATCTTGTGCCTTACCCTGTCCATTTCAAATGTAGGTCAGTTGTGATTATTATTGTGATCCTACTGTCAAGTAAACTGAGGATGAAGCTTCCAAATGATATTTGGTGGCAAAAAAGTTGGGAGCAGTAAAACTAAAGCCACTTATTATTTTTCTTTATTTGCCATTTGTCTCACAGAGCGTTAGAGCAAATCCATAACCAAAAACCAATGCAAACTCCTACTTTCATTAAAAGTATAAAATCAAAGACATTTGTTAACATTTTAAACCATGAAACATATCTGTTTATATTTGTAAAACTAGCATTGAGCAAATAAATGAATTAATTCTTATATGATTTCATGATTGGTGGCTAAATGGTTAGCGAAGCGTGCTTGTAATTGAAAGTTTGAAGCCCTGATCAGCAAGTCACCACTGAGGTACCCTGAGCAAGGTACCACTACCCCGCACTGCTCCCCGGGTGCTGAATTAGCTGTCACGTGTGGGTTAAATGCAGAGGACACATTTATTTGTCATGCACTGTGTGCTGTAGTGTGTCAACAATGAACACTGATCACCAAATTCAAACGCTGTGTAGTCAGTTGAGGGAGTCCACTTTTCTTTCTGAATGTGCTGCCCTGTGATGGACTGGCATCCCATCCAGGATGTAACCCTGCCCTGTACTCTAGGATAGAGTGGATGCATGGAATGATCTTATGAAACTATTATTATACTCCTTGATCCTCAGCCTTATCCACAGCTGAATATTTTTCTTGAAAAATGTAGGTTATTCTGCTTTCTCATGAGTAGAACAACAGTATCCCTTGAAAAGAAAAGGAAAAGATGAAAGGGTTTGAAAGGGTAAATTTGGAAAGTGTAACTGTAATCTTTTCTATTTGGGAATCTAATCCTAACATGACTATGGTACATTTCATTGCTATCGACCCATTTGTTGTTATTGGTACTTGAAATGTTTCAAGCATTAGCAAAGTAGTAATAGTAAGGGAAGTGTATGTTTTGAATGTATCCCTGAAACATGCCAAAGACTGAACATGTCGGGATGTATCTCTTTAGACTACATTAGAAACAAATTTAGTTAGGTCTTTGTATACAGGTAGAGCAACAATTCATACATAGAAGTAAGGTGGACTGTGAAGTCTTACCTTAGCTAGTCATAACCTCTTAGGTTATTTTATAGCAAATAAAAATTCCACTAATTTGTTTATAACGTACAGGTGGAATCAATTGGTATAGATTGTGCAGCCAAGGCTCGACCTTGGGAGTGGTACCTCTCTCAGAGGGCAGTTTGCTCAGTGCCCGGCCGGCGGGGGTTTGTCAGCCGGCCCTCCAATCTAAGCGTCAGCAGCTGTTCTGGAGAGGTTACAGGATCGCACATTATTGGCTGCCCTTCGGCCCCTCGCCGAACATCGCTTTCTGGGAGGACCACATGAGCGAAGGCCAAATGGAATTCTGGCTTTGCATGCTCCCTCTTGTTTTTACAGTCTGACCCTTGAGCAGCACAGCTGAGACAGGTATGCTGAGCAGGGCCAGTTGTCTGGTTCATCTCCTACCCCGGACCATGCGGCCTCCTGCCAGCGTTTGCTGGCGCGCATTTGTTGTGTGTTTTTCAGTTTTTTTTTTTTTTCTTTTGCCAGAAACTAAATTAATTTGCATGCCTACCTCTGGCATTAATATCACGATTGTCCTCTAGACCTGAAAGACATGAACACCATTTGCTATGTGATATTTGATATCCTATCAGTTTAATTACAAGATGTAATGCCCATGATAAAAGGCTTTTAGAACAGCCTGACACTTGAAACAGCCTGACAAGTGAAAACTTGCCCTTGTCCTACAAAAAATATAGATACCTCTTTCTGATGAATTTGGCCAGTTCATTTCTTTTCTTGAACCTGAAAATTAACTCTATGACTTAAAATATTTAATTATTATCAATTCAAAAATAGTTGGCTATATGCAAGGGTAGCTTAGTGTTTAACACTGCTGCGTTGGATTTCCAGCGTTGGGGTTCACCTCTGACTGGCTTTCGGCTTTCACTTGGTCTGTGTGGGTTATTGCTCATACTGTTCAGAAATATGTGAATCAGTGTCTTTAACGGGGGGCGGCACGGTGGTGCAGTGGTTAGCACTGTTGCCTCACACCTCTGGGACCCGGGTTCCGGTCTCCGCCTGGGT
>JABFEA020000036.1:24172390-24184181 GCA_019775915.2 Cyphomyrus plagiostoma
CGCCGCCCCCCCGGCGGCCCGCCACCCCCCCCCCCCCCCCCGCCCCCCCGCCCCCCCCCCCCCCCCCCCCGCCGGCCCCCCCCCCGCCCGGCCGGGGGCAATAGAAAAAATAATAATTTTAGTGTTTTGTCAATGTGTTTTTTGACAGTCAGTTGTTTTTTATTGTTGAAATGAACGCTTGTTTCATTTGTGAATCAATAAAGAGTCTTATGTTTGTAAAAGTATCTCTCTGGATTTCCCTATTCAGCTTACTGTGTGCTGCTAATGAATGACCCACACTGAACGGTACAATGACAGCTATCTTCAGTTCAGTGAGGAGCCTTGGTAAGTTAGCCTATTCACTAACTAACTGCATTCAGTTAAAGGTTGCTTAATGTTCCCTTTCTTCCCTGTCAACACTTGTGACTGACAGACCTAACATTTTACAAAGCTAAAGTTTTGCACATAAAGGAAACAAAATGGTCACATACGAAGTCCAGGGGAACAAATTTAGCACTACGCTAACGTTAATCAAAGTTATGTTGCTTAACTTATGTTAGCTGTAAAATCAATTACTGGAAACAGAAATTATGTTTTTATTTTTATTTTTTTGTAAATTCAAAAGTTCTGTGTGCTAAGGTGATGAGATATTGCAGCTAGCTTTTAAACATACCAGTCCCAGTCAGTAGCGTTGATGACATTTCCTCGATTTGTAGACATTACTGCTGTACTGATTAATTTTAGTGCAATTCACACAAACTGCTACATAATTTCCCATAATGCTTTACTGCTGTGGCTGTCCACCATGCTTAAATGGTTAGCGCTCAAATTAAGCATGGCAAATTTCCTTTACAGGTACAACAAAGCGTAAAATACAGGATAATGTCAGGACAGAGACACAGAGCATCATGTTTAGCCAAACAAAGCACATTATTGTGAAAAACAGCAAAATAGGTGCCAGGCTTCTTTAAGCCAAGCAAATTCAACAATACCCAGCCCCAGTCCTGCTAGTACCTAATTAAAAATATACATTTTGTTATGAGAACCCAATTACTTGTAGGGAACATAAAAAGTAATTAGTTACAAAATGTCTACAAGGTAATGGTATCATTTCTGCCAAAGCACCTTTAATGATTTTAGATCCTTGAGTATGTAGTTGTCACTGCTAATGTCTGTATAATGAACTGTGGTATTTATATTTTGTAATAGATTATACTATTCTTGTCATTTTGTTAATTGCCAGCATAGGTGGATAGTTCAGGTACAGAAATTAAAAATCCAGACCAAGATTTTGTTTCAACCAACCAGTGACACTTTATGGTCTTTCCGGACCTGAAATTTCCACCTCTGATTGCCAGAAATGCTGCACAATGTTCTTGGAACCATGTTCCCTAAATGTGGCAGCATGTTAAATCACCACACTTCCTATCCTACCTTATCATCAAAGATCACAAACCCACAATTTTCCTACTCTGCGATAATTACAACAAATCACATAGTCCAAGAATACCAGATTCATAGTAAGCAAAACCACTGCCTTAACCAAACACCACTTTAAACCCAGGTCCGTTTGTTACCGGGCTTGTGGTAATGTCATGTCATTTTCAACATGGGCTGAAGCCAGACCAGTGAACATGCAGTAGGCCTATGTCCAACCCTGGATAAGACCAACACCACTAACTGAATTAAGAGTGTTTGTGAGCCTTTGTCCTATTGCACAAATTGCTGCTCCTCTCCATTGTCTGATCCAGAAAGGCCTGATCTTCCTGATGTCATAAGAATTCCCTGCAGCCCCCACTATCTCTAAAGCAGCATCCCAGTAGCTTCTCTTTCCCATGTTTTGGTCCATCTCTCTTGTCTTCATAGAGACTTTCCATCAGGCAGTATTAGCCCCATCAGGAGAGGGTCATCAGTGATGCTACTCAGGCTGTAAGTACTTGAGAAAATGTCAATATTCAATAAGGATCTCTTCGCTGTTGTGGAGGCTGCGTGAACACACAGTATTAAGCCAAGTCTTCCTTCAGAATCATCACAGATCACAAACCCACAGTTTGCCTACTAATTAATAACTTCCTCCTCATTTGCCAGCCTGCTGAGGTTAGCAGTGTAGCTTCAGATAACACAGAGCCCCCGCCGACTACAAAATGCTATGCCGATGTGCTAATAGTGATAGCATATTTGGTTACACTTTACATGAACTGCACCTTCAGAAAGCATTCATTACGGACTAATAGAACATTCAGTACACTGCAATAATACATTCATAATGCATTTATAGAACACTCATAGTCGGCATATATCTATACCATAACATCCTAAAATACCTTAACAGCTTAAATATACATTAATAACAAACATTATCAGATTAAATGATTATAATATTTGTTATTATCATATAATGTTTGTTTTTAGTGTATATTAAGGCTATTAAGGTATGTTAGGATACTAAGGTATACTTACATGCTTCTTATGAATGCTCTATAAATGCATTATGTAGGGGCACTTAATGTTATATGAATGTATTATAAAGGCATCATGAAGGTGCAGCTAATGTAAAGCGTTACCGCATATTTTATTATATAAATCAACCTGTATGACCTCACAGGTCAGAGTGCCACTACAAATGCAAAATATCTTCTTGACACATTGTACCTGAATCCTTCAAAACAGATTAAAGACATCAATCTGACCCTAATCTCATGCACCAGTCCTTACCAAGCATAGTCAGATGGGAAGGCTGAACGTACAATGCTGAAAGTCAAGGATGCATTTTTAGGCCATGTGGAGTCAACCTATAATTCTAACATTTGAGCTAGGATAGACAACACCCCTGTCCCATGGAAGATGACCCTCATCTACCATACCATACCATACATTACCATACCATACATTATCCCTTAATTTCATCAGAATTCCGAACAGTACAGAAGAGACAAGTATGATTTGCATCAGGTGATAGACACTTTACTCTGGGAAATTATGACATTTTTAATCAGGAATCACAATCACTGCACTGGAAACACTGATCATTAAAAGGGGGGTGGGGGGGTGGATGTAAATATAGAGATATATTCACACCAAAACAAACACACCACAAAATGTGTGTGTCGAGTTCATATATTTCTTAGGTATTTGCTATATTTGATTCAACAGATTGTTTGTGCAAAACTTATCTGTCTTGTTATGGTAAATATACTCAACCCTTTTTAAACAGAAACATGTCAACAGGATTTATAGCAACATTAGTTTTGGTGGGTTATCTTTAATCCAGTCTGTCCACATCAGATGCTGTGTTATCAACAGGAGAGACTACAGTCGGAACTACAGCGTCATTAGACAGTTCAGGCTGCTTACTCTCCCAATTTCTCCACACATTTCAGCCTAAACTTGCCTGATAAGCAGGCAGACCAGAATGAATGCAATGTATATCGTAGGGGTACATTTATCACACATTTGCCATAGGGATGAGATCTGCATTGATGCATAATCTATGGATCATTATAAAATACCACTTAGCAATTTGATTACTCATTAAATCGAGCTGTATTCAATATAGGATTTACAGCCAATTATTCTTCTCTATACTAACAGTTGAATTGAACCTGCTGCCAAACACCAACAGAATATAGAGCATCAAATGACTTTAAGGAAAGGAATGCTTAGAGTTAAAGTTGATACCAACTTTTAGAAGCAATATCTATTTTCAATGGCTGGACTTACTTAATCCCTCAATTGGAAGTATTTAAAGATATGCTGCCTAAGGAGTTTAAACTGCTTAACTGTGCAATGTGCTTAAGATACCAAAGGTCAGACAGAGACGTAACAATTTTCCCTTAGTCTAATACTACAGCCCCATATTCCTAGGGTGAGTATATCCAGCTATTGTTTGGTATATTTTAGGGTACTGTTTCTTAACGTGGACCTAGGAGACCCCCCAGTTTTTTCACATTTTTGCTCCCTCCCAGCTGCTGCCAGACAGGTTACATTTTTTGCAAAATTGCGGACTGTCTGGGTTTCCCCAAGGATTGGACTGAGAAGCATTGCTCAAGGGTACATAGCCCTGTTATTAAATACATTTGATTCTCTGTAAATATAAATAATCAAAACGCTGAAAAAATGTGTTTCAATTGAGGGGTACGGCTGTCATCTGAACAATAAATACATTAAATACATTATTAACAAATTATTTTTTGTAATAATTCACCCCTCTCCCCCATAGGTGACAGAAAGAACTATCCACCTATCTTTCTCATTTTAATCAGGGGAGAGACATTATTCCTAAAAAGATTCTTCCAAACCAGAGAGATCCATATCCCTAAACGTGTTTCCCCCACAGGACTCCAATTAAAAGGTGCAGATGGCAACGAGCTGGCACACTCTAGGCTTTCAGGCATCATAAGCGATTTAGAGAAATTAATTTTAGAGCCAGAAAGAGGCCCCAAGGATTCTGCTTATCTCCCCTAGTCTGGGCACAGAGAAGAAAGGTTTTAAATTGAAGAGCATTATATCATCTGCTGAGAGAAAGGCTCAATGCTTTTTGATTTCCTGAATGGCATGGATATTCAGGGCAATCCTCACGGCCTGTAATTGTATCGTTTGGTGAGCGTCCCTCTAAGTAAATACTAAATACCAGATGCATCTGGTCAGGTTGAGATATTCTGAAGCTATTTGTGACAACACAAGTGCTATGTTTCTCTTCTGGGAATTGAGGATGTAAGAAGTATAGTGGGCTTGAGTGTTTCTGAGCAGAGACAAGGTCAGGGCACAAGCCCCTATACTCACCTGTAATCAGCCGATATGTACAAAGTGAGTCCTCACTTCATGGGGAAGAGAGAGACTGGGAGCAATGGACACGTCCTCAGAGGTTTCCAGTTAGTTAATGTGAGGGCATTACTTAGTTAGTGGTTAGCACTACTTCACCAGCAATGATGTGAGGGCATTAGTTAGCAGTTAGCACTACTTAACCAGCGATGATGTAAGGCCCGTAATTAGAGTTTAACACATCTTAACCAGCAGTGATGTGAGGGCGTTAATTAGAGGTTAGCACTACTTAACCAGCGATGGCGTGAGGGCATTAATTAGCTGTTAGCACTACTTAACCAGGGATGATATGAGGGCATTAGCGGTTAGCACTACTTAACCAGCGATGATGTCAGAGTATATACATTGTGCAATATCACTGTATATGGGGACATGAACTACTGCAATTTCTCCCCTTCAGAATCGAGGGTAATGCTTGTTAACCTAAGAAATGAGGGCAAGTGCCTTTTACAAATGCATCATTAAACGTATTAATTAGTATTCTACCCCAAAACTGGCTGGACCAGGAGACGTATTTGCAGAGCCTAGTGCTACTTCTGTCAGTTTTCTGTCAGGCAGGCTTCAAGAATACCGTTTTTCTCTGAGCTCAGCCTTATATAGAGTTTATCTAAAAGTTACACCTGCTTTTTTATTTATTTGTATGCTGTTTATGTTTATTTGTATTTGTTGTGAGTGGTGGGAGTTTAAAGACTGTTAAAGGACAGTGGGCCTCATTCACCAACTGTTCTTAGAAACAAATTTGTTCTTAAACCCCACATACACACTTTTTTTTTTTTTTACAAAGACTGACATTCACCAATGTTTTTTTATCTGAATTTGTTCTTAGTTAAGAACAGAATCTATGCACTCAAGACCATTCGTACTCACATTTGAGTAATGATAGTTTGTTCAAAATAATTGGTTATAGCAGGTTTGTCCATTATACAGTTCATAAAATTATAGTATTTTAATAATTTATAAAAGTCAAATACAAAAAATAATTAAAAAATTATTTTCATGGTAGTAACGGCGATCATGCGGATTATAAATAGGTCAGAATCTTCATTAAAAAGTGCGTACGTGGGGTTTAAGAACAAATTTGTTCGTAAGAATGGTTGGTGAATGAGGCCCAGTATTATTTTTCCTCAGACGTTACTTTCTAATAAAACAGCAGTTATAATGTCACACCACCTACTTCTTAGCGTTTTATAAAAATGAAGTCTAGTATACAACGCTCTGGCTATAGTATGTTCTCCAGCAGGTATTTTTCTAGGTGTGCCGGTCTATTTCCTTTTTAAATCTCCTGTTGTTTCCTGAGCCCCTTTCTGGCATGTAAAGTATAAAATTATTTCATCTCTGACATTTTCCTTGAGTATTTTTGCAAATCAGGAAAGGAGAAGTGGAATACACGTTTCTAAACTGTTACAAAATGCTGTGATCTTTTATCTAATGTGGTTTAAATTACAGAGATGCCATACATGACTCATGATCAGCGGGCTGCTATGACAAGAAGACAACTGCATGGTCTGAGACCATGGTCAAGGTGTTTCCAATAGATTTTCTATGGATAGTGTCACTTTCCTCATCTCAGTCTCTTACAGAAAGGGGCCCCATCTTTCAGAAAGACTTGGGTTCAGCTGTGGTTGAATATGATTCCCAGACAGCCAGGATACCAAATCTGTTGCATTTATGTCACATTCATCTTTTCCATCTGATCTGTTGTGATTTACCGCAACTATACATCTGTCCAAATGAATCCCCAAACAGCACAGAGAAGACCATCCATCCCTTGGACCAGGAGATTGCCATGTCCATGTAATGCGGCTTGTTCCATCCTGACACCTTGTTTCTCTGGAATCCACATTTGAAAAAAAAAACGATAGATGAGCTTCATAGTGTTCCTCCCTTTCACCCTCTGTTCTGCAGGTCATTAATTTTTCATCGGAGCTGCCTTTTTTGTTAACGTGACGCACAGTTCATAGTACGTTCCATGCTGTCTGCTGATCCAATCTGTTCCCCGCTCTGTTCCTCTGTAGCTCATATTGTTTGGGTTGTTCTGTGATCTCCTTTCATCCACCTATCTATGCATTGCATTACCATGACTCTCAAGTTTTTCATTAGGGAGTTATTCATGTAGGTCTGTGCTTCTTTATTAATGAGGGCCTCTGTCAGACAATTGAGTTGTCATCTTCACTGCCCTTGTTCAATTTTTGTGGCACCTTGAAGCCTCTTAATACATTGACTTACCTGTAGAATTGCTCAGTGCAAGCTGGAGTATAAAATTCTGTTATTATATTAATATACACATACACTGGGTTCTGTTTTCTTGCACCCTAAAAATACGGCCAGATGGCAATGCACAGACCTGCACACAGCTGCTCCCCTTCCCGTCCCTCCTACCATTCCCTTTCCTTCCATGTATTCCCCCTGTCATTTGTCGTCGTCATCTCCACTGGCTTCTCTTAAAATTGCTTTTCCTGTCCAAATGACACCAAATTCTTCCCAACTCAGCCTCACATGCTTCGGTTTGTCTTTCTGCCTGGAGCAGCTCCTACAAACATTAGGACATAAAGACAATTGATTGCATGTACAGCTTTGCTGGAAATTATAGTTTCAAGCAGAGTAGCAAGGAAACTTATGGAACAGCCACTCCATTTTTGCCTTTATATTATTTATGAGCAGCATTATTACAAAAAACCTATTAATTTTACCATCTTGAACTATCAAGTGTCTTTCAGGACAGGACAGATAAGCTTAGCTGCATCCAATCACACCCTAGCGAGATGATCCTGTGGAAACAACTGCCTGGTATCTTTTCCCTACTACAAACATTAAGGAATAAAAATGCATAATAACCTGACCCAGATATACCAAATGGCAGCAGTCAGCATGGCGGTGTGGTCTCAGTGTGGCAGCGTGGGGGGTGACCTCCTGTAACCTCGGCAAGAACCTGGAAGCATTCTGGAAGACATCTGCCGTTACTTCCTGCTTGGTGTGAAACCAATGGCTTTAGCCTAATTAGCTCCTGAGTCTTATTGGCTTGTTAGGCTTTAATTCTTTTGATTGAGTTCTGTTTTTTATTTCATTCATTGTCGTTTTGATTATTTTGTGTTCATCCTTTTTCCCTTTTTTATCATATTCGAGTTTAGTTTGCGTCATCTTGTTTTTCTTCTAACTTTTGCCCGATTTACTCCAAATATTCTGCAAGTACCCTAGACAGTCTGCAGGCTAAAATGATGAGAAACAAAAGCTGCTTTAGGCAGAAAACACAGACACCACATAACAGGCGGACCCTGCATCCCTATCCAGCGTCACAGGTTTTGTTTGTTAGAAAATATTAATAATTTAACAATAACATGTTATGAGTACTTAGAAGGAGGTATTATAATAAAACTAGAACAATAATTTATGAAATTGAATTGAATTGTGCCATAAAATAGATTGGCAGAGTTTTCCTTGTCTTATGTATGGATGAAATAAATTTAATGACTTTATATGGCAAACTAGGCACACAATAATAAGCAGTTCACTCCAGGTCCATAGCCAGGAATACATTTCATGCGGTGTCTGGCAGTGGCTCACCACAGTAGACTATCGACAGGGGGGTCTCCCCTGGTAGGGTTCAGGCAAATTTCTGGTTCACACATACAGTCAGAGAACTGAGAGAATTGTAAATGTACCACTTGAACTCAATCCAGTATTATGATGTTTTTTTCATTTTATTTAACTTTTCTGCCAAATAACTTCATTAAAATTATCCAGTAGCTGACCACTTCGGAAGTCCACTTTGTGATGTTGTCTATGTCTCATGTACTGGAAAGGACAATTCCACTTCCATACAATGTCACAAGCGATAGATTGTGAGTTCTCGGTTTTCTTTTCATATATAGGAACATGTCTTGGCATGTGTGAGAGTTCCCATATTCTGTAAGCCCTGCAACGATGCCCAACAATGAATGATCTAGATCCTCTTCAGATGCACATAGAAAATACGTAGAACCTCAAACAAATACTACCGCTGAACAATAACGTGTAACACTATCTTTGGCACACCCCTTGAGTTCCGATAAAATGTCATTTCACTATTGAAATAACTCCTGGACTGTTTCAGAGGTGCATACACTATAGAGAGGAGATTCCAGGCATGCAGGAAGTCATCAGCTGGGCAATATCCCAGAACATAGCTGACCTTTAAGTCAATGTACTTCAAATACATTTTTGATTATCTTGGCTATATTGCTAAAATAAACATCCATTCATATTAAATTCCCATTTACTGTAAACAGGAGGCCTTAACAGCAGAAGGATTTTCAGTTTTATAGGAAAGTTATAAAACCCCAGTCAAAGTCTAATCCCACAGATAATGCAAAAACACACACCACATAGATCCAGTGACAGCTGAACGCAGCATCCATCCAACTCCCCATCAGCCACCGATTCAGCCATTTTCATGTCCAGAAAGAGGGGCAGCCCTCAGCCTGTTAGAGGCTGGCACAATCCCCCAGGGACTCTCAAGCAAAACAATGTACTTAAGTATGCACTAGCATTTACTCTCAAGAAAAAAAGTGCACACACAGAAAGTTTAAGCACTTCAAACTATTTAATCTTGAATATTCAAGCGTGTGAGCAAGCTGACAGCTATTGTATATTTAACTGATGCATGGGACTTAACTACAGTGTTCACCTAGAGCAACATTTAATCCCAGGGGATGTTTCAAACTAAGTAAATCGAATACATTTGTGGAGCATTGAAGAAAATGCAGTTTAGTACAGACAGTACATCACCAGTGAAGGATGGTTTGAAGCACTTAGCAACGGGGCCATTGATAAAAGGAGGTTCTGGCTGACTGATCAGTTTTGTTTATTTTGTTATCTGTGGTAACTGTTTCATTGCTTCAGAGTTGTTGTACTGGTCTATTTACCATTTTTATTTTAAGAAACCAAACCACTCATTGCATATTCAGATAGTACTTACATAACCACTTACGCGTAAAACAGTTTGAGCAAAAAATTTACATAATATTATAATGGTATTTGCGTGTAGTATATACCAGGGAGGTGCAGATTTTTGTCTGATGGCAGAGACGGCTTAATCTATATGCAAATAAACTTAATGCATGTGTAATGTTGGCTTTTTGAGTATAAGGCTTTCCAGCCTAATGACAACCTAATGAGATTTGGCTATTACTTGATGAGGCATGATTGCGCAGAACGTCTGAAAGCTAAACAAAAAAGTGTAGTGTCCAGAATAGGCAGAATAAAGTTGGTAAACCTTCAGGGGTAAGAGTGACAGCTGGAGATGAAGTGGTAGCCCCAGAGCATTCAGACAGTCATATGGCACGTATCAGTCTGACCCTACAGCAGGCCATTCTCAGTGTGGTTCCTTTAGCAAAGGCTAAGCAAAAGCACATTGTAGTATATCTATAGGGGTCCAATGTGAAAGAAGCAGGCCATTGAATTTGAGGTATAACTCATTGGGACTGCTGTTCATGTCAGGTCAATTCACATTTGCTGGTCCTCACTGACATTCAGTAAACATGTATTTAATGACAATGTGACACAAAGGATATTAATACCGGGATTTATAGTGTAATACTCTACTTAATGTACTTGGCCATTTATAAGATAAGCTAGAAAAGTGCTGTAAACAGCAAGCATAGATGGTGGTTAATTAATGTAGGGGTGCATGAGAGTGACCGCTGATGGAATGGGGAGAGGGACGGGGAGAGGCGGAGCCCTGGGCGAGCGAATGGCAGCACGAAGACAGGAGGGAGGGTCTGGAGCACTCAGCCGTGCGGCTGGAGGAGATGGGCCTGCAGATGAAGGTGCTCCTCAGCTGAGCCGGCTCTCTCCTCAGAAGATAGGCCTCATTATGCAGTGTTTTTCATACCGACATAAATGGACACTGTAGGCACTTCGTGTGGGAAACCGGCCGTCTGCTGCACCTTATCACCGACACAAACTTGCAGTGATAATGGAGCAATAGGACCAAAAGCCTTCAAGGATAACATTTTGGTTTAATGAGCCAGAATATTTCATCGCTTTACCTGTGTAAAACTCTAGAATTTGTACTCTTGAAGGTAATTTCTGCGACGGCCTTTACATTATAATTAACAATATATAAAGTAAATTAACTCTAGTAACTTTTATAGAATAATATCTTGCAGGATGTTGACTGAAGTCTCACAACCTCAGTTCACATTGTGACAATGAAGGCATTGTCTTCCACAATGCAGAAAACTATGGAAACAGTGAGCGTGACACAAATGAAGAAGTTGGCATTACTATACAAACATAAAAGGCACAACACATGAAACAGAATGGGCTGACATAATAACACTTTTACTAATGGCGTCCATATGTCACGTACTAGTTCTTACTCACAATATGTATTTTAGGACTACCAACTTCTATATGGATGTTATGAATATTAATATGAATAGATACGATAAAGTTGCTTTTGAGTGCTACATATTTAAGAGTGTTACATGGCAGTGTTGTGTGAGCTGCGTAACTTCCAGGCCAGAGCACACTGACACGTCAGTACCACAGCTCTCTCTGAACTCTGCAGTGCTGTTCCGCACCTGCCTGCCGACGTCTGACATGAGAGGCTCTCAGGCGCACATTTCACATCCTTGCTGTGCCATTAGAGGAAATAACACTGGAATAATGGATTAGGAAAAAGATTTGGCCGACCACAGAAGCGTCTCGAGCTTCCTCAAGGCTTTCAGAGCGCCTGGGAAGGAGGCTAGGACCAATTTGCAGATTCACTGAAGGACAAAGAACTCGCCCTTAATGTCTCAGAAGATGGAAATGAGGAAAGGGGGACATTTCCAAGGTGTTTCTGCAATTTTGGATAATGAAATGCAGCTTCCAAGAAACAAAATGTACTGCCCGTCATTCTCCTTATCGATTGATGATGTTCAGATGCATATAATATACACTCACCTAAAGGATTATTAGGAACACCATACTAATACAGTGTTTGACCCCCTTTCGCCTTCAGAACTGC
>JABFEA020000036.1:24191317-24202608 GCA_019775915.2 Cyphomyrus plagiostoma
TCAGCTGTTTCTGGTTGTTGTCATTAGTCCTCTGTATTAAGTCCGTGTTTCAGTTTGTTTCCCCAGTCCGGTCATTGTATGCCGACTTGCTTACAGCGATGGTTTAAAACAACGCATTCTGATCCCGACGCAATGCATTACAGTTAGATGACCCGGCTGCACAAACTGGAACCGCCTTCGCGACGACAAATCTTTGCTCTTATTGGCTGAAGAGTTTAGTTACACGGATGACGTTTGTATCCCAAGCAGTTCCAATGCGTAATCTGCTATTTCTCCCGAATATCATGTAAAGCAGTGAGAACTGGTTTTCAGTTAATATACCTGGCAAAATAAAGTTTAAATAAATAACATAAATGCTCTAATAGTACACGTAAGTTAGTGGTTTACTTAATGTTAGTTACTGTTATGTTGTACTGCTTTATTTGGTTAATCGCCCAGTCTGTGAAGAAGGCATTCAAGTAAGAATTGCACTGCAGAACGACTCATTTCCTGGCACGTACAATTTATATTCGGCCAGTGTTCACGGTTCGATTTAGGATATTCTGATCGAGTACTAGGTCAAACTGGTTTGTTTGACTTTCAAGAAATTCGAGTTCTAGTGAGTTCGAGAACCGAGGTACCACTGTAGTTTGAATTAAGGAATCACGTTTGCATTTTATGAAATGACAATTTTACCTTTATGTCTGTCTAATGAAAACCACAATGTTATTGTGAAACACAATTTTAAAAATATACATAGAAGACAAACGTTATTATTATAGTGCATGGCACAAGGGGATTGAATAAGCATGATGTCCCCCTCCCATCATTCCATGTGGTAACCACCTACCTGATAAGTGTCCAGCCATGAGGTAACTGAGAAGTATGAAAGATGTGAGGGGCTCAGTCTGTGACTAAGGCTGGAAGGGATAGAGATATACATATCCAACCAAATTTATTTAAAATACAAAATTTCTCATGTCAGGAATTCAGTCTTAACTCTCACCAATTAAAATTGGATGACAAGTGAATTCCTGATATCAGAAATTGGATTTTCAACTAGTTAAAATTTAATTTGTCATATTGCCAGTTGGCATTATTACCAGTTAAAATTGAAATTCTGATATCAGAAATATACGTCATAACAAGTTCAGAAAAGTCTGAATTCTGAGATTAATGAAAATAATTCAAATAATATTATTATGGTGGCTCTAATTCTCTTCCCTATACGTCTATGTCTCAATGGATTGCCATGAAGTAATTCGCGGGCACGATTTACTAATTAGAGAGAACGAAATTTTTTTTTTTTCCTACCGTGAAACTTAAAGGACTCCGTAGTTTTTCCATAACTTTCGTCTTATTTAGGAATGTCTTGTGTTGACCTCCCCACACTCGATATGCTTATAGGTTAAAAGTTACTTTCAATTTCATTCCACTAGATAGCGCCATTTCCTCATAAATGGAATGTGGCTGACGTGCATTTTTGGCGTTAGCCAAAAATACACGTAAATACTGAAAAAAAATAGATCACAAAACAAAAATCATGATATATAAATAGTATTCTTACTTGACATTTTTAGTGTAAGTACATACTATATATGTAGTATTATTTATAAAGTAACAAAGATAAATAATAAAAAAATATATTTATTTTTGTTATTTTCTTATGCTTGGTTAAAAAATTAACTGTGGGATCTAGGCATCCTTCGTACGCCGTGCGTCTTCGTCTCAGCGGCCTAATTCAGGTGCATGGTATCTCTGTCACTCTAGAATCTCGCATTTCTCACAGTAACTTTTGAACGTTTCAGTGCCGTTCGTTTAGCGCTTTTAATTAGAGTCCCAAACAGTTCCACATTCGCTATGATCTAACCCAATAATGCTCGCGAATATGAAATCGTGATTGTGTATTAATATAGGAATTTAATGCATAGCCTGAATTTTATATTCTGTACTGTGTATATACATTCATAGTAGGTGTTTGCTTATAGTGAATGAACGAACCTGGATCCAAGTGCTTTTTTGTAATAGGAAAAAAGTGTGCAAGTTATAGTAGCCTATATGCACAGCATTCTCTAGCTGGTAAGTGGAGGAAAGTTCAGTGCCCTCAAACCTCTTGTGACAGCATTTTATGTAAAATGAGAACATGCATTCATACACGCGCTACATACTTACATTTTAGATGATGACTAGCATTGACTCATGGAACTTGTGAGGAGATTATGTTATGACATTGACATGTGGCAGTCTTGGGATTTATAAAATCCTGTAATAAGTATAAAACCTGTAATGCTAAGCATAAAATGGTGAACAGTGGAGGATTCAAATTAATAAGCAGATGTATCGTATTATTTTTCATTGTCTTTTACTGATTATGTTACATTTTATAATTATAGTTAGGCTAGGTGAATTCTCTGTGTTGTTACACCTATAGTATTACTGTATTAAGTTCTAATAAATATCGTGAGTTTATTAAAATAGACGATTAGATATAATTTTTAAAATTGTTACTTCTTAAATTTTATTAGTAAATTCAAATAAAGACAACATAGGTGTCACGTTTCCATACCACGTATGTGACTGTGGGATGAGACTAGTTTGGAAAGAAAATTTATCAAAGAAAGAAAGGGTAATACTTGAGATAACACACAGATGTATTGTGGAAATAAAAAAAAAAAACGTAATAATTATAACAATGGTGAATCATCGTACATGAGCAGAGCTGGCGTTTCGTCATAGGGGTTTGGATTTCTTGATTTAGCCGAGGAACCTGAACCTCCTGTTTCGCTGCGTCCTCCAAGATCCCAACTTCCTCTGCGAGCGCTGAATGAGAAAAACGGGTCTGCGCTGAGGTGGAGCGGAATCGATACTGGCTGTGGGAAGGGACACGGCGGCAGACGGCGGGGGAGAGCAGCTTCCAGCGGGGATAGGCTGACAATCGACAAGTCTGATCACAGAGCAACTAGAAATGAGTTGGGGGACAGAGCTTTGGGTAAGTGAAACAATCGCTTTTTTCGTTTGACCTTGCATCGGTAGTTTGCGTTGTGGTACGGGCGCTAAAATCAACAAAGGTGGGTTTTTTTGTGGTTTCAGCGCTGTGGCAGGCGGTGGGATCGCCGAGCCTTTACCTTAGTAGCGATAAACAATGAAGTCGGGAAGCGCTTCATTTCCTTTGGTCGTGCTAGGAATTTGCGTGTCTTAAAAATAAAATGAAATATATTGTACTAGATCCGATTCTCAACTACCGTTAAGCGCCCCAATCCCCGACTTCTTCATATTGTTCACACATAAATTGATGTCCTAAGGGCTATACCGTACAAAGAAGAAGTAATCGTATTATTGCGTACAGTGATAATGATACAAGGGAAGTTAAACATTCAATCCAAATCTTTGAAAGTGTATTTATATATGTGCACGTATATGTATGTGTTTGTTTGTGTGTATATACATACGTACGTACGTAATCTAACTTGGTAGGCACTCTGTTTCTTTTTGTTTTGTTTATGTATTAGCCTAGTCGCTTATCTAATAGGCCTGTTAATTAAGAACTTTTAACAATATGTACATCTTGGAGGCTGTGTAGACAAACATTTTAGTGGACGATGATGTGGAAAACCGCAGTAGCCGATATGCCTACAGTGGGCTTGGAGGATCCTTCCACTGGGGAACCAAACCGGTGTGATTTTAGGCGAGCCCTGCCTTTCCCCGTCTTAAATACGTCGAAGGTTATTTGCTGGTGTCCGCGGTCCCTCGCTGTTGATGTACGAGTTACTGGAACATGACGTGTGTGTCCGTATGGGCTGTTTTACGGGAAATGCTCTGAGGCTAAAGACGTCGCCGTCGCCCTGGAAAACCGGGGACAATGAACGGCGTGAGATGCGCCCTGCCTGGCTGAAGGGGTGTTGCCCTAAAACCAAGAGGCTGCATTCACAATACACCTGCTTAAAACCGACTAATACATCGCTTATATCACACATTAAAGCTTTACTATACATATATGCATTTCAGAAATGTGCTGTAAATTAATTCTAAAATATTTTCTGTACTCTTTTGCCGCTAGCAGGGCAGTAAACGCGCAGCGCATTATAATTGGTATCGCAAATGCAGCACGGCATACTCCTTAATTTACTCCAGTTTTATTTCAGTTGCCTTTGTTTACAAATGCGACGAAATGCAGTGATCTTTCTGTAATCGTATGTATTACATTATTCTTTGGTATATTTAAATGAAGCTGGTGTGGGTTTAGAACCTTCACCGCTTTGGTTTTATTATGACATCATAATAAAATAGCAAACAAAGAGCTAGCGAGTAGGCTACTTAAGTCTCTGCAGAAACACGATGATTCCTCTTCTCCTTGAAACATAGCAATTTAAACGATTCATTTTAAAAACATTTCTCATAAATAAGAAACGCTCTATTTAAATGCATTTAACCGGCGCCGTAGTTTTTTTTCTGTGCCCATAAAACAGTCGTTTCTGCAGGTGTGTTTTCATACTTAATTGCTTTGTCACTAGTGTGGTAGAAGCATTGCGGTTTATTGGGGGTGTGTTTGCTGCTGCTATTTTAGACAAAAACAAAATAAAAAATATGCAAATACAGTTTTTTTCAAGCAGCATCCTTGACAGTGATGTCATCCGGTAGACCTCGGTTATAATAGAAAACCAGTGAGTGGCATTTACCCAGGCACTTGCACGTGCTTGAATGGGACAATGTATTTTTTTCTTTTTTTGTATTTGTCATATACATAATCTCAATCTCTCTCTCACACACACACACACACACACACACACACACACCCTAAACCACCATCCAGTGGATCAAGCACGATTGTTCATTATTTGAGAACAACAGACATGTTGGATGACAGGATTATTCCTGTTGTTGAAATCCCACCAGTTTGGGAAATAATTTGATTGTCTGGTTTTAGCCTGGAAGTCCGTTCCTGTAAACAGGCATAAAACAAAGAGATCTTCATTGTTTCTCCTTTACTAAAATTTTTAAGCAAAAACATTCACTTGTACAAAAACCCTTTTACATTTTTGCATTACTATTGATTTAAAAATGTAAGCTTCAGTAATTGCTTGCTTCACATATACATACAGCTAAATGCATACATTTCTACTAATTTCTTAGTATTATATTAATATGTAATGTAGATGTACAGTGTTTATAGACATTTTATATACATCACAAAACAGTACATATTTCCACCTTGTTTGACAGCCTTTTGCACTGTTGTTCCAGCCTTCTGTTTCCCTAACCGTGATGCAGAATACCCGTGTATTTCCTAAGTGTCTGATTCATTCCCCTCCATGCGTACGCAGAGAGACTAAGCAGATTTTAGGTCCTTAATTTTGCAGCAGTGTTGTAATAGGCTTGATTGCTGCGTTGAAGTGTTGTCATTTCTCCAACCAAAATAATTTAGGAATTTTCTGGACCAATTTTAAAGTTTTCAGTTACATTAGAATTGGTATGTCAGGATTTAGAGCCTTGAGCAAAACTACATGCTGACTAAAACAAATGTCAACAGATCTGATATGCATGCTCACTCTGTACAAGCTTTTTAACTACTGAATATGATCACTTCTGCTGTTCTCTGCAGAGGCACACCTGAATAACATGTTATCAGGTGAAATAAGCTGCAAATTCTCAAGAACTCCAACAAAATTAGAGCATCATTTACCTGCCCATCAAACAGTTTCTTTAACTTGCAAATCCATAGTTTACGTAGTTGTATTTCCCAGGTTTAAATGACAGTATCAAGGTCGACTGTAGTTAAACACGAATCAAGAACCAGTAATATTACTTCCAGTAGTCCAAAGTTATTATAAACAGGTTATTCTATAAACGAATGAGACTGATTCAGTTTAGATTTCTATATAGGCTGTAATATTTATGAACTCAATGCCTGTAAATAAGTGGATGGAACAAATCCATCAGTATGGACCTCTGTGAGTCAAGGTCAGTGTCTTGACCTTTATGCTATTGTTTTGTGTGGTCAGTTTCTCATGGTCTGTAGAGGTTGAGTATCTTTCAGTTTATGCCGGTTTATTAAAAAAATGATTTGGTTGCATGACAGAGGCACTTTATTGTAATTCATCAGAACTGTGTAATTAAGCAAACTTTTTCCAAAAATGGATAAACTATAACAAGGCGCCATGACTCAAGCAGAGATTGGAATCAGTCACAAAACATTACTTTGAAATTCCATCTATACATTTTACATAACTGCTTTCCATAACCAGTGCCAGAGCGCAGTGAGACCGGAGCCCATGAGGAAGCGCTAGGCGTGAGGCAGGGTATATCCTGGATGGTTTGCCAGTGCAGGCAATCTCACAAGACACCAGTGAGTGTAGACCAGCTTTCCAGGAACGTGGACCAGCCCAGGAAGTGTGACGTCTCAGGACTACCCACTGTGCCACCATGCTGCCCCGCCAAGTCTGTAGCTGTGCTGTTGGGAAGATCCTTACAGTCATACCTGCCACTTTATATCCGCCAAGATTAATGCTGGCTGTGGTTCCTGCTATGAAACAAGATTCCACCTTTCTCAGAGCTTCTTATTTATTATTTTTACATTAATTACTATTATTATACCCATAAGACATGAAAGGGGAATCCGGCCTTCAGGGTATCTTTTGGAATACTTCAACACCACTTGTGGGGAGGTGGATGATTCTCCGCAGGGAGAGGAAGTTGTGCAAATGGGTGGTGCCCCTAGGATGCCGTTAGTAGCACGAATGGTGCAGGGAGGGGCAGCGCCTTGTTGGACGCAGTAGCGTTTGCTGAAGCGGCCCATTGCCTGGTCCCCATGGGGACGCCGTGAACAACGAGGGGAAACACGGCTGGAGCCCCACAAATTGCCCAGAACAAAGAGGAGGCGGGGGAGCCATTGACAAGGAGGGGAAGTCCGGCGAGTTCCAGGCACAGACTGAACTCTCGGAAAGTCAGTGTTGATGTGTTCATGGTACATGGTTGCATGGTACATCGAGTGCTTTGAAAAGGTTTTGAGACTCTTTGTAATTTCTTTGTGAAATCGGTCAGGTTTTCATAACTTGAGTGTTATCTGTGCAAGCTTTAGGCTTTTTGTTTGTCAACGAACATTTTATCTCATCTGCAATTTGAAGACGTCTGTATTTACACATGACTGAAGATGTCCTCATTGTTAGGGAGTGGTGTGGAACTGTGTAGTATAGAAATAAGAATGTAAAGCAGCAGGACAAGGCTATGGTTTGCGAACATGAAAAGCAATGTCTTACAGTCCTGGAGTCCTTTCCTGTGTCAGTCCTATTGCGATCCTGCGGAAAGACGTCGAAACCACAATCCACGAGTGACTCCTCTGTCGGCCTGAGAGCCTGAGTGAATCTGCTGGCACTGTCACACAAAAAGTGCACCACCGTCTGCGTTTTTGGCTGTAATGGCTCCTTTCTGACTGGTCAGGTGCCTAAATATTCATCTGTTGGACATATTTAACAATTTTTTTTCCATAATTTTAAGATTACATTTCAGGGGTGAGAACTCCTCGCAAATAATCAGTTTCACGACTGAAGTGTTCAGTATAACATCACAAACCGTGCAGCTTCAGACAGGAGCAGCGTGCTTTTGGAGGTACTTTACCTCCTAACGATGTACTTGATACCTCATATATAATTTTTCACCTTATTTATTATTTAAAGACGACACAGCCTTTTTCTGGAGATTTCTTTGACTCTTGGTTCGTGTGTCCTTCAGGCTTCTGCGACTGGGCCCACACTCCCCTTAAGACTGGTGCCCAGAATGAGCTAAGATTAAACTCTGGGCTTTAATGTTGTGTGTCATGGTGTGTCAGCTTGATCTGACTGGACCAGTTTTACTCGTTTCAATGCAAAAAAAAAAAAAAATCCGTGTGTCCAAATTTTCCCTGTAGTGCAGCTTGTATCGACTTACGGAGGAACTGTTAGTAAACATCGTTTTATAGGCAGAAAATTTCAGAAAATCTTCACACATTTTGGAATAGGCAGGGTGTTCTGAGTAATATTATTTGTAAAATGCAACATGTATAAATTTTAATAGATAATACAGAAAATACATGATGGTGCTGTACGTTTTGTACAATGCTCTGAAATAAGGATTTTTAGAACCTGAAATTTTGAGTTGAGTATTTTTGGTGAATATGTCATTTTTTTTTTGTATAATTTTAAAGTGTCCTGATGGGCTGAGTATCTCCTGAAGGGTGAAAGCACACTTTCTTTATACAGTTGTAGATCTCTTTGATCCGTGTTTTTCTGGATTCTTGGAAGGTGAGATCTGCACTCCTTCAGTATGTTGTTTGTCAACATGAAGGCTTTCTTTAAACACTGCAGGTCAGACTGGATAATTAGTAGGAGTGCTATAGGAGGAAAACTTACTCTTGGCAACCAGCATTCTCTGGTTGACTAATACATCTTTTGTTTAGAAATAAAGGACTAATGTTTCATAACAAGGCTGACATAGACTAGCTCTCTTGAACCACTGCATCATTGTGCCACCCTGGACACGTTTCTTGTGTATGCAATTTCAAATACAGTTTTGAATGTCAGGTTATCAGACCTATGTATAAACTAAAGGCACAGAGGGTGAATGGGCATGTCATAGGGAGAGATCAAAAGGTATTCCTCCAGGAAGTTGTAGAGAACCCTGAAGCATCATTTCCTCAAACTGAACCAAATGCCTCCAAGAGAAGGAGAGTGGGTAAGATTGGGGTGAGTGAGAAGAAGGTAATCTTGAGCTCACTAAAAGTCTTGGGAGATCTTTGGACAAGTTTTTGGTTGATGTGGCAGCAGCCAAATATTGAAGACGGTTTGGGTGTAATTTGGGGCAGCTCTTCTGCATGAAGATCTGGATGGCTTGCCTTGGAAGAAACTGAGACGGAGTTCCACTGGGGGCACATCAGGCCAGGGTTGTGTGAGCCAAAGCTGAAGTGCAGCTGTGCTCATCAGCAAGACGGTGACCGGAAACAATCCAGCAAGTTTATATCTGAACATGGTGCTGTGGATTGACTTGACACTCGCAGTTTAGGCTCGTAAACCTTTAGTTCGGAGAGTCACTGAAGCCGATCTGCATGAAAAGCCAGAATTAGGTGTGTGACTGATCAGTACTTACATGAAGGGTTGGGCTGCATTTGTTCCTTCTGAAAGTGCCATAAACAGCCAGTATAAGGGTGTGATTTATTTTCAGGTTTTGGGACATCATGAGTTTAGAGATTTTGTAATATTCGCTGCCTCTGGTTCCTATGTCTAGTTTTTCACTATATATATAATTGCAGAATTGCAGGTGGATTGTGCATTCTACACAGTTCATCAATCATCGTATAAATGTACTGTGCGTAAAAGTCAGATAAACTGGCTGTTGGGTTCAGGAAACGTTCTGAAACATTCTGCAGGGTGTGCAGGTTTAATGGCGTTGTGTACTCTAGCAGATTTGCTGTTCTCTGGATTTTGCCAACGCCGTGTTTAAGTCCTGGCTAAGTGTAGCTGGCAAACCAGTTACATTTTGTTATGGGGTTCATCTTCCTGAGGCTGTGAGGCTGGATTGAAGCAGCTGCCTGTAACCACTCGCATACTTTATTTTCCTAGCAGGCATCACTATCAGAGCCAATGCAGCAAAAATCCGCTATGCATTAATGTTTCGCTATGCATTAATGTGAGTGTATTTCACGTACAGGCTGAGAAAACAGCTGCCGTTAAAGATTACAGAACCTTTTTATGATTTTGTTTAGTTTGTTCTTGAAAGGAATCGTGTTACTGGGGCATCGTCCCCGTGGTCTGGTGTTCAACAGGAGTTAACCTTAGGGTAACCTGTTGAACTGGAAACTTTTTAATTCCTCCAGTGATCCAGCTTGCTGGCCTGAAATTTCTCTTCAACTCCTGCCTTGGTTGAGGTACTTTAAATAATATTATATCATAATAACCAAATGTATTATATCAAAATTATACTGTAGTCATGCAGGGACACCTTTTGCTCTTGGTCAGTCCAGCCTATGTTTCCACATTATGTCTTACCAGGCCACCATGAACAAATTTGTATTTCCTGTGACGTATTGTCACCTGTGTTCTGCAGGCATAAATGGGAATGGCTAATTACTTTCAAAAGTTTAATGAATGCAATATATTATCTGGTTGCAGATATATGGCAGTATAAAAAAGAATACTGAACGTTGTGGTTGATGATAAACAGCCTACCTTCTGTCTGTTTTTGCACCCTTTGTCGTAAGTGCGTTTACTGCCAAATGTAGCAAATGCTATATTTAGCAAATTCTAAACATAGACAAAGTAGATAATGTGCGTCTGTTGAGATGGCTGATTTTATTACATGCAAAGCACTCAGTGCTGCTGCATTCTACAGCATCCTATAACCATGTATGACTTTTATATATTGTCAGTAAATTATTTACAGGAAGTGGGTTATTGAATTTAACGCAGGGTTAACAAACAATTCATTCCTTTGTACCTTTCAGTGAACTGGACTGGCACTGCTCCCATCTTCCTCAGCAATCGCATTGAAAACACAGCTGCTGTGCTCTTCCTGCCGGCGCGCTCCTCAAATGTTTCCCCAACTCTCACTGCGTGCCCTGCCAATACTCTCATTTGCTTGGAATTTTAACACTTTTATGAACAGCCACGTTACTCCAGGCTGCCTACTTGTACCCACAGTACTGCACCCTACTTGCATTAATATGTGTCAGTGCTATTCTCACCCATGAAGTTACAAAGTATTATGCAGGACCATTACTTCATGGATGAAGTATTGACGGGCGGTTTTTAATGTCTCCAGATTTTTATTTGGAGAAATTATAGGACTTCTAACACTATCAATGAAGAGATGTGCAAGAAGTCAACATTTTCTGAATTGATACATTGTGATTGACATCTATCAATGAAATTAAACTGTGTTCTTAATCCTTAATTCTGAATCCTTGCCAGACAGTTTTGGGCTCCATGTGTCACAATGGGAGTAGGGAGTTGGCTTTAGCCCTGCTGTCCCCGGCTGATTGAAATAGCGAGGGAGCCCTTGGCTTTGCTGGCAGCCCAATTTACATATGAAGCAGCCGCCTACCACCCCCCAGTAAGCAACCAGACTCCGCCATAGCATAGATTCTGCACAAAGCATTGGGGTAGACTAGAATTGGTTGGCTTTATGCTATTTAATGATCGCTTACCTATTACTGTGCATGATGATCATAATTACCTGCCAAATGACTGTATTTCAAAACTGGAACTAAAATTCTGGGGCGGCACGGTGGTGCTGTGGTTAGCACTGTTGCCTCACACCTCTGGGACCCGGGTTCGAGTCTCCGCCTG
>JABFEA020000036.1:24202708-24212848 GCA_019775915.2 Cyphomyrus plagiostoma
GCCCGTTGCTTCCGGGATAGGCTCCGGACCCCCCGCGACCCAGAAGGATAAGCGGTTTGGATAATGGATGGATGGAACTAAAATTCTTACGCCAAAATTCTTACTTTTGTCTTTTTGTCTGGCCTGCATTTGTAGCATCATTCTCTGTAGACGGATGATTTCAAATATTTGCTGTTGTGCAGTCTTGTAATTTTAGGCTCATTGGATCATTCTGTGGAATTACGTTATACATTTTAACTGTGTATATGGTTACAGTGATAATCCTCCTACCGTAAATGAGTATCTTCAAGAAAGAATAGCAAATTAAGGCATTATAGTAAACATTGCTGTAGTTTTTCGTTTGTTATAAAAATGACATGGGATGTATGAGTTTGTCTTGCACTTATTTCTGTAGAAATAGGGAACTCTTTGTCATCATGGCTGCCTTCATTTTCAGCAAAGTGCTGTTTGGACTTAATGTCGAGGTTGGCACTCCAGTCACCATAAAACATTTCACGACACCTCGGATCAAACAGGCATGACACCTTTTTTTCTCTCCCTGGGAGTAACTACCACCCACAGGAAGGCTGCTCTCATGAAGGGATTGGGGGGAAAGCCTTCAGGAGTAGCCAGATTTCTGTAGCTGGGTACAGCTATTTTTGGTCTGGTCACTCTGATGGCCGCCATACGCAGGGAGTAGCTGTTGTTGTGGTAGATTGACTCTTCCCAAAGGGGTCTGACATCACTCTAGGGCCGGGCGATATCATATCGATATTGCATCGCGCATGCGTAATAATCACCCGGGCTTCAGATGACATGAAACATTTGGCCGGATGCTAGCTTTTCGGTGCTATACGGACATTTACGCCCACAATTTGTGAAGCAGTTTATTAGTATGGCTAAAATATTAATGAGGCTTTATATGACGTCCAAAAGTCATTATTAGTATAAATACCTTAACCATATCCTTATGTTTAATAAATGTGTCAGACTTTGAACTGCAAAAAGCACCACCACACTGCCGACATATTTTTACTTTGTTTATCCACAAGATCTCCTCTTTTAAAAGATGTGGTGGCTGCTCACCTTCACCGGGACTTCAGTGCATATTGCACTGAGGTATACCAAACCATAGTATAGCAAAACAATATTATGTGGTGTGCTCCGCTAATCAAATTTAAGAAACATAAAGTTTATACAGATTACTAACTTTTGGGTATCACAAAACACATCTCATTAATATTTAAGCCATACTACTAATCCTTTTACCAAATTATGGGCGTAAATTAATGTCCATATTTCACTGAAAAGCTGGCGTCCAGTGAAATGCTTCGTCTGTCATCTGAAGCCCTGGTGACTATTGTACATGTATGATATAATATCGATATGATATCGCCCAGCCCTATGTCACTCCTTTCAATAAGCACTTTATGAGGTCCAGGATAAGGTTACTCCTTAGCTGTCTTCTCTGTTGTCTAATATATGCTCTGACTTTAGTGAGTGATGTCTCATTGAGGGAAACCATTTTATTCGCAGTGCTTGCTTGGTGGTTGATGGGTGCCCAAACTGCCCATGAGGTGACACTCCCCTGGTGACTTCAGTGCGACCACTTGCATTGGTACTGGCACACAGTGTTCCTTGACTTTCCGAAAGGTCGGGGGCTACATGTTGCTGGATCTTGGTTCCAACACCCCTGAGCTGTATCATTGGACTTGATACTCCAATACTGATGCAGTAAAGGTGATCAATCACATCCTCTTCGGCAGACGCTGGAGGCCTCTGCAGAACTGCATGGTCTACAGAAGTGTCCAGTTTGTGAATTCTGACCACATACTTTTTGTTGCTATTCTGAATATTCAGCTTCATTCCAGTGGGCTTCCTCCTACTAGGCTGGACTTGGCAAGAAGACCAAACTGTTTCTGATGAGTTTGCATGCAGTTTGAGATTTGGGTATGACTGCTGAACCTACGTGGGAGACCTTCCATGACCCTGAAGGTTGCTGGGGGTTATGTTGGTGTTGCCGGTGTTCCCAGTAGGAGGTGTTTCATCTCGCACGGCACCCTTTTATATTATGGAGAGGATTCGCAGTGCATGACTTGGTGGCAACTCCAGTCTGTACCGGGAACTGAGAGCTGTGAGGGCTCTGAGGGCAAATGAGGCGTTTGTTGGATGAATCTGTGAGCGGGTGACACACCACCTCTTGTCTAGTGACCCACACCCTGCATACAGAGGAATCAAAGCATTACTTGCATCTGAATCTGTTACTCGAAGAGTCGTGATGGAGCGGTCCTTACAGATGACACTGCAGTTGTAGCCCGCTAGCCTGGTTACTTTGAGCTGCTGTTTAAAACTGATCCTTTGGTTAGGATGTTGGTGATCTCTAGGTTCATGGTTCTTGAAGCTGATCTCCCGATCAACTGTGAACTACTCAGTTTCACTGAGATTTTCCTGCCTGGAAAACAGGGCTTGTAGTCCTGGGCAAGGTGATTGCCTGGGTTGCGGAAACTACAGGTGGATAACACTGCTCTCAGTGCTGGGCAAGGTCCTTGCGAGGGTCCTCCTTAACAGGATCCATCATCGATTGCTTGCCTACCAGCAAGTTGTTTTAAGTCTAGCATCGAACGCACTAAGGGTTCTCATCAAGCGCAAACATGAATATTGGCAGAAGTTTTTTTAGCCTTTGATTTTCTGAAAGTGTTCGACTCAGTTGACTGAGCTGTCTTCTGGGACATTGTGAGACTTTGCCGGATCCCCCAGACCATAAAGGACGTCATGGCCTTCCTGTACACTGGTACTGTGAGTGTTGTACAGAGTAGAGTGAGAACCTCCGTATTCTTCCCAGTCGAATGTGAGGTTTGCCAGGGGTATGTTGTCGCTCATACTATAAGGCTTGCATGGGCTGGATGTTGGGTAGGGTCGTGGGGTCCAGCAGCTGTGGGGCATCTGTTTGTGAAGAAAGATTTACTGATCTTGACTTTGCAGATGATGCTATGATCTTGGTGGAATCAATGGAGGCTCTGATTGGGCCTCTCGAGAGACTGAGTGAGGAGTCTGAGTGTCTGGGATTGCGAGTGTCCTGGATAAAAGCTAAGGTCCAGGCCTTTAAAGACTTCTTGGGCACAATCATCAGTAGTATGACTGTTTGAGGGGAAAATGTTGACCTCGTCAAGAGGTTCACTTACCTCGGGAGCAACATTTGTCTTTGGTGACTCTCTTATAAGGTCAGCAGATGGATTGGGAGAGCATGGCAGTCATGAGGTTGCTGAAATGGGGTGTGTGGCTCTCTGGATATGTTTGCAAGAGGATTAAGGTCCAAGTCTTTAGGGTTCTGGTGTTCCCTGACTTGCGGTATGGCTGTGAGACATTGACACTATCCAGTGAGCTGAGATGAAGACTGGACTCCTTTGGTACTATGTCTATTTTGAGAGTTCTTGGGTGCTGCAGGTTTGACTTTGTGTCGCATGAGCGGTTGCTAGAAGAGTCCCGAATGAGGCAGTTTACCTAAGAGTTTCCGTAAGAGTGACCCAGCTCGCAGAATGACTGAGGACCCGAGTGCCTGGACCAGGACCAAGGCCAAGGGGACGTCCACGTAACACCTGTCTGTGACAGATAGATGGCCATTTCCAGAAGGGTGGGACTGGACTGTGTGTCTGCCTGAGGGGTCACCAGCCGGGATCCCGAGGTTTTTCGTCATGCGGTGGGTGCATTAGTGTGTGCTCCTCAACCTGATCTGACCTGTTTGGTTGTTTAATAACATTTTCTTCTTTGTCTGTTTCCAAGTTCATTAAGAGTGGTTTAACAAGTGGGACTGAGTATGAAGTTCGAGATTCCCCTCCCCTCTTCTTTTCAGTGCCAGTACTGATGCAGTACTGTATCAGTTGCTCTGTATCCTTCCCTCTGCACAATGTTTGTAAAATTAGGAGAGAAAGGAGACTCCCTTTAAAACAGTTTCTCTTCTGAAACTGTGAATCTTTGCTGTTCTCTTTTCCATATGTGATTTGAGGCCTGTATTATGGAAACTTTTTCTCGTTCAGCCTGCAGATTTCAGACACCACCCTCCCCATGTGTGAACAACGTGCGATGGTGCAGACTCAGCCGTTCCCATGGGCTTTCGGAATATGATGGCACAAGCAGCACGTTCTTTGGTTCTGTTGTGATAGACATTGCCAGTCCATTTCCGTCATCAGCTGGTGTACTGCTTAAAGTTACAGAATAATTCAGTTATATTCAGTCTTCTTAGTAACGCAGTGATGAAATCTCTTTGCTTTTAGAGGAGGGTTGTTGGAGACCTTTAGGAAAGACCTCAGATTAAGAGATGGAATTGTTGGAGGCGGCTGACTCGCTAGCTTTTAGAGTTTGTGTGCAGAGTTCATATTGGTTTTGAAGACTGGGCCGAGGTCAGGGCTTGACTGAGTTTGGTCTGCCAGTCCCCCTGGTCTGCCACAGGCTTTTTAACAACCATTTGGTCACCCTTGTTTTCTCAGTACTGAGAACGCTTTCAGCTGCAGGAGGGAGTCTCTGGATCTGGCTGGATCTGGATGGAGAAGGAGCAGAGCTCATTGTTCACCAGTTCCCCATGTGCTCTGACAGGGCTTCTTGTAGTCTGACTAATAGTTTGGGTCTCCTTATAAAGCAAATAGAAAAGCAAGAAGTCTGAAGAATAGCAAATGCTAAAAGAAACTGGCAATTTTTATACTGCTGGCTGATTTGTGAAATAATTGCGCTAGCCTGTAATTTACGCTGGAGGACGAAGTGAGTTCTGCATGGCCTTTAGGCCATGGGAGCTACCTATTGATGGTTACCGTGCCATTTTCCAGCACCAAACAAAGGACTGCAGTAAAGTATGAGAGAGTGCTGAGCGGCTGGGCTTTATCTGACTGTTATAGTGACTTGCATACTAAAAGGTTAGCTCTTTGAGGTTACTGGGAAGAACACTGGTGATATGCTTAGGTATTTGCGGCTAGCAGAAATCTCCCATACCTTCACGGTGTTTTCAAGTCGGCAGGGGTGCTAAGTGATCATTTTTAACTGCTTGATCTTGTGTAACCATGAAAAGCAATAAAAAGTAATAAAAAGTACACATCCAGTTAATCACATATTAAACTATTGTGTGGCCCCTTTTCAGTAGCCTCTGTTGTCACTGTTAGAATTGAAACGAATACCTTCGGCTTGGTTCCCTCCCCTCTGCCCCACGGGGGGAAAGCTGGCCTTGGAACTGGGAGGCTTGCACACACATTCCTACTAAGGGTTAAATGTTCAGGGGAAGGAGGCAGGGTCACCGGAGGTCTCTGCCACATTCTTCTTCCTCCCCTTAAGCAAATTCCCAGCTTGACTCTGCAGAGCTGTGTTATTGAACACTTGCAATTAATTAAATGTCAGAAACTGAGCCCAACAAACACCTTCCTCGCGATCAGAAAATGAGAAATGTGTGAAGAAATTATGCAGCTCATTTACTCTATGCATTATTCTTAGCTAGCCAAATGGGATATTTTAATTTAAAATGAATTACAAGTAAACTATTCATTAGCTGCAAATGGTTGAAATATAGATTTTTCCCTTTTCACATAGCCCAATTTTTAAATAACTTTAATTGCATACATATTCTTCCCTTTGCTTTCAGTTAAAGATGAGATTTGTCTGAGAAATCCCGTTATTCTGATCCTACATGATGAATAACAGTATGTGTAGAAGGGCCAGACCTTGGAAGCAAAAGGCGGTTTCTGTGAAACAGCTGCATTCTGCTCCATTTTCCCATCTAGCTTTCTGAGCTGGCCCTCTTCTTCCATTGCTTACATTTTTCCCCTCTGGTGCATGATTACAGGTGCAAACCCTTTAGCTGTTACTAGACTGCACAGATACAAACTTGACTCTCAGGTATTGCACGGGTTGGTTGGCCAAAAGCACAGGTGCCTGTCTCTGCTCTCTGTCTGTGCTCCCTGCAGCGATGGGAAAAGACTCATCAATTGAACAGTATGAAGGACACGATCTTACATAACATTCTCTCTGTTCCCCCAAAAAGCTGGTCTCTCATTGGCTGCCTCGAGTTGTTTATTTGGTGAACTAAATGCCCTCATTCCTCATTACTGCTGCCAATCCTGCTCGAAAGGCATCGCTGTGAAATTCATTAAGTGGGGAAATACTTGTCTGTCAGGTTATGTATATGTAGAGCTGAGATTACATTTCTGCAACATTTCAGCTGCAGTTGGAATATGCTCCCTCAGTAGGGCTTTGTGGGATCGTGGAAATATGGAGAGACGCAGCACATTATTTATTTGACCAACAATCTGGTTACTCTGTCACTTTTTAATTTTTTAGGAAAAACCCATTGATCAACTGCCCCCCCATTCCCGTGATCTTGACTTTTATTTTGTGTGTATCGTGGATCAACAACACAGTAATTGCCGGTTCAATTTCCTTTCCAGGAAAAAGGAAAGGCTTGTATTGCAGTTGCCATTATTTCGATTTGCTGTGTGGGAAGGACATTGTTTATCGCATGTTTGCTGTGCTTGCTAAAGGGGGTGGGGGGGTGGGGATGGAGCCAAACTGACAGGATCGCAGCAGATTTTCTAGCCCCATGTCTAGCTATGCGACGCCAAGGAATCCTTTCTGTGGGAACAGATCTCACACATACAGCCACGTTGCCATTTAACACGATTCCCTAAATATAAACATACGCTCCTCTGACTTTAATGAGCATTTTCCTGTCTTGGCTTTGTTACAGCATAAGATAACGTATGAAAGAAAGGATATGTAGGCATTTTATAAAACCATTATTTCTTTGTCTTTACATTCTGGGGCGCATTGGTCCTTTTATTCGTTTGTCAAATCGACTGCTGTTTAGGTGCTCTGCAGCTACTAATATCTCAGCTAAACGCTAAAGAACGCACCTCACAATCTTAAACATGAGGTACATATACAGTGTCTGTGAAAGTTAAATTTCTTTTTTTTTTTTACTTGGACTGTTATAAGACTCACAATACAGACTCAAAAGAAACAATGAGCTTTTCATACCTAAAATAGACTTGAATGATGATTATACACGAGTAAAAAAAGTCACAGATACTAAGAGCGCTGTGGGCCTTCTCGTGCTTCCTCTTTTGGCCAGGACAAGGTCCTGACACTTTGATCATATCCTCAGTGCACAATGTTTCTGCATCCTTATGATCTTCTGGCTGCTTTTTATAGACTGTTTTTGAAAACACTTGAAACCATAGACGATTTAGCCTGGGGGTCAGGCCTGAAGACTCAGGTGGTTATTTATAGGGCTGATGTTGATATTTTTACCAGACTTTTTTGTTTTGATGTATTTTTATGACCATTGTCATTGTAGAATGTTTTGTGACACAGCTTTCTCCTCTCTGAAGAACTAACAAGATGTTTAGCTATTATGCAAGGTACTGATTTATTCAGATGTATGTAACTGCAGCCTCGAAAAAGATCCCCAGGACCCGAAGAGGGATAAGGCCATAGCTGGAGATGTCCCTTCGGCATAGAGGTTTGCTGTCAGCTAAATTTGTTTGCCTGCATCCCCGAAAGGCTTGGCTGTTACCTCACTGCTTCTGTCGTAAAAGCAGGGCCACTGGCAGAGTCTGTTTCTTTTGGTTTCCAGACTCTGTGAGGCTATTTTTATTATCCTGTCTTCACGTTGACAACACTGAGTAAAAACTGTCACCCCCAAGCTGCCAGCTTGCAGTATGAGTTCTCTTAGTGACGTTTCATTACGGATTGGATGATTAATTAATTAATCTTTGACTCACAGGAGTTAGTCATTGACCTTTATTGTTTTTAATAATTAGCACCGCACTGGAGAGGTGGAGTTACTTTGATGTCTTTATGGCTTTTTTGGTTCAAGTCTCAAGACTTCTTAATGACTTTATAGCATGTGTCTCAGTGGGGCAGGAGGATTATTGTTAGTGAGGCCAAAGTTATTTTAGTGTTATTAGCAAAGTGTGTGGTTCAGTGGGCTAAGCCTCTGTACCTCTGATCGGGAGGTTGCTGGTTCGAGCACGGCCTCGACAGGATAGTCATGGCAGTGGGCCCTTGAGCGAGGCCCTTAACCCCCAGCTCTATGGGTGCCGCTGCAGGTGGCCGTCCTTCACTGCTAAGCTCGCTCTCACTTGCCTGTGTCTGTGTGTCATGGAGAGCAAGACTCATGAAAATCAATCCAGTATCATCGAAGATCAATCCAGTATCATCGAAGATCAATCCAGTATCATCGAAGATCAATCCAGTATCATCGAAGATCAGTAAAGGATGATTATTATCAAAACTCCCCCCAAACGGGGAGGCAGTTTGTGTTGACGTGAATAAAAGCTGGATACCCGGGTAGCTCTTGTTTCATGGAACCTGTTGTGCTGACTTCCGCAGAGTGCGGTTAAAATGAGGATCCTGCGGCTCGGCCGGCAGTTAGCAGGCGCGACGGTGGCAGCATGGGGGCGTCTCGCGCTCTGCATTCCCTCTCCCTCCCGCCACCGCCCCCGGGCGCCAGGAAGGAAGGCCCTGCTCCTGCTCCCCGCTGGCTCGCCGCTTTTAATTGATGACGGATGTTTGGAGACATTTGGCGGGTGGGGATCCATCAAAGGAGCCATGAGCTCCTCTTGCGGAACTCCATGTTCTTAGTCATGCCTGTAATGGAGTTTTTCTGCGTGCGACACAGCGGGCCAGGAAAGGTGGTTCTTGATGACTCTTTCCTTGTTCACAGGTCAAGGGTGGCCTGTAAGCATGACACCCGAAAGCGGGGAAATGAGTGTGTGGTGGGAGCTGCCCTTGGGTGTGCACTGGGCCGCATTAAGGGTATTAAGTGCCACAGGGCAACGACACACATGACGTCACGTAAATGCATCTGATGTAGGGAAGATATTACATAGGCGTTCTCAGTGAGTGCCAAGTTAAAAGAACAATTTACAGTCATATTAAATCATATTAACTTGTAAAAAGATGTTTGTGAATGGGGGGGGGGGGGGGGGGTTGTGCTGCGTGGCGCCCCCCTGAGGCAGGTGCTCAAATTCCCATTTTGCTACTAAGGCGTAGCTTGGATTATCATCGGTTAAGGATCTACAGCAACCAACTCTGCACTCAGCTAATTTGGTTTGTTCAGGCTTGAAGGAGATCGCAGCCTGATCCATGCTCACTAATAAGATAAAGGCGAGTAGCAAGTTGAGCTAAGCCTCGGGATGCTGAGTGTGCAAAGCAAGTTAACTGTCCTGTCCAAAAAGTTCAGACGTTCCCTCCAGTTCTCCCTGTACCTAACCCTAACCCTAACACACACATTTATATCCATATCTTCATGAGGACTCTCCATCTATGGGTGAAACCCTAATCCCAACAATGACAACCTTAACCCCAATCCTGCCCTGACCTTGACCTTAAGTAACCAAAGGAAATACAAGACCTTTGGCATTTTAAGCTTTTCGACTGCAGTCACAGATTATAAAACTGAGTTTCCCCAAACTGAAAAATGGTCCCAGCAACTTCAAAATAACAGGTTTTTACCACAATGTAATATTTATGCATGGCGCACACTAGGGATGCAACAATACAGTCAGCCTACGGTTCAATACATACCTCGGTTTTTTAACACTGTTTTCGGTTCGGTTCTGATGGCTTGACACAAGTGTTTTTTTGTTTTTCTATGCTTAGGCAATTGGAACAGTAAGAGGTTAAGAAGAAAAAAATAAAAACAATTTATTGCAATACTCCTTAAAAGCCAAGAAAAGTACACTAGTTCCTAGTGTATTGTATAATACAAAAAAAAATTAACACTGAAATCTCAGCTGCTGGTAGCCCATGTACAAACTGGGGAACACATACATTCCTACATTTTGAAAATAAACATACATTTGAAGTTAATTAACATGTTCATTTGAAATGGTCAATTTATTTGTACTTCAGTAAACATAAATAAACCAACTTTGATTAAACTTAACAGTACTCCAGTACAGTATCCTTCATTCAGAATGTAAAGTGCAATTTCACTTAGGTCAGCTATGTATTCCTGTATTTTGAGGTTCTTCTGTAAAAAGGTAAGCCTGTCAACATTCTCTGCAGCAAGGCGAGAGCATTTTGCACTTACAATGTCCCGGCAGTGGAGAAAATTCTCTCGCTCGCGACAGAGGTTCCTGGGACACAGAGGTGTTGTTGTGCAGCTTTTGCTACATGGGG
>JABFEA020000036.1:24212948-24225112 GCA_019775915.2 Cyphomyrus plagiostoma
AAGACGCCGGCGCTTCCTCGTACTGTTGCCTCACTTCACCGCCGCTCGCCATGTTAAAGTGTGGAATGATGGTTAAGTGCCCCCTAACTTTAGAGCATAGTGATTGAATATTTACTCGCGGGGAGGAGTTTCCTCATATCAGCTCGTAGACTTACAGGCACACACAAACAGTCAGTTCGGAGAGAAATAAAACGCACATAAATTATTTAAATGTAAAACCGAAAAAAACGCAATTCACAAGCGCGTATTGAACCGTGGATGTCGTACCGAACGGTTCAATATTATATTGAGAATTGTGGCATCCCTAGCGCACACACCCTCCTCTCCGTAGCCCTCTGTCAGTCCTCTCAGTTCTCATGCTACATGTGGGCGTCTTGTTTCCCATGTGCTGAGTACATGTCGCATGTTTTAAAACTCAGCCACACGTATCATGTTTTGTTGGCCTAGGGCAGGTGAACATAAGCACAGGCATTCCTGATGTGTAGAGGCATGTCCAGCTCGTCCTCATGCTGGTATGCAGGCACTCTCTGCTGGATGGGGGGACAATAACACATTGCAGGTTGTTTTTCAAGGACCGTATTTGCTGGATGTTTGCATCAGCTCTAAGGTTCTGCTGACAATGAGGTGACCTGTGTCTGTGTGTGTGTTGATGACGTTTATACTACATTGTGTGGACCAAATATTATTTTGATGTTATGGTGACCATTTATCAGGTCCCCACAGAGATCTGTGAATTCAGTCGGAAAACTAAAAATGGCGCAAATCTCGTATTTTGTTTCGTTACTTATAGTTAAGGTTTGGGCTGGGTGGGGGTTAAGGTTGATATGTTAGGGCTTGGAGTTTTCCAGATGTGATTGGGTAGTCCCTTCAGATATATAATTTGAAACGTGTGCATGTGAATGGAAACAAAGAGTTGTCTTCGATACACAAGCACCGCGTAGGGGGTGACAGCAGGGAGTGTTTGGTGAGACAGTAAATATATTCTTCAGTGGTCACGTTAAGTTCACCTACTCAATAAGGGAGATGCGCGTAATGCATATCCGCAAACCGCAGTTCATGCGGCTGCAGTCGAATACATACAGCACTCAGACAGGGTCAGGGGGTTCACTTCCTGTCCAGCTTAGAACAGCTAAGGCACCTGCTCGTGGTGGTTTGAGATGTGCTATAATGGTTGGCTGCAGATGTGGGGTTCCGGCATCTCAGAAAACACTCAGGTCACGACGTGACTTTCTTTGGTATTTTTCTTTGCAGACAGGTTTCTAGGGACAGGTTTTCCTCTGGCTATCAGATCTGTCAGTGTCTCTCCCAGAGCTGGTCTGCTTGGCAGCTTCTGCAGAGTCTTTCACGGCACGTGGGCTCCAGCGGCGCCGCCCTCAGGAAGGCCAGTCTGCTGCACAGGTGCGGCGCACAGCCAAGGAGGCCATGCTGAATTCTGCCCCGAGGGGCCTTCTCCATGAACTCATCTCCAGTCTCTGTGAACGGCCCCTATTTCTCTGGAAATGATGGCCGATGCACCTGATTTTATCTTCTCAGTCCACTTTCTCCTTGTTCCTGTACTAGATGTAGGTGAGGTTCAGGACTTCTGCTGAAAATGAGATGTTGAACTTAAACCTGATCTCACCATTAGTGTATATTAATTATTGCAGAACTCACAAGCATGCTCATTAGGCCAGCTGGTTGCTGGTGGGTTTAAGAATTGAGGAAACCGGTTATTGTGTACAAAAAACCATTCTAAATGCAAATTTATTTCTGTATTTTTTTTTCTATGTGTGTGTGTTCTAGTGGAGATTTTTGGTGTGTGTGTGTGTGTGTGTGTGTGTGTGTGTTTGGGGGGGGGGGTTGCTTCATGGCCCCGCCCTGTCATATGTCACCACTTGGCTCCGGAGCAATGATGACCTCACCAGCTACTGCCCATATGTTACGGTCAGCTCTGTTCCCCCCAAAAACCATTAGCCGTTTCCACGGTGACACTGGCTGGCATCACCGACCTCTAGTCCTTGCGTTCTGATAGATGATTGCCATGCCAGTGTACAGAGAGTGAGCTCCACAGGCAGACTGTCTAAAATATCCGTAGGGAAGGAGGCCTTGGTCAGCTGATGATTCCATCACTGTGCAAACACGCATTTGATGTCCTTATGACGGTGATTAGGCCTGTCTGTTGTGTCATGCAGAATGAACACAGTGGATTAGCTCCGCCCCTCCTCTGAGGTGTCATTCAGGTTCCCGGGTATACGGTGTGGCGGTTTAACTCAAGCAATGTGTTACTGCATGGCCTTTTCATTGGGTACAAGGATCCTTTCCCTGAAAGTGACTGCTCAGTCAGAGGCAGCTTTGCATGGGCCATCTGCTGTCTGAAGAAGGTAAGCAGGGTGCTGAAGGTATTGAGTCTCCGTATGGTGAGAGGGATTGATTACAGGACTTTAAATTGGACGTGGAAGTTGGCACCAAATCCACCCATATGGGGGGGGGGGGGGGGCATGCAGACCTATTTGGAGATTTTTGTGCACTGTAAGGATAGTTTTCCAGAAACCAAAACACCCAGAGGATGTTTTAGCAGGTGGTCGGTTGAGTTCAAGAGGAATAGAGTTGGCGCTGAAAAACCTGTTAGAACGGGAGAGTCGTCATAGATCACAGCTGCTACACTTCCATGGCTTCCACCCCCATCAGCAAAAAACATGGACGTGCTGCTGCGTTGGGCAGTGGAAGCCCAGCCCCGGAAGCTGACAGATATGTCACAACACAAGGCACCATGGGTTGGGAATGGCAGCTAGTGACCTACGACCTCCACTCCTGTCAGCTTAAATCGCAAAGTGTTGTTGCGACGGACTAAGGCACCTAAACCCTGGGTGCAGAAAAAGAGGACAGATGTTTTCTCATCAGAATTCTCTGGTTCCTGCTGTTTCTGGCTGATGGGAGAATTAGGATATGAGCCATAGTATGAGAACTGGATTGTTCTAGAATGGTTATGGGATAATGGTGGTGGTTCCGGTTGCCGGGGCCTGTTTAGTCGCCTGGGTTCGATCCAGTCGGACGTCTTTTTAGAGATGAAACAATACCGTTCTGCCACTGCCTAACGCGCAGCTATGAAAACCAAAGCATTTGGCACAGACCAGTGTCCCCAAGGCACCTCTTAAACATCCTGTTGAATTTGTCACCCGAAGGGGACATCAGCTTACTATAACATGGATTTTAAGTTGAGTCTTTCAGAATGTGCTCTGACTGTGCCGGACCTCGCTAACATAAAACGCGATTCGGGTGGAATTCCTCAAGACCTCATGCACAACATTTAGTTTGTAGGCCATGGTTCATTAAGTCACTTCAGCCCGTATTTGTTCCTCACAACAAGGCTGCTGTTGTGCTTTGAATGGGCTGGAGAGCGCAGAAGTTCATAATGTCACTGAACTGTTTTATATTACAAGAGGCCATTGTCACTTCTCTCCATAGAGCCTATGTTGATTGCTTTTAATTACAGCGGTGACTTGGTTTCAGTTCTTCTGACCTTTATTTTGGCCTGATGCTTCCTGGCTGCCCATGTGCATTTACCCCTACCCCGTCCATCCACATGGGCTTTTAAGCCTAATTTGTTGATCCATAAAAACAATCTATAAATTTTTTAGCTGCTTTGGTAGACTGTCATTGGTGGCATTTGCTCTATTTATGCAATGTTGACCAATGCTCAGTGGTCATTGTTGTGTCATTTCGGGCTACGGAATACCTTCAGAGAGGGGCTGCATGTACTATGATGAGATCTTTAGGCATTGCCGTGAGTACAGATGAGTTTGACCCTACCTGGCCATGTTCATATGGAGTCTGGTATCGTGTTTTCTGTAATCCGAAGATCAACGAAGATAAACCGAATATCACCGTGCCTCAGTGGTACTATTACCTAAACATGCTCAGCGTCTTGATACAGATTTATAAATCTTGTTAGAAATCTCCTTTCTAAGCTGTGTCTGTGACATTTAGTGGGTTTTTTTGTTATTTATACACCTAATTAAAATAACTTGAAATATGGTTAACAGTATGATGTGATTCGCCTTTATAAATGGCATTTCTCAACGTGTGAGGAGTCAATATGCCACTGTGACTGATCTTAGTCCTGTAATCTTCATTTTCCAAAACGGCTTTTATTAACAACAGTGAGTAAAATATAAACAAGCTCACAAATAATGATACTGCTTAAATACATTGAAAAACAGACTCATTATTAGCAGAACAGTTAATCTTTACTTGTGGTTGAGCGAGAACTGTCAACTTCCCGAAAGGTGTTCTGTTTTTCAACAGATGCTACACCTAGATTTTAACTCTCTCAGGTCTTGTTGGGGAGTCATTAAGGAGTATAAAATAACTGTGAACAGAGGAGCCTTTGCCAGTGTCACTGGCAAAAAGTCACTGCCTACATTTGTGCATTTGGGATGGCGAGCACTCTCTTCCGGAGGCGCACCGAATGCAGCGCCCCCTGGTGCCCGCTCTGGCTCGGCGACCCCCAGCGCACCCATCCTGCTCATCCGTAGCCCCTGTTACCTGGGTGAACTTCCTGAAATTCACAAGGACAAAAACCTCAAAGTTCATAGCATACTTCCGTCGCTCATAATGAATTAAGCCAATAAATGGCTTTTACATAAAATGCAATTCTTTGGAGTGTGATTGATATTTCTAGCAGCTGATTTGGTATTTTAGGATAGTGATTATTGTTGTCTGTGACCTTTTATTTCTTTAAGGTTTTACTTTCTCCCAAAGCCAGCAAAGACCTTGCTCACTCTCCCAGACTCCTAGCCTGGCCCTGCCATCTCGCAGCTCCTGACCTTGTGCTCCATCAAATTAACGTGCTTCCCAGCTTCTGCCACCACAGCTGTCCCTGTGGGACCCCCCACACCCACGACTGCAACCCAGCCTGAGGTCCCACGCAGACACCAGACAGAGATAAAGCCCTTTCACACTCGTAGATGTTCATGCTCTTACCGGCAGCTGCTAGCCCATGAAGCCCTTTATAAGTTTAACATTTTAATCTCCGGAAGTATGTGTCCAAATGGTCTGTTTTTTCAATTTTTCCCCTCCCTCCCTCCTCACGAGCTGTCCATACTCTGAAATGATCATTCTCCCGTTTCTCCTAGATACAGCTGTATTTTCAGTCATTTGAACGTGGCTTACAGAACAGCTAACGGGGTCGATGTCCTTAGCAGGCCGCCTTAAGCTGTCCGCGCTCTTGGACGGCACCTTTCAGCTATGAGTGGAATAACAGAGGGTTGAAATGTTTAACTTGCAGTGAGTTAAAATTTATCCCAAAGGCTGCTGTATGACAATCAGCTTACGATCCTAGTGGGGGGGCATTCTGTCTCCATGGTCACAATGAAACACATTGGCTAAACGGTGTTATACTCTAGTAAACAGTGTTATACAGTTTTAATACCAGCTGCCCCCCCCCAAACACATGCACACATACTTCAAAGCTCTGTTTGGGTGGACAGAATTATGCCGCCACCCTGCCTGAGGGCTGGCGGCGCTGCTGCTGGTGGGGGGGGGGCTTGTGCCTCTTGGTGACTCATTAGGGCAGCAGGTAGCTGAGGGGATGTGGTGAACATGAGAGCTGCAGGATCCTGCCGGCTGAGGCACCAGACCCCCCAGGCCCCTCTCCCGGTATTTCTCCCAGATTTAAAAAGCAATATTCATGGTTGAGACTAAAACGAGGGTATGACTTGTGGAACTTGAGTTAAACAGGCGGGGTTTACCTGCTTTTAGTCGTTGTTGCTTTTCAGAGCCATACATTGCATGTCTCTTGAACGTTCGTTAAGTCTTTTCACTTATAATTTGGTCCAGTGGTGACCAAAAGGGTGTCTTCTTGTTTGGAACTTTAGGTGTTTGCCCTTGTCCTCATTGTGTCACAATTAAGAATCACCCAGTACATTACCGGGGGCTTCTCCAAGCTGAGGAGAGCCTTTTGGACTGGTTGACATTTTCAGCCTTGTCTCGAAGATGTGTGACCTTAGCAGCTTTTCTAGGTGCAGTATTGGGATTCTCTACACCCATTGGTATGTTTTTACTCTGCACACTGCACTACCCTTATAGCAAATGGGATACTGAGTTGAACTATTTCTTTATACATAAACATTGTGTCAGTAACACACTTCAGCTCTTCTTAGTGCCCGTACAGGGTGACACTAAAGGCTGTGGGCTTCATGTGAAGCTCCTATTGTATGTTGCGTTGTCTTGTGATCAGCCATGTTTCTGTGATGGTTCAGGTGTCATGGAAGGAAGTAACCAGTTCTGAAATCCTGAGGTTCCTTTTCCAATAATGTGTTTCTGTGAATGCAGATTTGGACGGGTGCACAGCATGAGTGCATTTAACCCCAGTGCTTGGATGCTTAGAATCTATGTCACAAAAGGAAAGTCCACCGTAGCCATTGTGAATGTGATATCCAGTTTCTATATGTGTGGAGGACTTTGGTCATGCTTGCTCATCATGTCAGTCTTTTATTGTCGGGTTGCTCATCATTTCTGTGACTTTTTTTCTTTCCGTAGCTGGTATGGGGGGGGGGGGTGTGGATGTGGCAGAGTGCAGCCTGGAAAAACTAGCTTTGGATATGAAACCGGAGAAATTGTTTAGAAGCCACAGACATCGAAATCTGAACACTGGAGCTCGAGGACAGCAAGCAGCCTGGGTAGAAGCATGGAGATGCAGATGGGGAATATTACAGGCCTCAGACATGTGGGAGCGGGGGAGAATGTTCTAGAAGCAGCCGGGAAACCTCTCGGACAGATCTGGTGTACTGCCACTGTGGGGTGCAGCTTCTTTTTTTAAATCTGTTTTTCCTCGACTAGCAGCTTTAAAAGAAGCACATAAAGACTTCAAAGCGTGAGCTTGTAACGTCAGCGTTGCCCGGATTAGCCAGGGTGGAGAGCGCCATAGACACCACCGCTGTCGCTGTCAGAGGGCCAGGCGGGTGGCGGATGGGGGCGCCAGGTGCGTAAGGTGATCTTTGGTAGCTGGATCTACAGCAGAGTGAGCAGGGGGGGGGGGGCAGGACATGAGCTCACGATGTCAATTTTTTATGAGCAGCAGAGCTGTCGGCGTATGGGGGGCACGGGTGACGGGCAGGCAGGCCTCGGAGGAGAGTCTGTTCTCGGCCGTGACCTCCAGTGGAGAGTGTGTGGAAGGAAGGTTTCTGTGAGCTCATGCCCCTGAGCTTCTGTGGGTCTTTCCGTGTGGGCTTTGGGTCTCGAGATTGGCTTTGTTTCGGGAACATGCAAATGGCCTCTTGATTCTCCGTGAAGTCTTAAGGTGTGTAATTTGCTCAGAGCAGCGTCAGTCAGTGGCCCCCAGCCCCCGTAGCACTGAGGGTGGATGTTTACAACAAGCGACTTCTCAACCCCCCCACACCATCTTGGTATGATGCTTCCACCATGACGGGTAATGTCACTTGGGAAATTAAACAACATGTTCACATTAAATTGCTCGCACATAACATAACATGGCATGTCCACGGAGAACAGGGGGTGGGTTCTGGGCTGCTATGATCTCACACTGGAGCTTCTAATTAAAAATGTCCATTAGTGAATGCGGCTTCCCCAATGGGGAACGCCCGTCAGCTGCGTGAGGCCTTTGAGGACCTCAGACATATCCGGCCGTCCTGCTTTATTGGGATGCCAGGCAAAGGACTGGCATTAAATCTGAGGTGTCTATTAAGAGCCTTTCTCCGACCCCAAATGTAATTAGTGCCTGTGAGGCGTATTTACATGGCAGAAACAAGTCCATCCTCGTAGGCAGAATAATTATCTGATTCGTCAATGCTGATTGTTGGATGATCCCGACTGGAGCTCGTTCCTGGTTCTGGTCCCCTGTCTCTCTGGGTGACTCCATCCTCCCATGCCACAACCAACCTGGAGCCTGTTGGCGCTCTCCTCGCTCAGAACCGCCGCACTTCCGCTTCGCGGGTTTCTCGCAGGTGGCGTCCTGATAACTGATACGGTTGTGTACTTTGGATTTTGCTCGTTTTATGGTCTGTCTTCTGCAGTAGAAGCAGGAAACGCTGAACGGCGTGGACCTGAGCTGGGAGGCTGAACATGAAGTCTGCTCAAGGCATCCATGTCTGCTACTTCCGGGTCGCCCTTGGCGGGGCTGCTGGGCCGGCGGGGGGGAGATAGCGGCTCATGGGCAGACGTGCCGGCTCTGTTTTTCCACTCGAGCGGAGCCACAGACTGCCGCTAAAGTGATTTCCTTTTGGGGGGGGCGGTGTGCCATGGCCCCAGAGCCTACTACTCCCTGTGAGTAATGTGCTCCTGCTCTCTGAGGCCCCGCCCCCTGGTGCTGGCGTCATCATGCACAGGATTGGCCCACTTGTTTATCATAGTTTCTCCTCCTCTCCCTGAAAGGAGCCCCTCCCAGAGACTGGCCCCTCCGTCACCTGTAATGAGTAACTCTGTACATATTGATTTGCCGTCACGCGTGCTTGTGTGTCATCAATGTTTAACGCTGCCGATTTGAGGAATCCTGCCCCGACTGTGAAGGGCTATACAGCCAGTTTATAGCTGAGTGAGCCTGTCGGCTACCAGGGAACAGCTAGTCACACAATATCTCTGTCGCAAAAAAGGATCGTCGTTCGGAATATCAGGGACTGATCTCTGAATAGTCAGATTTTCACTTTCCTTGAACCTTACTTTACTGACAGCTTTAACCCTTTAACCCCGACCCAACCGTAACCTTAACCATAAGTAACCAAACAAAATACACGACTTTAGGCATTTTTAGTTTTTTGATGTCGGTCAAAATATTTTATAAAATTTAGACTAAGGGGACTGAAAAATATGGTCCCCACAACTTCAAAATAACAGGATCTCATCACATTGCGGGGACGTTTGGGGGCAGCGCCAGCAACCTGGCTGATCCTCATGAGTCCCCGAGGCTCCCAGGGCCGATTCTGGCTGGTCCTGACGCCAGCTGCACAGAACTGGTGTGATCAAACCAGACCTGCCACTGGCTACAGTAAATGACATCGAGAACCTTATAACCATCCTAATCATTGTTCATAACAGACGTCCGGTCTTACTGTGAGTGAGTGTAACAGTACGTCTTTATAACTGTCAGAAACTGCCGTGATTCAGGAAGGAAAACCATATGGTTTCAGTGCTCACAGCTACAGCATTCTGGTCAGAGGTCTTTCACTAACACTGAGACGTGTAGATATGATGAGTGACGTACACATGAATAGCCTTCTCCTCCTGAGCGCGAATGATTCTTGTAAGAACGAGAATTTCTCGCATGGCTGGTGTCTTCTTACAGAAGTGCAGTGCTTTGTCCATGGGCCCCTCCCTGAGTGATCTGCACACCGCCAGGCCCAGGAGAGCCATGTGGGGGAGGGTGAGGTCAAAGGTATGCCTCGCTTGCCTGGCTTGAGGGTGGAGGAAGACCCGGTCAGTCTGGTGTGATGCCAAGGATTCCTTTGAGTGACTAAGCTCTTTTCTTGCGTGGAGGCCTGGGACTGCCTGCATCACCTGACCCGGACACTCCTCTTCCTGATAGGCCGCCTTTCCTGAAATGCTGCCGTCCGCCTGGGTCTGTCTCACCACCTGCCTTTTCCTGGCTAGCGGCGGGAATCCCGCCACGTTAATTGCGTGTTCCCCATGCTGGCGTCTCCATCTGCCTGGCTGCTGGGCCAAGCTGTTCCCACCGAGGCCCCTGTAGATCCTCGCGATCCAGCCACACCGCGGTGGATGTCCAGCTAACACCCCTGCGGGGGGGGGGGCCGGCGCGCCCCCCGGGGGGGGGGGGGGGGGGGGGGGGGGGGGGGGGGGGGGGCGGGGGGGCCATGGGGTGCCCCCGGGGGCCCGTGTTTACCCGGGGGTGCCCGCCACACGGGGGGGTTGGGCCGGGTACCCCCCTGGGGCCCCCCCCCCCCCCCATGCGTGTGGGAAGCTGCTGGGTCGCCCTGCAGAGCGCTTAGCCGTGGGACCTGTGCTTTATCCTTCGATCAGTCACCCATCGTTTCCCTGCCTGCCCCCCCCAGGACCTCCAACCAGCCTGCAGGAGGTACCAGTCTACTTGGTCATGTGGGATGTTGACGGCTTGTCCCTGGGTGACAGCGCCTTGTTGGCTGGTTTGTCCAGTCAGCATCCCGGGGCTGGTGGTGACGAGTTGCGCCCTGGAGCCTCTCGTCATGCTGGGGGTCGCGTCTGTCCAGCCGCTTCTCGCTTCCTGTAGCACAGCATCAGCCTTGTAAAGGGCGGCCTGGTGGCTGGTAGAATCATCACAGATCTTGGGATGCGACCCCCAAAGGAAACGCTCCCTGTGAATCTCATTATCTCTGTGTCTGCTTACATGCAGCAGAACGGAAATCTTTTCATAGTGATGTCAAACATGTCCTGGATAGTCGTCTTTGCTTATGTTGGTGTATGCAAGTTAATAGTATTGAAATATGCGGATTTCAAATGTATGACGCCACAATATTTTTGGCCCATGATCAAGGAAGCATTAAGATAAATAGTTGTATCAGAGATCAGACTTGTGAACACCAGTGACACAATGTGCAAACTGGCATGGTGTTTACCTCCTTGTTCTCTGAAAGTGTTCAGCGCTCACTATCTGTAAGGGTAACGGCACATCCTTGCTTTGTCTAGCATTAATGTACATACAGAAGTCAGTGTCTTCATGTTTTTGTTTACTGAACACCAATTTTTTTTTGTGCTGCCAGTCCTGTAAAACAGTGGATTAAATATTCAGGAACGTGACGCTAAATGTTATTTACAACGACTTACAATGGTTATTTCCAGGGTTTACAAAGTGTAATTTTTTTGTAATGTTGTGCAGTTTTAAGTAAAGCACTCGACTTGCCCCTGGTATATCACTGCGCTTTTCACTCGATAATCGGTACCACAGAACTTCTCAGGACGTATGTCTAGTGTACAACTGTTTCAAATTGAGATGATTGGTCTAACAAAACTAGCTAATTACCATTTTTGGTTTGTGTTTCAGGACCAGTTTGAGAACCTTGACAAGCATACGCAATGGGGCATCGACTTCCTGGAGCGGTACGCAAAGTTCGTCAGGGAGAGGCTGGAGATCGAGCAAGCCTATGCCAAGCAGCTGAGGTAAAAACCCCACGGCTCTCCGTCTCCATCAAGCTGCTACATTTCCAGCTTCTCCACATTTTTAAATGTAATTCTAGGTTTTTTCATTGCTTTTAACTTATTATTCTGCTCTACATTGATTGTCTCAGTGAGGGCAATAAATTGTGCTGTAAACTCATCTTTATCCTGAGTGAGTCAGTCACCAGTGTTCTCTAAGGAAACATCGTCTTAGACGTAACATTAAAAGTATTTCTTGTTTGCAAATTCATGTAAAAGAATCTTTCCAGCTTATTTTTCCCCCCATCTTTGTCCTGGGAGAATTTTTGTTTTGTATTCTTGAACATGTAATGCCAAATACATATTCCGAAAGACCTCTTGACTAGAATAATAAAAAAACATTTAATTTGCCTTGCTGGGGTAATGAAAAACATGGGCCAGTTTGGGATGGGATGGTGAGGGGGAAGGGCAATCGAAAGATTCTGGATAGTCTGGTGAATGTTCTGGCCCTTATTATCTGACCACTGTGCTAGTAAGATCCTGCTTATTCAGTGCTTTCAGCGCTGTTTATTAATCCAGATTATTATTTTCTCCATGAGTATCTGATATCAGATGTGTTTTTTAGCCCCTCGAGGAATTTTATTTATTTATTTATTTTCATGGTGGTTCTGTGGTGTGGATCCTTCGTTCAGCTTGACAGTATACTGGTGAGCTTCTCCAGCCTGGCCAAATGCCATATGACCCCCCCCCATCAACCTGGAAAAAAGACACAGCCTTTGTGCTGTTTTACTGGGATCATATTCCTTTGCATAATATCCTGTGCTTCCCTTTAACTTTTAAACAATCACCGCTCCAATCTGGAAAAACATTAATAATCCCTGTTGGGTCTCTTTATACAGAGAAATTGCTTGAGGGTTCAGGGGTTCATTTTAATTTTGTATACGTGTGATATCGGTGCGTTGACCCCCCCTTAAATGTCACGCTTCCCACCGCAGGGCAGATGGCCGTCTCCATCCTCCCAGGTGGTGGCCACGTGTTGTGGGCCTTGTGGCGTTGCCTTGATACGGGACTGAGCAGAGCGCGGGGCGGGGGGGGGGGGGGGGGGG
>JABFEA020000036.1:24234251-24250152 GCA_019775915.2 Cyphomyrus plagiostoma
CCTGGATGTGCATCCCACAAATCTCCATCAACTGCAAGATGCTATCCTATCAATATGGGTCAACATTTCTAAAGAATTTTTTCAGCAACTTGTGGAATTAATGCCACGTAAATTTAAGGCAGTTCTGAAGGCGAAAGGCGGTCAAACACCGTATTAGTATGGTAGTATTAGTATTACCTCTGCTCTAGGTGGCTGAGCTGAGTGAGAGAGAGCAGTCTGTAACGTCTCTCTCTCTCTCTCTCACACTCACTTTCAGAGTTGGTTGTCAGAGGTGGAAGGGAAACAGAGTTCGCGAGAAAACAGACGACCCAGTTCAGAGGTCAATCATCATGCTCCCCATGGCAGAGAAAGGTCAGTAGGCAGTAAATGATTAACAGGCCTCCAAAGCCTGGGAAACACAAGTTCCTGTCCTCGAATTGTAGTTTTGACATTATGCAAAAGAACTGTATGTTTCCATTTTACACAATAACCGAAAACTGCATGAAGAATTTATCTTGCGATAGTTCAGCTGTCTCTGGGCATCTCTGCGGTGGCCCTGGATATCTGCCTTTTCCCTCCATGTGTTTGCTTTCTCCCTCCCCACAGTCCTGAAGGAAGCTACACAGACGACCCTAACCAGGAGCATCGCAGCCCCCCGCAGCCGGACCTGCACGAGTTTGACGATGAGTTTGACGACGACGATCCTCTTCCAGCTATTGGGCATTGCAAAGCACTCTATGCCTTTGATGGTAAGGAGACACAGTCCAAGTGAGGAACGTGGTGATAGCATGTAGAATGCAGCATTCAGGCCAAGGCTGACCCCTTGGTTGCAAATGAACGGGGTTTGGACTCTTGGACCAAGTGATGTGACCTCAGCGATTGAGTTCAAATGAGATGGAATTTTCTTTTAATTAGTTTGATTGTTCAGGGATGTCCCCACTTTTTACTTAGCTGATGAATGTTCTTCTGACATATCAATTTTGGAAAACGTTTTTTCTTATTGAGCCCACCCACAATGCACTGGTGATTGCGCTCGAACTTTGTAGCTGGGGTTGATTAAAGCTGGGTTCGACAGGCCATGAGATGGATGCCCTATGGGTGCATTTCAAGATCTCATAGAAATGTAGAGTGTGATCTACACTTGTCTCCTGCTTTGTTTCGTAAGTTTTATCTGAGCGCATAGCTTTTCTGTTAGCCTCGTAGCTACGTGAGCCATACCAAGTCAACCTCCATTGCTGAAGATGGAAATCTGGCTTTTTGGCTTGTTCATCCTGCCTACCAAGATCTGCCATGCTAAGAATAGATGCTGCTGTACAGAGCGACACCAAAGACACATAAGTTGAAGGATTCATGATGTGACTAATCAAAGCATATAGTTTGCTTTTGTCATTGTTTTGGAACATTGAGTAGCTTTCATAAATGCATTTGATTTACTAGGTTAAGACATGTTTGGCGTCTAATAAATAATTTAAATTTCACGTTTCCTAATTCATCGCTCCATAAGGAAGTAGGATGGGGAAGGGCTTGTCTGTTTACTCTGGAGGGTCAGGCCATCTGCACTGACCACTTTGCATGTGTAACCACAGGCCAGAACGAGGGCACGCTGGCGTTCAAGGAGGATGAGGTGCTGTACATCATCGAGGAGGACAAGGGAGACGGCTGGACACGGGCAAGGAAGCAGGGAGGCGAGGAGGGCTACGTGCCCACATCCTATGTGGAGATCACTTTGGAGAAGAACAGCAAAGGTGCGGTCACCTACATATGAGCTCCCAGGACGGGACCACGGCAGTCTGATCAACCGATGGCTACCTCACCTTGCACACCGGCGCTCCGCTCGGTCTGGATGCAGCCACCCGCTTGCACGTCGTGTCCTAGTTAGTCCCCTCCAGCGTGTGGAGGCCCTTTCCTAGCGCGACCCTCTGCTTTTAGCAGCACACGCTATGCACCAGACCTCACGCATCTCCACAGACACCAGCGGGCTTATTTATATGAAGTTATTATTTGAAAATAATCTTTATAATGTGGATCCATCATGTTTCCTGATTTCTCCGTGAGCTCTTTGATTTTCTTTTTTCCTTTTTTTCCATATGACAACTTATTTTAGCTGCTAAATTTTTATGCAATTTTGTAAATATTTTTCTGTCCAGATAATTATTGCATTTATTAAAATGGGGGCCTTGACAGTTGTTCCTATTTTTAATTTTTTTTTTCTCTCGTTTTTGTTTAAACAAATGTCATGCAGTGTCTAAGTGTTTGAACCTTCTATAAAGGGCTCTATACCTATTTATCTGAATCTCTGTTCACACTTCCTTGTAGCTTGAGTATTTATATACTATCAAATTCCTTTCTGCAGCTGATCTTTATTCTACCTATAAACTCCAGTCCGAATCTCAGGGCCCTGTGATGTCCTGCCCATGTGTGGCCATGGGGGCGACGCTCTGTGGCAGTGATGGGACTTGGCTAGCCTCTAGGAGTTTCTCTGTTCCTGTCATGTGATGGTGGCGTCTGTAATGCTCCTCCCCCCTTTCTCTCCCTCCTTCCCGTGCAGGTTCCTGAGTGGAGGTGTGGGTGTCAGTCACATTTGGCGAGGCGTTGGCGGAGGGTACATGCAGTTCTCAGTCTCTTTTGGTAGTGGGCAGTGGTGAGGGTTGGGACCTACAGAGGTTTAGAGACAGACAGGTTGCATGTGTGCATGCAGACATCCATTACCATTAACCCCATTCCATCGCCATGGTGACGTCTGTGAGGTCACCGGCGCTCTTTAACTGGTTGGCCCTTACCCGGAGCCTTGCACAAATTTGACACAAGAGGCCAGAGCTGTGGGTAATTACAGGGTAGCTTGCTGACTGTGGCATCCACAACCCAAAGAGGCTTGAGCAGTGCCAGGAAAGCCACTCACCTTCAGACTGGCACTAACAGCTTGTCTCAGCTCCACCCCGCCGTAACATTAGCAATGTCTGCGTGCACCAACCTTACATGCTCGCCTTAACATGCCTCAGCATGGAATATGTTTTTTTTCTAGATCCACGCTCAGGGTGGTTCTTTTACCATCTTGAAATAACCCCCCTCATTCATCTGCATCTTCCTGTCTCCTTGTTCTTTGTTCTTATCGTATCCTGTCCATTCCCTACCTCCTTGCAACATTCCCCTGCTAATTCTCAATTGTAGCTTCTTATGTTGCGCTGTCGTGAACATATGTGTTGCGCCAAGCATGAGCACTTGAGTTTAGAGGCAGAAGTAGCCTCGAGAAGGCGGCCCCACAGCCTCCCCATCATCCCATCCCCCACCTCCCCTTGTCGGGAAATGGCAGGGCGCAGTGCCACCAAGCGGCCAGCAGGGGGCCTCCTCTCCCCACCGCTTCTGAGCACGCTGTGACAAAGCTTCGAAGACCCCGAGACTGAGACGAAGTTGCCAGTCAACACTCCAGTTCTACAGTGGGATCCTTGCCTTATTACGAATCTCAGCAACAAGCCTCGGTCTTGTGCCAGTCCAACCCAAGCCACATAAAAGGGCTGCTCAGAGTAGCGGCAGCTTCCCGCAACGCTGCTCTGCAATGGGATCCTCCGTCGCTTCTCCAGGTGCTGCAGGTGCCGGGGGACCATGCTGTGGTTCGGGAACGACAGCAGTGCATCTCCTAAACTTACGTCTCGCGCATATTTTTGTGAATGTGATAGTACATATAATCATGTGTATGCATATTTATGTGAGTATGTGTATACATATATGTATATATTTAGTTAGTTTTATTACTGGACTTTATATGTATTAACATCTTTTGTTTCATACTGAATGTGTTTCTCTTGTGACTTTTTATAGGGTTTTTAATCAGGTGATATACTCACTTTTCAGCATTGTGTCAGTAGTACATAGTAATCATACTTTTCTTCAGAACACCTTTTGGAATAGGGACTTGGTCTAATATTACTTAAATGCACTTTTTCCCTATCACGTTTATATATAATGAATAAATTAATGAATAAAACTGACTCTCTATGTTACCTGACGTGGAGCAACACAGTAGTTAACATTACACTTTACACACATATACTTAGTTTCCCCCCTTTTGTTTGGCACAACTGCACCATGGAACGCGGCACGGCAGTTTGGCCCAGTGAACTCCAGCCATCATCTCTCCACAGTATTGATGCATGGAGTTGGGGGGGCCAGTACACATGCCTGGTTAAATGCACACTGTCGTCTCTGTGCCTAAAGCACACGTTTGAAGGGGTGCTGGTATGGTGTTGTGTATTTCTCTTGCTTTAACTGAGACAAGTAGTTGTTGTTTCCCCCGCAATTAAACTGGTCAGTTTCATGATTCTAATACCAAGGTGGGTATGTGGAGGGAGATGTGGAGACGTTATTACTCACTAAGAACTGGCTTAACTGCCTTTATTTGAGATATTTAAGAGCAGACGTTATAAGTACAGACGTCAGTTGTAACATCCAGACGTTTAATTTTGACCTGTAACCCTAATACTCAAAGCTGTGAAGTCGATGTTTTACTTTTAATACGATTTAAAAAGCTCTTCAGTTTGTTCTAGTGAGCTGCTGAACTTTCTGTACTTTTACTACATTTTAAAAGGCTTTTTTATATAAATAAATGCAAGAATCGTATTTGAATGTCATTCAAGTAGTGAAGGAACTGAAAGAGTCTATGAGAATGTTGATAAGTAAATTAGTTTTTAACATCACATCTTTTTTGTTTTGTCGGTGTATTTTGTATCGCAGTTCATTATTCATTTTGACTCTCGTTTATGAGGTGACGGTAATTGCAGTGTTTCTAAATGTAAATGGGAGCACTTCAGTCTAGATTTATGGGGGCAAAGTAATGTGAATTGAGGAGGTATGCTGTTCAAAGGTGAAATCCATGGACTATTTCTGGTTTAAGAAAAATCCTTTTGTATAAAGAAAAATGCTTCTTTGCAATGTTTTGTTACATGCAAATTACCCAGGAAAAAAAACAACTTTCTTAATGCCACTTGCAACATCTCTTGCTCTGGTATATTTGCAGAAGACTTCTTTCAATTAAGTAGAACTGAACAATGTAAGATTTCACAACAGAATCCATAGATGAATCAGAATTAAATTTTTTCCTGCTCCTGCTAGGAATAAAGTAAAAGTGCTTTAATTGTCATTGTCATGAAACTTGCTACCAACATGAATGAATGAAGGAATGAATGAAAACGGAAGTGAAGTGAAAACTGTGACATAAATGATTCAGTTGTCTAATTAAAAACAGGGTACTAAGCGGGGTGTCTGTCGTAATGTTCCCATTGCTCAAGTGTGTGTTCCATTAGTGTCATGTGCATGAACAGGATACCCATGGCAGTTTTCTTCACATGAATCTGACTGAGTGGACTTGGATTAATCAAAACAATGACAGTAATTGCACTTCTGCATCTCGCTGAGCACATTTTTCTTTTATACTTTTTATTCTTGAGACACTTTGAAAGACTGCTCTCTCCTAAGAATTTGAATTTGTTCTAATAAAATAAATATGAATCACATTTTTATCCCCCGTCTGAGTTCCAGAATTTGTATTATTTGAATGTAAATTGAATCTGTTTTGGGTAATAATTTACTTAAACATCTTAAGGAAACTTTACATAAGTCTATAATTTGCCTACAGCCATATTCACATAACCGTTATTTCTTACCTTTATAAGGTGCTACTTACATAGCTTTACAAATATATACCTTTAATCCAGTTTGTTTTTTTTTTTGTATAGCTGGAGGGTGTCACAGAATAACAGTGACTGCAGGAACAATCACGGCTCTGTGACTTTTGAACTTGTATGTTTTGGTCTAGATTTCTTTATGTATGCTACCTAATGCGCCGTGGTAACCTTGAAATTCCTCTACCTGTTTTCTAAGTGAAAATGGTTGAAGTCCAAAGAACCATAAGACAGTGTTTCCCAGCCCAGTTCATGGGGGCCCTCAGACATATTCCACATTTTTGCTCCCTTCCAGCTCCCTGGCAAACAGACTACATATATGCAAAAACCTGGTTCTCCAAGGACTGGGTTGAGAAACACTGATGTAATACATAAAAGCAGGGAATAGGTCCTATATAACAGATAAAAGCAGTGTGTGCTGGGTCATAATTTGAATCAGTGAGGTGGGGCTTGCTAAGTTCTCCACCAAGCCCCTCCATAGTAGGACATTTGGATTATGTACATGGCAGTTTCAACAGAAGAACGTATTACAGTCTTAAGTTAACATGCTCACACCTGACCATGACTGTTATTTACAACCACTTCTGATTACAACATACTGTGCCAACAGAAAATCCACTATTCACACAGCACCTTTAAACCCCTTGTAAATCAGGACAGCCTTCCATCCAGGTCTGCCTCCCTTTCACATTTTACACAATCAGCTTACCTCTTTCTTGATTTCCCAGATTTTCCCTGAATGTTCCTTCTGAGATAAGACATTGTTACACGTTAGCCAGAGCACTGGGCCTTTCTCAGTGCTGTGTAGTGATACATGAAATTATATTCGTTTCAGAAAAACTTTGTATTCCCGTTTGCAGTGGCCTCCTTATGCCAATGCTCCTTTGCTGCACACAACTACTGCAATGACACTCCTGTATGTAACAGGAGGTGTACAGTAAATCCTGAAATGACACTCCTATAATGTAACAGCGCCACCGTGGGTTAACAATGTCCGACTTACAATTCATACTTATGAACAGACTGCCATAAAGCCTAGTATGTTAATGTGAGTTAAATACAATGTTCTGTAATCACTACTTTGTGATGCTCAAGAAAACATTGCATGGCTTCAGTGGTTTGTCGGCTCAAGGTGCATTACTGTGCCGTATGTAATTTAATTTTTACTATATTATTATTATTATATACTGTATTATTGTTCCAACTTCCCTACAAATTCAACTTAAAGACAGACTTAGGGAACGGATCACATTTGCAGCCTGTACTTCTTGTCAAAGCACTGGATCGCTAACTTGTAGAGGAAAGGTATATCAGATCAAAATAAGAACATAAAGGTGGATGTACGTTGAACATCTATTTCTAAGGACCAGTCTGAGGAGAGCTGGTGTAGTTTTGTGTGTGTGTGTGTGTGTATATATATATATATATATAAAACTATTAAATATAAGTATAGTCTATATACACAAGCTATTTCCTTGCACTTTATGGCAGAGAGATTCTCTCATGATCACCGTACCAGGAAGTCCAGCCTGTTGAAAGGTTCAGTCACTGAGCTGGAGTTTCTGGGTGAGCAGTGGATTGGCGCTTAAGCAGTTATCCTGCTCATCATGGGGGTATTTACATGGTGCTCAGTTCTTCCTGGTTCATAGTTCAGTGTGCTTGACACAGGGCTCCAGTTTTCGGGACAGAGCTGTGAGGATGAGTTTGAACTTCTCATATCTCTCCGCCTGATTCACTGCTGCCCCGCGGCTTCCCCATAGGAGCCGTAGCTGAAAGTCTGTCTTGAAGATCTCCAGCAAGTCCTCATTGGGTTGGAAGTCTTGAGGAAACGATATGAGAAAGTTAATTGTTCCTGTCCTGTTGATCAGGGCTATACAAATCAAGGGCCAAGTATTGCTGATTTTCTAGCCTTCCTTCATTTGTGAGCCAGACGTGAAGCCTCTGGCCAACCAGAATCAGTAATTATTAAACTCACTACCCGGGAGAACTGAAAACAAGGCCTGGATTTGAAATCCAGGGCCAGATTAGGAGGGCCCAGCCTGCAGGCCTTCCTTTCTCCAGCCTAAATGTTTGATTGGCTACTGTATGAATGAATGTTTCTGCAAAATGTATAATTTGACTCTATAGCTCATGGGCTTGTTACCTTGTAGGATGCGCTCTGTGTTGGAGGTGTACACATCTGCATTGTGAGCCATCTTCCTGGCCTCCTCCAGGTGACGAAGCATAATCTCGCAGCCCTGGTCATTGTTCTCCCAGTGTTCGAAGCCCTCAAAGGCCACTGTGGGGCGCTCCATCAGGGTCAGCAGCGGCATCAGGAGCGGCACAGTGGTGGTCTTTAGTGGTACATCAACTGCACAGGTGATAGAAGCAAAAGTACACCGGACAGGAATCAAATCGCTATTCAGCATGAATTGAACTCAACAGGAAGCCTCATCCATCTTCCATCTTGCTCAGGGTTAGAGGCCAGAAGCCACTGCCAAGCAGGAACCCAAGGCAGGGGAGCACGCTGGATGGGCAGCCAGTCCCTCACAGGGCAGATGCACACACGTGCTCATATGCTACGTGTAGAGATGCCAAATATCAGTTACAATATCAGTATCAGGTGATATATCTGTTAAAATCAATATGCTTGCATCAGTGTGATATGGCAGTCTTGACCAATTGCTGCGTGATAATTAAGCTTTAGTCACTACTCAAAGCCAACCCCAGAGCTACTGGCATAACTACTAAAATGATGGAGATTAAAGCATTAGATAGTCAACCGTTTTCTGTAGAAAGATTTCATCAGCTCATTTACCACTCATTAGAGGTCTAGCCCATGACTTGTTTTCAATTCATTATCCAATCTAGTCCACAAATCAGTCTTTCCTTTTGTACAGCATATAAAAATAATCAGCTCAAGTTTCACCGACTGCGTAAGTGGTTCAGAGATTAGCTGGTTATTGACCATACTGGACAGAAATATAGTGGTTATCAGTATCAGTCATCCTGGGGTGTTCCCTGCCATGTGCCCTTAGCCACCAGGATAGGCTTCGGACTCCCCGCAGCCCTGAGTAGGTTCAGTGGGTACAGAAAGTGGATGGATAGGTATCGGTCCAAATTTCCACATCAGTGCAGCACAAACTATGGACAATTTAGAAGCTGTGGTTGGCCTGGCCCATATCTCTGGCCTGCTGTAGGAAACCCACAGATGCACAGGTGGGATTACAGCAGTGGGATCTGGTAACAGTCCCGCCCCCCCAACTGAGCCCCTATTCTCCCTGTAAAGAAACTTCCAGAACCTTGTTAAATGTTAATACTCTAGTGAGTTCAATAACAAAGGGAACAAATATCTAATGAAGTATTTTTAATACTCACCACTGCCTTCGTACAATCCCTTATAAAAGGGCTTGAGGGTCTTTTCATACAGGATGGCCGTATGGGTGTATTTCCTTCTTAAGGTGGTCCACGTTTGGTCTAACCGTGTGATCTGTGGACAGCACAAGCAATGAACTCACAGCCACGAGAACACGATGGACACGAGATGAACTCATAGGCATGCATGTCCATGGAGAAACTCCCACCCTTCTGCCTTGTAGTCCCCCAGAGGTGCCGATCCGGCCCAGTGTACTACCTGTGACATGTCGAGCGCCTTCATGACCGCCGAGAAAGCATAAAGGTCCCCCATGGAGTCCTTAAGTTCCAGCGCCACCAGTATGACGCGGTTGAGGGTCACGGCTCGCTCCTCCAAAGTGCCTGTGCAGCCGAGGATGTCCACAGCCACCCCGATGGACATTGTGTTGTGCCTGAGGCGTGACACTCATGTTAGTGTGTCCTGTGCTACTTCACTCCGCTGTGCTCCTGGTCATGATCAGCTGTGACTGAGACAATAGCTTGGAGGAACCTCTCCTTGGGGCACTTACAGCTGGGCTGAAGTACAACACAGCAGTAAGTGCGGGAATGGTCTGTGGCGAGTTCCGTTGTGTTAAGGAGTACATGATTTAAATACTAAAAACATTAAACATTTTTTATCTATCATCTGTACTCTGCATGTTTGCGAAGATCCTGGACTATTCCCACCAAGCCATGTGCAAGTGCGCAGGCTGCCTGGTTGCCATGTCTACCTCTCCATCAGGTCCTGCCGCAGCTGTCTGCCATGGGGGAGGGTCACCAGCTCCAGCCCTGAGTTCACTCCCATTGCGCATCTCATCTCTTCGGAGACGTTCAGAGTTCTGACCACCTGAAAGATAAGCACTCATAAGCCGGCTATTCAGAACTTCAGTTCCATAGCAAGAAAGCTTCTCTGAGCTCTGCAATCATTCACATTCATTAAAGGAAAAAAGCTTTATAGACCACTGTAATGAGCAGCTGAGCTTTTGAAGACTAAGCCTTTGTTCCATTTAAAATAATTCTTATGTTACTACCAATTTGATAAGATGCTTTGGACCTTGTCACAATTAGGGACTTTGTGTTGCTGACCACGAGTTCCCACTTACTGAAAAGCACAGTGAATATCCAGCTTTATTCCACAACCATGTAAAACCTAACAAGACTCTGGGCTTTTTACTGTTTTTTTATTTTTCAGAATTAATAATATCACTTGTCTGCTAGCTAGTCAGCCAAGGGCTTCTTCTTTCAGACTGTGGAGAGCAGTCTGCAGTGATGGTACCTGGCTGTCAGCATACAGCAGGGTCTTGGCGATGGTCCTGTGGTCCTGAGAGACAAGAAGGTGCTTGGCCTGTTTCAGCACAGACATCTCCAGGGGTTTGTTCTCAGGGGGGAGGAGCCTGGTCTCGAACTCTGCAGGCCTGAATGCAGAAGTCGTCTCAAATACAGGCCGCTTGAAGATCTTTGCCTTCACCTCCATTAGCTCCTCCCCCTTCTCCATCTTATTTTCCGGTAGATCCAGGTGTTGCCTGTCAGCACTCCATTCCTCATTGCTGTCTTCCAGGGCCTCGATGGCTCTGTGGTACGAGCTGCGGTTGACCGAGCCACAGGACAAGCTGGCTTCCGCTGCCACAGGGCAGCTCTTGTTCACCTCGTCTGCCCTCAGCCGCTTCACGTAACCGTCACTGGGGTGCATCTCAGTGGTTCTGTCCCATTCTGCCACTGTTCTGGATCCAGACTCGCAGGCGCCCGGCTCGGGGTTCAGCTGCTGTGGAGGCTTCTGGGGCTTCTTTGGAGGAGCCGGAGGTGCGATGGGATGTAGCCGGGGAGAGCGAGGAATCTTGGTGGAAGGCACTTTGCTGGGTTTGGGGGGTGGCTTGGGGTAAAGCTGGCTATCTGAGCCTCGGATCGCTTGTCCAGCATGCATCTCGAAACAGGGCTTTCGTGGGACAGTGGGGCTGAGAACAGGCTCACTGCCTGTTCTAAACACGGGAGACTTGGGGCTCGAATGGGAATCCATGAGATGGGATTGGGTCTGGGACTGTGGCTTGCAACCTGGGAGATAAAGCCATTAGTGAACACGGGAAACTTACAGCCATTCCTGTGCTCTTGGATTAAATAGTTTCTTCAGTGTCTGGAGAGATTTCTGCTTGGATTTGAACTTGTCATATCTCTCCGCCTGATAAACTGCTGCCCCGCGGCTTCCCCATAGAAAGATTACTAGTCCATTGCCCAACACAACAGTGGTCTGCAATTTGAATGACCATGCACAAATGACAAGTTTTCTTGCCTCTGATCTGATCTAGTTAGAAAGCTTTATACAAATGCAGTATTATAATTACAGTACAGACTTTATAATTATAAAACATTTAATCCTACACTTTTGACCTAAGTTGTTTACTATGAATAATGAAAATGAAGTGATTTGAGAGGCCCACATTTTTATGATGGAATAACGTGTTCTTGTTTCGGGGTTGCAAAAACCTACAAGTCTTTAAAAGGAGGTGTTTAAAGCCTCCTACGTAACACTAGCATGTTGTTTTTCTGTCGGGTTTGCGAACGAGCTACACCTAACTGCTGTGCATGCTGCCTCATCAGAGTGAACATGAGGTGACTCTTACCGAGTGGCAGGAAGCTCTCTGACTGGTGAGTCTTCAGGGGCCGACGTCTCTCCTGTACGTGGTTCAGACACGCTGGCTGACTCCCGCATTTGTCCTTGTTCCTGTGGGAGGACAGTGACAGACATGGCAGCGCACTTCAGCACGCAGAGCTCTGCCGTCCTCTCTGCCGTCAACAGCGAGCAAGGAAATCTCAAAAAAGCCCGAACCTAATACATCGTGTATAAATGTATGTAATGCAAATAGAAGGTTGTAATTTGTTGGGATTTTCTGTCGTCCTTGGCCCTGGCATCTTCACTGGCGCTCCTAGTTTGACGTCCTTGGTTTATCCTAGACATGTACTTATGTGTGTTGGTTATAGTCCTGTTGTTTATATGCTGTTGGAACAAAATATACCAGTTATACTGCAGGTTTTTAAAAAACCTTCCTAGAAACTTTTAAGGGCATCCACAGATTCCAGTGTTTATTGTTTAGACAATGATATGTCTGATTACTTAAAGGGAATTCCAGCCCACCAGTAACTAGGTCAGTCTGTTCATCAGCCGGTGGTGCCTCCCTCGATACGCAGCATGTTTTTTATTCATTACACCACTCTACATGTAGTAAACTGTGCAGTGAATTCCCATGAATTCTGCTGCTATCAGACTAAAATATTTATGGCTCATTTGATTGCAAAATGTTCTCTGGGAACTGTATGAAACTGCCAACTGCTGATTCTGATTTATACGCCTGGAGAAACACACATTTTATTACTGCCAAAAGCTCAATAAGTGTCATTTGGTGTCGATTTGAAGTATGAACAATATATATGTATGTGAAAGTCATACTTCTGTGAAATGGCCATTGGCGTGACAGGGCCCTTTCACCTCCCTTGCTGGGGGGGGGGGGGCTCACCTCAGGAGGTTCCCCCGGGTCAGGGGGTGGTCTTGGCCGTGCCCGTTCGTGATGTTCAGGCTGAGCCGTTTGGTGGGCAGGCATTTCCGTTCCATCGCGACAGGCTCCTGCCGAATGGGTGCTGCCCCATACTTCTCCTCCAGGCAGCGCAGTGGAAGGACCCGGTTTATGGGCTGGAAAATGATCGCCCCCACAACCTCCGACACAGGCTTACGGTTGCCCACGTAGTAGCGCACCAGGGCGGGCACACTGTCGAAGCCCTCGCTCTCAAAGAGATACTGCACCCGTGAGTAGGCCTCCTTTGCCGCCACCATCCTCCTGTTGATCTTGAAGTGCTGTGGACTGTTTTTCCATTGGCAGGTCAGCACATAGTTCCCTGGGCTGGATACAGAGTCCCGGATCAGGAAGTCCCCGTCCCTCTGCAGCAGGGTCTCTGCAACCTGATGGGTCACACAGGTTTACATTCAACCCAGTTTGTTTCATTTAATGCTTTCAATAGCAAATAGTCACCTGTTGCTTTCTTAAAGGCTGTTACTGTGGCGACTGCTTTTCCAACCCAACTTATTTAAATAGTGTTTGGGTCCTGAAGGGGCGCGACCCTCAGCCCTGGAAATCTGGCATCAGCTAATAACTGGGGTGCCCCAGTTCAACCTCGGGCCTCCAGCTTAATTTTAGTATTTATAGGCAGGGATGGACATAACTGGTACGCAAGTACGCATTCACCTTTAAAAGCGCTACGTGTGACAATCGATTGTTTGTTACAGTGTAAATGCGTAGTTATTTTATGTACATTTGCGCTGATATGAAAACAAAATATAATGTATTTTAATCTTTATATGCTAACTCTACTTCATTTGCGGTATACAGTTGAAAATGCAAGGTACTTTCTTGTCATACCAGCTCAAATGCACATAAAATAAGTACGCATTTACACTGTTACAAACAATCGATTGCCGCACGTATTGTTTTTAAAGGTGAATGCATACTTGCGTACCAGTTATGTTCATCCCTGATTATAGGTTATGTAATCCTTCTGGGTAGAGGGGCTGGTATTTTAATTAAATGTAGAGATTTTATACTTTCTTTTCATAATAAGGCTCCTGTCAGGAGGGGGGCTATTAAACTGGATTAAGAGAAACAAAGGAGGGGGGCAACAAAGTGTTTTCTGATTAAAAGAAAAAACAAGGTGTGGCTGTGAAACACGTGCGAGGGAGAGAGGGAAGGGGGCCCCTCCCCCGTCACAATCAGCCCCGTTTCACACCCCCTCCAGTCTGCACTGTATTATTATATTACTTGTATTAACCCAGTTTAAGTGTCTTGTGTTCAAATTCTCATATCCACTTCATGGACAGTGCTTGGTCCATAGAGATGGAAGGACTATAAGGCCAATAGTGTCATTTGCTTCTTTCTTTGTGGATGATATGGTGAGGAGCTGCTTCGCCCCGTTGACTATGTGATTAGACCCCCCCCCCCCCGTCACCAATGTACCCACACAACCTACATGCACATTGACACCAGGCTGCGCTCCACCTCCTGCTTTGTGACATTATGCGGGTCACTGCCCTTCACCTGTCTCTGATCATCCCGTGCAGACTGGCATCTCTCATTGTGTGTTTGTTTGCACATGACGTGTTACGTACGACATCGTGGGAAAGTGCGGAACGTCACCATGCCTTTAAAGACAGGAGGGGAAGAACGTGGATCATCTCATATACTGTCTGAATCTTACTCACCCTGATTGAAATACACCTGCCTTTCTCTGGTCGGTGAACATGACTTTTAGGATGCAGCCAATAGGGGTTAGGAAATGGTAAAAACCTCATCTGAGAGGGCATGGGTCAGTTCCAAGGGGAATCAGGGACTTGATAGCAGAGTTTGTTTAGGCAGCAACACGTGGGAAATACTGTCTTTTGTGGTGGAGCAACATCGGCAGTAATCAGTCAGTGTTGTCACATCAAGACCAGCCCAAAGCCTCTCTGTTCACTCTCACCGGAAAGTCCCTGTGTCCGGCAGCTGAGCAGAGACCGCCAGCCATCTGCGGCTGAATGCGCTTGCTGAAAACGCATGGTTGGGGTGTAGAGCGCAGTGAAAGGCCTGAGATGTCAGCTGGTGAGGAAAACAGCTACAGCTACAGTACAGAGGTGCTAGGATACCAGGACGGCATTTTAATTTCATTTGTTGTATCAAAGTACTGGGCATGTTTTCAAAGAAAGTATACTGTACATTTAATTATTTTTTATGGTGTTTACAGTGGTAGAGCTATGTACACATTACCTGGTAACCGATAAGAAGAAGTATCCCACAATGACCGGTCACCAAGTAGACAGCTAGTCAGTGGTTATAATTGTTTGTGGTTATATGACTCACTGACACCATACAAGGTCTGTTCTCACAGCTGACATCATTATCTCTGTTTTTTGCGCCTACAATCATCAGTCTGTAGGGAGCTGTATAATGACAATAATCATCATCACTGTCCGCAGGCTGCTTGGCTGCTTTTTCATGCCTCAAACTTGGCTTTCCCACAGCAGCACGGCTAAGTTTGCCTAAATGTCACCTCACGTGTTCTCTTTGACAAGCCCTCCAATCTTGCTAAAGTTATAAATATTCCTCTCAGCTCCTGGGCGTGTTTTTGAGCAGGGGCCAGTCGCCTTCAGCTGACGGAAGCCATCACCCAAACTCAGCGTTTTCATTCCCCTTTTACTTTTTATCTCACATATCAGACCTCCTTCTGGCAGATCTTGTCAAAGGGGCCATTTTAACGCCCAGCTGGAGGTGACTGTCACACTCCATCATAGCCCTCGTCGGCTGTGGGCCTGTGCAAAGAAAACTTTGAAGTTCTAGAAAAGGTTATTTCTTTATCATTTTCCTTTTTTTCCCTTTTCATCTTCTTGCCATCTCTAATCCTTTGACCCCTCCCCCCCAATGGTGGCATTCTCCCTGGATGCTGCCCCCCGGCCTCGAATAGGCGGGTGGTCCTGCTGTGTGATGGACGACGCGGCATGAATTCCCCATTAATGAAATCAGCAGAAGCCTGCGATGGGACACCACACCGTCGCCATGGTTAATCCGGAGGACCCCCCTCAGCCAGGACGCTCTGCCGGGCCTCATCGCGTTTCACGGGGTGGGGGGGCTGCCCATTCCTCATTTCATTATTGAAGAGTTTGCGCGGCCATACGAGGGACAGGTGCCACACGAGGTATTAGTGAAGCAGAATAAAGCCGGCATGAGCCGCGTACCATCAGTGTTCAGGAGACAAATCATTTTGCAGTCACTCTCTGATCCAAGTACATAGCCCCCCCCGCCGCGGCGGGGGCGGGGGGGGGGGGGGGGGGGGGGGGGGGGGGGGGGGGGGGGGGGGGGGGGGGG
>JABFEA020000036.1:24259659-24271527 GCA_019775915.2 Cyphomyrus plagiostoma
TTCCAGATACATTTGTAACCCCCCGACACACAATCGGTGTTTGGGGGGTGGCCCTCTGTGTGAAATACCATTAACCCCCCCCCCCCCCCCCCCAAATAACCACTGCTGTAGTGATGCTCTTTCTGGAAACGCCTTTGAAGTTTTTTTTGTCTGTTTCACAGCTGTGGTGATGAGTAACACATAGGCTGTGTTTGTTTACACATCTAAATTAGAAATTACTCTTTCTCCTTCTTTTTTTTACCTTTCGAAACAAAAGCTGTTGATATGGTTTCCTTGTGTAGTAAAAGATCGATAGTATCATGGAAATGCAGCGCAAACCTGCGGTACAATCTGCAAACACAAGGAAGAAGGCCAGACAGACAATCGACCAAAGCAGCTCTGGCAGCCTTATTGACTGCTCTGCTAAGGGACCTTTTTCCTGTTCGATACAGCCGGTGTCCTGGGGGCTATCGTATGTAACACAGCCGGGGTGTCCTGGGGGCTATCGTATGTAACACAGCCGGGGTGTCCTGGGGGCTATCGTATGTAACACAGCCGGGGTGTCCTGGGGCTATCGCATGTAACACAGCCGGGGTGTCCTGGGGCTATCGCATGTAACACAGCCGGGGTGTCCTGGGGCTATCGTGTGTAACACAGCCGGGGTGTCCTGGGGGTTATCATATGTAGCAAAGCTGGGGTGTCCTAGGGGCTATTGTATGTAACACAGCTGGGGTGTCCTGGGGCTATCGCATGTAACACAGCCGGGGTGTCCTGGGGGCTATCGCATGTAACACAGCCGGGGTGTCCTTGGGGCTATCATATGTAACACAGCTGAGGTGTCCTGGGGGCTATCGTACGTAACACGGCAGGTGTGTTCTGGGGGCTGTTGTATGTAACACACCGGGTGTGCGCAGGGGGCTATCGTATGTAGCACGCCGGGTGAGTGCAGGGGGCTCTCATATGTAACACGGCTGGCAGCCAGAGCACAGCTTCAGGGGGGTATTCTGAATGAACCTCAAGGTGTCCGCTGGTTGCATTTCAACCAGGAAAGTGAAAGATGCTTATATTTTTCTTTTATTGGATTTTGGGAACAGCTCTGTGTGTCAATGACTATCCATAAGCGACTGCAGCCCTGGATGCCACTGGAGAGAGTCACAATCCGGATTCCTCTGCCTAACATGAGTGAGGACAGAGTCTGTCAGCTGGGGCAGGCATAGCTTTCGTTAGCGTGAGCCGTTAACGAGCTGCAATTCATTAGGGACAGTCCCTCAGCGCTAATGCAGTTATGCTTCAGTCAGCAGATTGTGGAAGGGGGTGTGAGAGAAAACACTCTGGACGTTATTGCATCACTCCAGTTTGTGTTACTGACTAGCGATAGAGAACAAATGGCAACCCATACTGTAAAGGTTTCATTTCAACAATTTGATCTGTTCAATCCTTTAGAACTGTTGTGTTTCTTTAATACATGGCCACTAGGTATCTTTTTGTTTGCTATTAACACAGGTGGAGGGGATTTCGTTGCTCTAAAAACATTAAAAGAGCCATTCATGGTGCCTGAAAGAGACTCTGGGAGTGGGGTGTACTCTGACACCCAGCTTAATGATGTAAGCAGTCTGTGATGTACAGTGGGAAGCTTCCAGCGCACCGTCAGAGACAGATTAAACTGAGCACACCACAGCTAGGCTGCTCAGGATGACCTGCCGAGAGTCACCTGATGAGATGCCTGTGCTGGAAGGTTCCGGCATCCTTACCGGGAGTCTGTGTTCTAACTGAAAAGCTGGTTTATGGACTATTTACATTGAATAGGAACTCTTCCCTCATGTTTTTTAGCACCTTTTTCAGTATACTAGGAGGAAATCTCACTGGCAGACTTCAGCGACTCTGCCTTCACTCATTCTTTGTGAGGAACAGGCATTGGTAGGTCTTTGCATGTCCGAGGCGATGCACCCCTCAGTGTCGCCTCCCCAGAGCTTGCCGGAGGCTGACAAGCCCTGACATTGCTGCATGCTTAACTTGTAATTGGTGTCGTCCTTCCTCGGGATAGAGGACATATGTAGAGCGTCTTGGCAGACTGCTGCGTTAGCACCTTACAGAAAGCCTGCCTGGGCTGTCGTCAGCCCTGTGAGATATATCACGTTTAGCTGTACCTCTCTAACAGCTGTGTAGAGTGATAAATATCCATCAGATATCCAAAGCAGCGGCATGCTCTGTCTTGCAGTGATGCGCTCCCCATAATATATGTTACGATCAGGTTGACAAGGCTAATTAATGGGACACAGATGGAAAGACCACAGTCTGATACAGTTTTACACAATGCAGCTAAATGTATCTCGTATGTCTGACTAAATCCAATAGTCATACGCAGGAGCCCACAGGTAGTTCAGAGGCTGAAAGTCTGAGTTTGGTTCAGAGCAATTAAACTGTGAATTAGAAACTGAGAACTAGAAAGATGGACATTTAATATGCAGAAGAACGCGGCAAGATGATGAGAGAGGAGAGGAGCTTGCCTGCCCATCAAAGGTGGATGTGAAGAGCCTGCAGAGTCAGATATGGGGGGATGGGTGGCGGGGTGCCACCCCAGGCAGCAGAGGGGGCTCAGAGAGCTCGGGGCGAGAGTGCGGCCTTGCTGGAGCCTTCAAAGCTCAGCCCGTGGTGCCTGAGGCCGACGCCTGGAGCCACATGCTTCCCCTTTCAAAGCTGCTGTCTGCCTCTGAATCTCTACTCATGTTAAATCAAAACATAAAGATGAGTTTGCAGCTGTGGTTATATAAGCGAGCCCACTGGGATGGGTGTGCCTGCAACCATCCAGAGGTCTGGATGGGGTTATTTACAGTGTGCCATGAGCCTCCTGTTTCCTTCAGAAGGCTCATAATGTGTAAATACAGACACTGGCCCGGGTGGTGCACCCTCCTAAAATCAAGGAATGCTGTCCCAAGGGAAATCTGCTAAACAACTTAATTGCGCTCAATAAAGCGGCAGCCGCCTGGAAGTAAATCAAATGTACACAACTAGCCTGGGAACGGGGGTCCTGCTGGAGGCGAAGGTAGCGAGAGGCTTCAGGGATTCACAGCCTGCACGATGTCGCCACGGTGTCGGCCCTTTCAGAGAGGCGGCGCCAAGGCCTGAGAAATGGCACGACTTTGCCAGACGAAAACAGCAACAGCGTTCACTGAATCAATCTGCTGTGTTGAGAACTGTGTAATAACGCCGCACTGTGTAATAATGACGCACTTCGTAATAATGACACTCAGCGGTACCCACACCTGTTCTGTACTCAGAAGCCTAGAAGCATCACCAAATATGTATATCTGTCCTATGGGACCCACTCTAAGCCACATTCACCTCTCTGCCTTATATGGTATTACTTTCATATTGTATTCTTATTACCCATTGCATCCATGATCTGTTAGGTCAGTTGTAACATTAATAATGCTGAGGTCATGGATTTGAACCCCACTCTTGACTTTTTGCAATTTCCCTTTAGAATTAAGAATAAATCATTCTATCTTCGCCAGTGGTCTGTGGACCTGTTGGTGTGGATATTGTGCCTGTGATTATAAGGAGGCAGGATTGAAAATCTGATTCTGCAGATTGATTTCACTGTTTCACATAATTAAAAGTTGTTTACACCTAATAAGAGCATGCTTACTGAGTTTTGGTGGATGAAACACATTAGAAATGATTTTTTTAATCAGTTTGCCAAACACTATTTTAAGTGATCGTTTATGATTTATGAAAGGAACTCAGGAAGTGTCAGATTCCCCTAAGCTTTGGCCTTTCATGAAAAGTCCACTTCACACCACTAGAAGGAGCTGTCCCTCTTTCGGTCGGGTTTGTTTGTTTTTCTTTTTTCGAATTTTACTGGGCAGTTGGAGGGAGATGCCTACAGATTACACAGATCAAAGCCGGGAAACCACGGCTTGAAAGGCTAAATTGAAATAGGCACCGTTTGGCCTGAGGAGCACCTGCCACTGCCAGTTTCATAGGTTAATAAGTCATAAACCTATGTCATAAGTCAAACTGGTGTTGGCTTCTCATGCTGTATGATGAGCATAATTACAGTAAAATTTACCCATCTATTTATCTGAATGCCGCTGTCCCACTTCTGACACATGACCCAAAGTGTGTCATTTCCCCATGGCAAATGAAGCTTTAGCAGGGAGAGCAACAGATGTGTTGAGTTTACAGAAGCCCGGTTTTGGAGGAAGACTCCTTGTATTGTGAAAAGTTGCCCGACCAACCGGACTGAGGCTTGCATAGAGGTGTCTAATGGTCCCGGGACAGTCTCCTACTGACAGAGACTGTCTCAGATCCCTCCGCGTCTGTCCACAGTCTACCGGTCACAAAAGAGGCACGTCTCTGCTCCAGCAGAATGGGCCGCACTGATGGCCAAAGGCTCCATTATTATTTGGGTTCAGAGAGAGCTGTAAACCCCACAGGCCAGACAGAGAGTCATTGTTTCCTGAGGCTCTTTCATGACAAGCTAACGCTCACTGCATAGGGGGCTCACTACATACCATCAATCCAGCTCGATCTGTGCCTTATGCAGAAAAAGAACAGCACATGTTAGACAATAGAAGAGTTGATGCAAAACAAGGATCACAGCTATTTGTAATTCCCTTGATGCAATGAAACACATTTTAAAATTAAAAAAAAGCATGAAAAATATCATTTCCCTTGCCAAAGCATTTCTCACAGGCCATGTTTATTTACAGATAAGCATATAAATTAGCTTCTGCACACCCAACTACCCACAACGTCATGGAAACCAGTACGCATTTCGCCAAGTAGCTTTGCTAAAGCCCGGTTCGTCTCGGGACATTGCCTGGCGCTGGTCCAGAGAGCGGCAGATCACACGCTGGGTTCGTGTTTCTGCACTCATTCTTGGGACAGTGAATCTGACCCAGGCAGCTTTATTTTTTCCTTTTTTTTATGGGAGTACATGACCGTAGGAATGCTCTATGCTTTGCATGCATGCGGTTCAATTAAATACAATCACTGCTGGAACCCCTTCATGAAAGGGGATGCAAACGATTCTGTCATTTTTCAGCTCTGTACAGTAACATTTCCCTTGGGGGTCCCACCCTGTTCCAGAATCGTATTTTTAGGCACTGAAGCTTCCTCAAGCCATTTCCACTCTCCCGCCTGGAAGATCTTCTTTGATGATAATGCTCGCTTTTAATTTGCAAAAAAACCAACGAGCATTTCACACGCGACGGTCCTGCCTCATTGATTCTGAGGCAGATTATAGCCTCAGTGTTAGTGTGTGGGCAGCGGCCGGAGCCTTTATTCCCTCAGTCGTTGGCTCTACGAACGTGACCTATGCTGACCTTATCCTGACCAGCACACTCTTTAACCCCACATCTCCAGGCCACAGGAAACGGCTTCAGAACATCAATGTCTTGATGTTTTGTCTCCTCAGATACATTCTTCTACCTGCATCTAAAAAGTCATTTTAGCTGCTCAGTAATTTCAGTGCTATGAAGAGAAACAGGCCTATTTGAATCTGATATTACGTAATCATGAATTTTGCATGGAGAAATGCTTTTGAAGGCTATTATACTGTTACCTTTTCAACTATGGGTGAAGAATGACACACAAACAACCAGCAATATTGAATTGTGTGCTGCTGTCATGTTTTCTGGGAATATTTTGGTGATCATATTTTGTGAGACTTCCTAAAATGATACAGAGAAACGTTTGTCTCAAGCCACCTTGTGTTCCCTCACCACTCTCTTGGATGTTGGCTGAACGTCGCGGCCAAACGTGACCCCGGCCTGCAAGCACCCGTGAATTTCACCTTCTGCTCACTGAACCAAAAGCCATTATATTCCTTCTCTGTGGCACTGCAGTCAGTCCTGCTTGCCCTGAACAGAGTGCATGGCCTCACCTTGTATCCTCTGTGTTTCGGTTAGAAGAGGCGACTAGACAACATTAATCTGAGAGCTGACACTTTCCCTCAGTAATCACTGTCTTATGTTATAGAGAAAAACAGACATTTCGGCAGATCATTTATCCTTTGTTGGGAAAAGTGTCCATTCTTGTCTTTTCATTCCAAGGTGACTTGTGCAACGTTTGTTTACCATACTCACTTTATACTCAACATAAGGAGAATGTCACAGAATCGGTCCTTAACAACACAAAGCATGAAATCTGCATACACAAGCAATAACCCAGACTACACACAGAGGGATAAACACCGGGACTATGCTCAGAAAACGCCGTCAGCGGTGCTTTTACAACCAAAAGCCTCAAACATAATTTCCTCTCATGTCTAATCAGTCTCTCATCAGCTAGGAGAAGGTTATACTCAAAGCTGGGGCCACCTGTCAATTTCCATAACGTGCAGTTAAGTCGGCCTTTGTGAGCACTCCAAGCTTTAGACTGACGCCACGCTCAGATAAGGGGCCGGTTCCAGCAGATGTTAGCAGCCTGGATGTAGAATGCATCGACATGCTCCTATTTCTCTCACACCAATACAAATTGCCCCACCCGCCCAGCTCTAGAAGATTCAGCTGGCAAGTCCATCTTCTCCTGGCCATTGGTAGGCCGGCCTGGTACTGGCCTGTCACATATGACACCCGGCTGTCCAAGAGAAACCTCAGACCACATGCAAGAACATTGATTTAATGCTGTACTTTGAATATTTGGAAGTGTGAAAATCTGCTTGTGAGTGTGAAGCAGAAGCCTGTTGTTAAAGCTGTTTTTCTATCCGCTAAGCTTAAGCCAGGCAAGTTTTATTTGTAGAATACAAGAAACTCACAGCCCCTTCTGTGGACAGTCAGCTAGCCGGGTAACTAGAGCACCAGTGAGTTACAGCACATGCCTCACCTCAGGACGCCCTCTGGCTGCCTGTTTGTTTGCTGCCCTTCCCGTGAGGTTACCAAGCACCTTCAAGGTTTGCTTTTCACACTAGGCTGAAAGGAGAGGCAGACTGAGGAGAGCGAGCAGCTGCTGGCATCTCAGATGGCTGGGAGAGGGTCACGGCCCAGCGATGGGGCACAACAGTGGCACTCAGCGCTCACAAATCAGGCAGTGCTGGTGCAGTGCTGAAATTTAGGTCGGAAGAAATCAAGCGGTGGGCTACAGGCTGAAGCTGCAAGACGCGGATAGTCCATGGGAATCTGCATTGCTGTCCCTGCCAGGCATATAGTGCAACTCATTTTCAGCCCGAGAGTTTTATACGCAATACTGGCCCATTTTCTCTGGGGGAACTTTGATAAATGATGCCACAGTTCAGGTGTTATTATTGCGATTCCTTCCATCCATTCATCCATCCATCTACCCATTTTCTGAAATTGCTTGTGCTATTCAGGGCCGTGGGGGTTCCGAGCCCATCCCGGAGGCCATGGGCACAAGCCAGGGTACAACCTAGGATGGGGCGCCAACTCATCATAGGGCATAATCACACACCATTCACTCACACACCCTTCACGATAAATTTATTACTTACATTTCAATAAGAAAATAAATAAGAAATAGCAAACTGAACTGTTCAATCTGACTTTTTTTTTGCCCCCGCCTGGTATATTTGCGCCGCCCATCGTTTGAGAATTTTCCAGTGATCAGCAATACCAAGCAATTAGTTGTAGTACCTCTGCAGCCGTGCACTGCACTCAAGCAACTAAAAATGCCAAAAGTTTTGTATTTTGTTTGGTAACTTATGGTTAAGTTTTGGGCTGGGTTGGGGTTAAGGTTGTCATTGTTGAGATTAGAGTTTTTCCCATAGAAATGAATGAACGGTCCCCACAATGATATGCATACAAATGTGTGTGCGTGTGTGTGTGTGTGTGTGTGTAAGTGTGTGTCTGCAAACAAATGCTTTATATACATGATCAACATAACAGGTTAATAACAAGGCCTGTCATGTCATTCAGAAAAGTACAGTAGCTAAAAGCATGAATATTCAGCACCAACAATGAATGCCATTTTGGTAAGTCAGACAATGAATATTTCTTATTCACAGCATCACATCTTGGAATCATCTGATTATGACTTAGACAGTTGTTCTATGCTCCCAAAAAGGCAAAACTTATTTTACTTAAACTATCCTCTCTCTGTAATGTAATCTGAGATCACCTAGTGGGTCTTCTCAAGAGAAAACATAAAAGTTATCACAATCACATTCCTGCCCCCTGCTTTGTCTGTTACTGCAGCAACAGAAATGAAGCTAACAGCTACTAGTCCTGTCTGAATAATTACTTCTTTAAATAATCTTTTCGTTCTGTAAAAGTCTCCTTTTCTAACCATAGAAGTTAATGTAAATGATGTTTTAATTAAAGTAAGGAGGTTGTTTTTTTCCGATTAACTAAAGCTATACCAATCTGAAAGTGCACTTAAAGTGTTTTCTGTTCATTACACTTGATTTATGACCTGTATAAACCATCCATTCTAGGTAGTAATTCAGCCTATAATACAACAGCAAGTAGAATATTTCCAGTCATGTGCACTAGGCGTACAGCCCCAAAACATCATCTGAACGAAACACCACACAGTGTGTGTGGGCAATGTCCGACTGTATAGCCGAACGTGTGTCTACATGTCTATGGCAATGAGTCTTCATCTTATGGGATGAAAATTCTGGGCCTTTTTGCCTATCTATGCTGCTATAGGATGAATGTGGTTCATTAGTATTTTTAAGTGAATGACAATAGAAGCTTTTAGGCAACCAAACAACCTGAGAGATTAAAAATTCTACCATTTTGAACCTTTTTTCCACATCCCTGTTCTACATATAAATAAACTGTAAACTGATGCTATGATGATATTATCATTAATAAACTTGTTTTAAAGAAAGGCTTTTTGTCAGGTGTTGTGTAGAAGCACAGGGCTGCCTGAATATTGCCCCCAATGAGCGGGATCTATCTTACCTTGACGTAGTCCATGGTGGGGTCCAGGATCTGCCAGTCCCTGCAGGGGAGAGAGAAAGTTCCCTTAGGTGCTGGGAACAAGAGGTATTCCTGGAGTGCATGTGTTCCTCCTGATGTTCACTGCGACACTGAGAGGCTGAGGACGGCCCCTCGCAGGTACGTGTCCCCCCTGCTCACAGTCCACAAGTGCTAATTCACACGGCCGTATAATCTCTCACTCAGCGGGAAACTGCAAATCTGCCCCTTGCCAACCGTATAAGAGAGAGGGGCTCAGTCAGACCTTGTGATTTCTGTTCCCTCTCGAAAAAAACACTCTCTCTAAACGGTTATAAAATGACAACTTATCTGGTGAATAAAAAACCTTTTCATAGGATGAAAGGAAGCAGACCCATTAAAGATCATAATACTGACAAGATAACTGGTATTGGTCTGAATAAAAAGCCTGTTTACTTTAGCTTCCTGTTCCTCTTCTTTACATGTAGCTCCTCTTTAACATTAAACACAGAGCGTTAGAATTCATGTCTCATATCCTGAAACAGTGATCAGGAATATTAATCCAAAGATTCTTACACAACATTTCCCACCAGGCTGGGGGACGAAAACAATCGAAGAATAAACAGAAAAAAACAGCCAGAAAATCTCAATAAACGGTTTATGTTTGCATAAATCAGAATTAACTTCAACTAATGGGTAGAGTGTAAATGACCCTAAGGTAACTTACCTACATGCCCTTCTCATAACGTCCTGTTCTTTTCTCTCAGTAATCATATTGACAGAAAACAGGTGGGTGAAGCCTCAGGACAACAGAGCGCCTGGTCAGTCTCCCAGCATGCAATGCAGGTCCAGTGCTGCAGCAGTCTGCTCCCGTCACCCGCACAGGACACGTTCAGCTTTCATCTAGAAACTTCCGGCTCAAACCTTATGATTCTTTCATCTCCTCTTACACAAAAACCTGCCTTTATTTTCCTCAGGGTGGGTGGCTGGGCGTAACAGTCCCAGCGAATAAAGTTCACAGTGGATCCTCATTGAAGTCACACTGCTCAAAAAAAAAAAAAGGTTTTATGATGTATGTCTCTGCAAGCCCGCAAGTGAGGGTTTGGGACAGGGCTCTTCCTGACTCCATCGTCAGGTTCGGCCTGAAAAAAAGCCCTTGTGATTTAAAATATCCTGTTTAATGTCCTTCTGTTTTGGGCCTTTTATGCACAAATGGATATTTCCCACAGAACGTAATGAAGGGTTAGCCAAACAAAAGAGCTTTTCTTTCCGCTTGTATTTGTGCCAAGCAACCACTGTATCGTGCTGCAGAAAATAAACTGGTATTGTGCCTGACCACTGACTCTAGTCACCTCTCACCGCCTGACCTGATGATCATGGGAGGCAGTGGGCTGTAAATGATAACTTGCTCACAGCCATGCGTCCACATTCATGTTCAGACAGCCTCTTAACGTACGCTGATTCTGACATGTGTAGTTTTCACGGTAAAGCAGCATTCAGGTCTTACTGTGGCTCACTCTCCCACGTCATCACATAACTCTGGCAGCAGGGGGAGCCGCTCTCCAGAACAGGCGATAGCTAACATGTCCAGAATCTTCCAGAATCAGGTTTTTTCAAAAATATTCTGCTAGCAAAATTTTATATGGCACTGCCACCTCACACCTTCGGGGTGGAGTGTTTAAATTCCGTCTTTTCTCTGTGTGAGTTTGCACGTTCTTCCCTTATCGCCCAGATTTCCTCCCACAGTCGAAAGGCAGGCAGTTAGGCTAATTGGCATCTCTGACTTTCCTGTTGTATATGTGTTCTGTGATGGGCTGGTATCCAAGGGATAACCCCATCCTCTGCCCTGGGCTATCTGGGATAGGCTCCAGGCCTCTCATAACTGCTCAGGATAAGCATGTGGAAGATGGATGAGTAAATAATCAGGACATGCTTTGGATTCCATGGAAACTACTATTTCTCTTAAAAGTTAAGGCCGCATTTCATTGAGCACATGTACAACCTATCGCCATCACATGACAATTGACCTGCTTGTTATCGCTATGGACAAAAGTGTAAATGTACATTTAAAAATGTAAACGTAAGGCAGAGCTCAACGAAATTGCTGGTGATGAATATCTGGAGCCTGGCGCTTTCTACGAGGTTCTGCTCTTGTTTCTCGTAAGCGTGAAGCGTGAAGGTGCCATTTGACATCCTGTGTGAGCACTGGGCTGATAAAGGCCTCAGCACCACATTGGTAACCGTTTTTACACAAAGCTCTGAACGTGGAGGTAGATATAGCAGCAGCATCTGGCCCTTATTCACCAAGGCCGGCTGCCTGCCAGTCATCGTCGGTAGATATCTGCCAAAAACACAGGTCAGGTGCCAGAGTGCTCTTCACGCTGCAAAGCTGGCCTTGAATCTTTGGTGATTATTTCCGATATCATTAACACAACTTTCCAAAAAAGGACAGTCTGACACCAGAATCCCTGCAGGCTGTTCCATCAACACTGGGCGTTGTGGCTCCCAACACGGACATTCACCCGATAGTGGAAATGTGCTGGAAAACAGCACATAAAACATCCAGCTACGGCAGTGAGAAATACACTCAAACACTCTTATTTGCCTGTCAGCTCTAGTGATTTAAAATATCCTGTTCAATGTCCTTCTGTTTTGGGCCTTTTATGCACAAATGGATATTTCCCACAGAATGTAATGAAGGGTTAGCCAAAGGGTTAGCTGTGTTCCTGCCCCACACAGCCCTCTTTCCCAAGTATTTAACCTACTTTCTGTCCTTAGCCTTGATTCTGCTAGGAAAAGTTTTGTTGTCTTTTTGCAGCAAACCTGGTCTGTATACAAATGGAATGACGAGTTCGGAACTGATACACCAAAAGCAGACAGATCACAGCCCAGAGAGCTGGGGGGGGGGGGGGGGGGGGTGGGCAAGTGAGGGTGTGTTGGGGAGCGGTTATTTGGCTGAATAGTGTAAAAGAGGGTTGGGGGTGGCAGAACGGAACCGCACATGGAGAAAGTGGTGGTTAGTGTG